>OX465591.1:49820968-50400968 GCA_950022655.1 Alentia gelatinosa | reverse complement strand
GTTATGAACACTAGGGACTATGTCGCCGAAGCTATCAGACAACTTACCGATGAAACTGTGTATGTCAAAACCAAAACTGATCTGACCTCAGACTATAACGAACAGGTCAATGACAAAATAGATCAAATGGTAAACAAATCTAGAGATTACAGAAAGCTTGGGTGAATCCTTGAAAATGAAACAGGCCCAAAATCCCCATATCTATTTTCTTCAAAAAATCGCCAATTGCTAACCCACCGAGAAAATCTCACAGTTAGTAAATCATTTACTCAAACCCGAAGTTCCAAAAATTAAATCGTACGTTAAGGACGCTAACCATTTTTTGGCCTTGATAAATGAATTGGGACCTCTAATGAGGAAGCTATACTGGGCACCTTAGACAGGAATGCCCTATTTACCAATATACCCCATGATGAAGGTATAGCAGAGAAAAACAAGAAACAAGAAAAGGCAACATAAAACAGAGCAATGATAGCATCAGTGATCTACTAGAAAAGGTACTGAAACTGACCAACATACAGTTCAACGGAGACCATTGTTATGAACGTTCTGAACGAATTCTGTCATACACTTAGAATAATATCATCGTATCGGCGTCATAACCATGTTTGTATATAGTTTTATCACCCACCAAATACGGAGTCTCCACCCTAGCCTATGGAGTCTCCAGATCGCTACTGAATAGAATACGAAAAGCCGTAATCTCCTAGGAGAATACGGCGTGTTCGGGCACCTGACGGGAATTATAGGAACTTTTTATATAAACAATGCACGGCGCTTGCGTCGACTTTCTAATTATTTACAAGATTTGTCCCTAATAATTAGTCGAAAAGTGAGTTATAAATACAACATTACCATGATTTCAATATATGTGTCCGTATTCTCCTTGTAGTTGACACTACGCAATACTATAATATTACTACACGTTTGTCGGTAGGATAGCGATGTAAGGGGGGAGGGGGGTAGAAAATATTTTTTGGCTTGTCATTCTGGATATCCGCATACTGGCGTACTTACGACCACTACTGTATTATGTCGCCTTGTCTCGTCTTGTCGTGTCTTATAGTGTTGTGTATTGTATTGTATTTTATTTTTAGAAAAAGAAGAAAAGGAAAAATAGAGCATCCTCTACTTGCTATTAGGGATAGATTCAAAGACATTATGAAATGTACCAGAAGTTGTATAGTGTACACTATCTCCTGTAAAGGGAAAACAAAAGAAAAGAT
This sequence comes from Alentia gelatinosa, assembly GCA_950022655.1. NCBI lineage: Eukaryota > Metazoa > Annelida > Polychaeta > Phyllodocida > Polynoidae > Alentia > Alentia gelatinosa. The sequence goes on along the minus strand of OX465591.1, from coordinate 50,399,742 downwards.
TAATGGTGCTTCCTATGCATGTACTTTGGTTTAGAAACAGAGAGGAGAAAAGTCTGTTACAAGAAGGAGGTCTAGGTTTAAAATACCCAAAATTGATTTTACAACTACTTTATCCAAGACTCAGGGATGTTGCAATGCCTTGATGATGGCTAAGTAAGATTACTGTCAACTTCTTGTCTTCTTTCCAGGTTTTGTGCAGCGGTGGAGTGATCACTTGTAGCCTCTCGGATATACGATTTTACACCGTTGGATTGCCCACATGTCAATCGATGATTAAATGTATCTTAAGTCAGTTCATTAAATGGAGCAAAGCTCGTTTAAAAAAAAAAAAATTACTACATGTGAACTACTCGGAGAATACGGCCACTCAGATGGAAATCCTGGTAATATTGTGTATTTCTTTCAGCACATGTGACCACTCACACCTGTATGTGTACTAGTAGAAACCAAACGAGAGTTAGTCGTGTTGTTGTTCATTGCACAACGGCAAAGTCATGTATTACTGCTCGAGGCGAAGCCGAGTGCAGTGATACGTGACTTTGCCAGAGTGTGATAAACAACACTTCTAACTCGAGTTTGGTTTAGAATTTATCCTACCCCGTCTAAATTACTTCAGCAAATTAAGAAATAACATAAAACTCACCAATAATCAGTGATAAGCATTGGTCACTTTTCAAATGACGTCATTTGACAACTGTATCCCACTAGAACGATGAATTTCATTTTCCTGCACCATAGACCAAATAGAGTCCGCTAATGTTAAGGACAGGGTAGGATAAGACGTTTGGGAGCACGCTCTGATAATAAACAGGGCCATGCCAACAGGTCAACCTCCCGTACCGCAGACTAGACTTGCCGAATCACAATCAGAATCAAAATCAGAATCACAATCAGAATACAGTTCATCATAATATGTATCTTTTTTTTCTTCTTTTTTTTATTTACCCAGTTCTGTCCGAGGGGACAGATCTTCCACTGGAGTTAAGTTAACAATCATGATACATCAAGATTATACAGCGCCAATGTGTTTCAAAGTATGATATGATGATGATGATATAGATACACACAATGAGGCCTTTGAGAACCCCTGTTAACCACCGTCCTTAGCGCAAACACTCCTATCGCCAGTCGTACCTAGATAACCTAGTTCTGACAGCCTTTTTGAACCCCTGTTAACCACCGTCCTTAGAGCAAACACTCCTATCGCCAGTCGTACCTAGATAACCTAGTTCTGACAGCCTTTTTGAACCCCTGTTAACCACCGTCCTTAGCGCAAACACTCCTATCGCCAGTCGTACCTAGATAACCTAGTTCTGACAGCCTTTTTGAACCCCTGTTAACCACCGTCCTTAGAGCAAACACTCCTATCGCCAGTCGTACCTAGATAACCTAGTTCTGACAGCCTTTTTGAACCCCTGTTAACCACCGTCCTTAGCACAAACACTCCTATCGCCAGTCGTACCTAGATAACCTAGTTCTGACAGCCTTTTTGAACCCCTGTTAACCACCGTCCTTAGAGCAAACACTCCTATCGCCAGTCGTACCTAGATAACCTAGTTCTGACAGCCTTTTTGAACTCCTGTTTACCAACCAGATGCTGCGTTTGAGAATCCAAACACTCCCATAATTTCTGTCCCCTACGATAGGGTGATCCTTCAAAATGACTAGTATATATTCGCTCTGTTTTGAATTTGATTAGTGCATCTCTCCTGGTCCTGCGAATACGGGAGTCAAGGTTGTCAACGTTCCAGGCAAGCTTGTGCATAATTGTTAACAGTTGTATTTGCCTTCGACTATCCAAATAATCAATTCTCAGGTTCTCGTGCAAGTGGTCTACGCGTTGCCTGGGCTTAGTGAAACCTTGAATAGTTCTCAGGGCACGGTTTTGTGCTATTTGACATGCATCAATCTCCAACCGATTAGATCCATCATAGATAGACGAGCAATATTCCAACATTGGCCTGACGATTGTAAGATAAATCTGCCGAGCAACTTCTTGACTGATACTACCTCGGATTTTACTTAGTTTGAACAGCCTCGAATGCACACTCCTTACCGTTTCACTCAAGTGACTCCGAAAGGTAAGACAACTATCGATCACAATTCCTAGATATCGATATGACTTCGGAGTTGCAAGACGCTTACCAGCAGACTCTATATCTAAATCTGGGAGATAGGCAAGTTTTCTACTTGAAGCATACCACACCGCCTTCGTCTTACCAGCGTTGATGGTCATTCCACTCATCAGACACCGGTCCGCCTCTACATCCACTGCAGCTTCGAGATTCAACCTAGCCATGTCCGATCTGCCGTGTACAAAACCAGGTCATCTGCGTACTGGATAAACTTGCAGCGATGCACATACTTACACGTATCATTAACAAAAGCTACGGACATGAGTGGCCCCAAGACCGATCCTTGGGGCACACCATATTGCACACCAGCCCTGTCTGATCTACAGTGGTGGATGAAGACGGTCCAGCCAATCGAGAAGGAGTTTAGGAAGCTTTCTCTGACTGGTCCATGAATCAAAGACTTGTCGACTATAAACTGAATGATTCTCCTGTTTATGGCCCTCCTCCAGTTCTCTGGCCGCCTGTGTTGTCACAGCAATAGATTGTGTCTGCTCCTGATGGAGATCAAAGAGAGCGACGGGGAGACCATGGGGGAAATAATTATAACTGAGACCGCACTGCCAATTAAAAACAGTAAACACAAGGTGAACGATAGTGTCTAAATAGTAAACGACACGAAGTTGATAAGACATCAGTGATTAAGATGTACATAAGCGAGTTGAGTCATCACATTGATTTATCAGGTTGAAGAGTAGTATAAGAATTATACAGTATTCAAACTTATGACATATTAGTTGTATAATAAAAACAATGGCGTGGGTGGGTGGGAAAACAGAGTCTGTGTAAGAGTCCGCGTGCTTCAACAGAGAAAGCAGGAATGGCGTCCAGTTGAGGGGCACGTGACCACTGGGTCTGTGATGTAATGGATTCGACTGTAGGGCTGAGTCATATACAATGTGTTTGATTCAGAGACTGAGGGCAGTGACGGTCCGTAGAAGTATGATCAATTTACAATTAATATACAATTCTACCTTTCAGACCTTACATCCACATTCTATGTTAGTATTACAATTACATGGGTCAGTTCATCATGGGTATCAATCTCCCAGCAGATATCCCGACCAGTAGCTTGGGACTTGTGCTTGGAGAGTGCGTGATACAGGGACTGAGGCCAGTCTAACCTCAGACCTGCCTGCCTTGACCCGGATAGTGAGTCCCAGTTAGGTGGACAGAAAACGGGTCGTTCAGTCTAAATATGACACTGCTAGAATCACCCCCCCCCCCCCCCCAACACACACACACACACACACACACATACATACACACACACACACTACACTACATTAGCTCTGGTGGAATCCGATCTGAACAACCTTGACTTTCACTCGCAAAGCTGATCTTCTAACTGCCGGAGTCGGAATCTCTGCTTGAAGAGTGAATCACTCTCACAGCAAATCTTTTGTCGTGGTAGACTCTAGTACTATAAAGAGACGTCACGAGTTTGAGTCTGAGTTTATTTATGCCACGCATTTTGTTGGCTCCATAATTTCACAAGTCGAAGACGAGTGACATTATGGAGCCAACAAAATGATCCTACCCCGTTTCTACATTTTTTTCAGTATTAGAAAGTAGTGGCATAAACAACACTTTATGTCACACCCAGTGACATAAACAAATCCCATGTTAAGCCTATGGCGTTTTTTATTAGGGGTAGGATAAAGTCTGTTATCGCCAGGGCATGGGCACACAGACTCAAACTCAGACTGTTATGCAGTCTCCCTACTAAACCATTTTATGCTCTCTACATCCCTATCTTCATAAATTGTATTTCTATGTGAATAGATTACTGCTCTAGATTGCTTGTCGTTATTAGTTCCCGCCCTTCTTGTCAGTATCTTACAGTTAAATAAGGAAACGCCGAGTTGGGGACAAGACTAGTTTATTAATAATAAGTAAGGCGCGTGCAGCACATGTTGAGTTTACACAACATGAATTGGAAGATATGGTCTAGCACTATCAGTAACCTCCAGAGGGTCATTTAAAATACATCACCCTATATCTTATTCAACCAATAGTACCACATACTCTCTAATCAAGGTTCCATTAAGGTCATTAAGGGCTCCTGGCAAATTAGGCATTGAGATTTATACCCTTCATGGGAGGATCGACTCCTATTAAGGTCATTAAGGGTCGTTACCTCATTACAGGCAGACATCGTGGATGGTACACCCGCAGGCAGCCAGCAACTCAATCTGAACTTGTAACAAGTTTTCAATCTGGGAATATTTGGCAATCATTTGATATTCTAGTTTACAAACCATACTTTGAAGGCTATTGTAACTGTAACCTCTACAAAGGGGATGGGACCATATCTGCTAGCAGTAAACATTAACATGAAAGACGCCTTTATCGGAATGGTTAACGATGTAACGGTGGATGGTAGAACGGCGGACAATCTGGAATATAGTCTATCCATCTGACATGAATGGCCGAAATAATGAGAAGGGGAAAAGTGGAAGTGGGGGAACGGGGGAAGTGAGGGAGGGTGGAGGGAAAGGGGAAGGGATAGCAGAAAGGGAAGAAAAAGGAAGGAAAGGTGCAAAAAGAAGAGCTACAGCAAATTATCTGATCTCAAAGTAAATCACCCGTCATCGATTGGATTATATGAACTGATTGGCTTGCAAGATGATTTAGGAACAATGTGGGAACTTAGAATTTTATAATTGATTTGATAGGTTGTTTAGGTCATCTTAACGTTGAATAGCAATATAGGAACTTAGGCTTTTGGAAGAAAGAAAGAGGTCACGCTCAGGTTTAGGACTTCACTCACTCATTTATGAATGTGTATAATTTACAGGACAAGAAACCTTCAGGGATATTCTTTACTAAATACATAAAATGCTGTGATTCATCCTTATTTTTTCAGAAATTGTGCAATGATGAAGAGTACACATGTTGCCTAAAGGATACATTATTATGCTACTTGGAGTGTTCACATGTTTAAGAATAATTTAAGATTTAAGATTCATACCGTCAGTGAATTGAAACTGTATTCCGCTTTGTGATCAATAAAGAGAGCATAGCTCATATATATTAAAAAAACATGAAAGACGCTAAGACTATTTCGTAATATTCAATGTGTGTATGTTTGAATGGCATATGAATCTTCTACATCTATATTGACATGGATATAAAGTAAAACTAGAATGGCCCACCATGCTCGTGCCATGCTCGTGCCATGTTGTTTAATGTATTTGTTAATGACCTACCTTTGATCCTAGAAAACTACAACACAATAGCCAAAGCAAAATGTCTCTTGTATGCTGACGATACGGTCTTGTATCACTCAGGGATGAATATGCGGGAAGTGATCACAACTCTGCAGGATAAACTGACTAAGATTGAGAACTGGTGTGACTCCAATAGACTCACAATAAATACAAAAAAAACCAAATTGGTAATTTTTGGCACACAAAATAAAACCAAAGACTATCATAACTTAAATTTAAGCCTCTCTCTTAACCGGGATAACCTGCAGACAGTTCACTCATACAACTACCTTGGTATAACTCTGGATAATAATCTGACCTTCAAATCTCACATGAACCATTTAGTAAAACAAGTGACTCATAAAACGTATCTCCTAGCAAAAATAAGACCTTACCTTACTGAGCATGCAAGCCTTCTGATTTACAAAACAATGATCCTGCCTATATTAAACTACGGAGATGTTTTATACGACACTAGTAGTGCTCTGGACCTAAACAGGATACAAATATTACAAAATAATGCCTAAAGAGTAATCACGAGGAGTAATCCGAGAGCAAATGTACTTTGGCTTCACAGAGCAACCCAACTGCCATACCTAACAGACCTTCGAAAATACCATATCTACCTTCATATGTATAAACAGAGTAGTGACGATAGACTAATGCAAGCACACACTAGGGACACCAGAGCACAAAGTGCTCCACTGTTTCAGACTATTAAACCAAATTGTACAATGTACCAAAAAAGTTTAATGCACCATGGAGCCACTCTCTGGAACAGACTTCCACCAGGCCTAAGGAATATTAAAAGCTTCTCTGACTTTAAGAAGGAACAAAAGTCGATTTTGGCTGCGAACATTCTACACCAAAATGACTGAGTAATCGCATCTATACTCCATGTAAAAGACAATCGACTCCAGTGACTCTTTCTTTCAATCTTTCAACCAGCACTGTAACCCTGATCTTCCGGGCCCACGTGTATCTTTTCATTTGTTGTATTTACTTACTTAACTTTTATGTTATTTTCCACTTGCATAGTTATTCCCTGTTGTACATAAGCTGAACTATGTAACCAAGAAACAAATATGTCAACTATAGCTGGAGGTACGTTGAGACCAGTCTTTCAGACTGAGTGCACTCCAGGATAAATAAAAGTCTTAAAAAAAACAAAAAAAAACTTATAGGAATAGACTCACACACACTCATAAAAAACACAGATTGATCTGTTATAGGTAGGGTGTCCCTCTGAGGTGTCCGTCTGAGGTGTCCGTCGGAGGTGTCCGTCGGAGGTGACCGCTTACACGGGGTTTTAGGCCTTTTCGTACGGAAATCACTGTGCACTTACGCGGGGTGCCGCTTACGCGGGGTGTTCGTTTACGCGGGGTTAAATTAAACATCTAATAAATGGACAAATTTCCGTTCCGAGCAAAAGTCGGCGCTAACGCGGGGTGTCTGTTAGGCAGGATTTTACTGTACATACGAACACGATAAACTTGCTTTCGTTCATGTCACCTGAAACCCCTTATCATGTCACACCTCTCGTCATTCGGTCAGCAAAAACACTCCCTAACACCGCTATTCCTCCCCCCAGGAGTCATTTAAACATATCACTGAATATCTTATTCCTATATGCCATTTCCGAAACCTCTATTATTACATACCGCTGCTGGGGGTGCAGTAATTATAAGTTATGTAGCTAGGCTGACGTTTTCGTCCCGGGCTGACCATGTGACATAAGAGCAACGGGACGAAAACATAGCTGATGCAGTTACTCGATAAGGGTGGCAATTTTTCTGTGGCTATCGCAGGAAAAGGAATAATCATTTTTATCGATAAGTACCGGTAATCAAAAGTCAAAGTTACTCGGTAAGGCTCGGAAAAATTACTGCCCGCGGCCAAGGCCTTCGTATAAACATAGTTGTGTATGTGAATCTTGGTATTTCCTTGTCTTTGCAAAGAAAGTATACTTTGTGCCCCCCAACTTGTTGAGTTATGTTGAGCTAGGTAAAGTATTCACCCCTCATCTCCATTCAGGGTTCAATAGTTCATATAGTAAGAGAGCCGGGACCTGTTTCACTAGTTTCGTGACATGTCCAGATCAGTAGATGGCGTCTAGATGGCGTGTCCGGTTTCATAACAACTAGACATTGCACTTTGTTTTGTCCGTTCTTGCTTGCACTGTTGGTGCCGCTTTTCATGTCTGTCTAACACTTTTGTCACAAAACTAGTGAAACAGGTCCATGATGTGTAGATTTGTCTATTTCTTATGTTTGGGGTCTGTCTTTACCTAAGGGCAGCTACTTGCGTTGTCACGAAACTAGACAACCCTAATGTCTGTATGGTGTCACAGACATGTCACGAAACTAGTGAAACAGGTCCCTGTTCTGTAGGTATGCAAAGAAGAATAGGTATATATTTAATGATTCTAAATTTGTCTCAAAGTCTGCGCAGCTACAAATAACCACCTCGTCAGAGCACAGTAAAGGGAGTACCCGGCCCTGTTTGGGTACTAACGGGGCTGGGTACACTGGCTATAGATCGACCCGGCCCTGTTTGAGGACTATCGGGGCTGGTACACTGGCTAGGATCAACCCGGCCCTGTTTGGGGACTAACAGGGCTGGTACACTGGTAAGAATCAACCCGGCCCTGTTCGTGGACTAACGGGGCTGGTACACTGGTTAGAATCAACCCGGCCCTCTTTGGGGACTAACGGGGCTGGGTACACTGGCTAGGATCAACCCGGCCCTGTTTGGGGACTAACGGGGCTGGGTACACTGGATAGGATCAACCCAGCCCTGTTTGGAGAATAACGGGGCTGGGTACACTGGCTAGGATCAACCCGGCCCTGTTTGGGGACTAACAGGGCTGGTACACTGGTTAGAATCAACCGGGCCCTGTTTGGGGACTAACGGGGCTGGTACACTGGCTTGGATCAACCCGGCCCTGTTTGGGGACTAACGGGGCTGGGTACACTGGCTAGGATCAACCCGGCCCTGTTTGGGGACTAACAGGGCTGGGTACACTGGCTAGGATCAACCCGGCCCTGTTTGGGGACTAACGGGGCTGGGTACACTGGCTAGGATCAACCCGGCCCTGTTTGGGGACTAACAGGGCTGGTACACTGGTTAGAATCAACCCGGCCCTGTTTGGGGACTAACGGGGCTGGGTACACTGGCTAGGATCAACCCAGCCCTGTTTGGGGACTAACGGGGCTGGGTACACTGGATAGGATCAACCCAGCCCTGTTTGGAGAATAACGGGGCTGGGTACACTGGCTAGGATCAACCCGGCCCTGTTTGGGGACTAACGGGGCTGGGTACACTGGCTAGGATCAACCCGGCCCTGTTCGTGGATTAACGGGGCTGGGCACACTGGCTAGGATCAACCCGGCCCTGTTTGGTGACTAACGGGGCTGGTACACTGGCTTGGATCAACCCGGCCCTGTTTGGGGACTAACGGGGCTGGGTACACTGGCTAGGATCAACCCGGCCCTGTTTGGTGACTAACGGGGCTGGTACACTGGCTTGGATCAACCCGGCCCTGTTTGGGGACTAACGGGGCTGGGTACACTGGCTAGGATCAACCCGGCCCTGTTTGGGGACTAACGGGGCTGGGTACACTTGCTAGGATCAACCTGGCCCTGTTCGTGGATATTAATATATGATTTCGACTTTGACATGGAATATTTATAAGAATCTGATGTTAATTTTGACTTTCTTGTAGGAGGCTCATTTTCAAGAGCTCTTTTTAGACATACATAGCCGGTAGGTTACATATTCAGACACATCAATCTATGCACACCTTTACTATCTGCGTGTCAACTCATTATGAAAGGAGCAGGGGGCCAGTGTCTCAGTCTCTTAAGTGGGATTCACACGATGGGACAAATGGATCTGAGACTGGTGTACTTCACACCTTAGCACCAGTCGGCTACTTTTTACAGTCTCAGGGAACCATGGGGGATTCAGATCACAAGGGAAGACTTACCAGGTACATAGTCTCACTCCTACACCCCTATACAGGGTACACAGGGTACACAGGGTACACAGTCGCTGACTCAGGGTACTTCACTGTATGAATAGGTGTTATTTGGGACCACTGAGACTCGTAGATTGGGGGAGAACGTGTGAAATACATTTCTCTCACCAAAATGCCCCTCTAAATTTAAAGTCAAATTCTCATCAGATTCTGTTCCTTGTTAGGGGTGATTGTCGCAGACAATTGCAAAGGAAAAAGTTGACTCAGCAAAAGGGAACCCTGACAGTCATACGAGGAGATTGTGTTCCAGTACCGAATCTCAACAGGATCTGTGGACTGACCAAAACAAGTTTACTGTTAATATTGGAAAAACAAAATATATGACCTTCGGTTCAGCCCACAGATGCAAACAAATCGGTCATGTATCATTATCTATGAAAGGCATAGAGTTGCAGAATGTTAACTGTTACAAATATCTGGGTTACCTTTTAGACCAGGGACTGCATTATGAACTTCATATTAAAGAGCTACTACAAAAGGTCGGCCACCGTATATATCAACTTGGCCAACTTAGACCTTTTCTTGATGCAGCCACAGTCCTGAGACTGTTTAAATGTTATATATTACCATATTCTGATTATGGGGATATCCTTTACTATAATGCCCCCGATCACTGGTTAGACAAAATACAGAGAGTGCAAAACCAATGCTTGCGAATTATATTAAATTGTAATTATCATACCAGGATATCTAATTTACACAAATGGGCAAGCATACCATACCTATCACAACGAAGGAAGGCTCACCTAAGAAATGATATGTATGTTAGGTCTAGAAACCTTGACGTGAGAAGAGGTGACACCAGGCTGTACACCGCGCAGGTTAGGAAGATGTCACAACCAAATATCCAATTGTATATCAAAAGTGTAGAATTTACTGGTGCATCCTTATAGAACTCTTTTCCCCCTATAGTAAGAAACATGGAAACGTATCCGGAATACAAGAGGCTTACCAAAACACTTTTTTTTGGGGGGGGGGATCAAATTTGCATTCGACAACTACAGTCGTTCTTCCACGCAAATCAATTGTGCGTAACTGGTAATACAACATTGGTGAAGATATTATACAGCTTCTGACACGATACTTCCCAGTGGTTTTACTGGAAGTTCGTTTTCTTACAGTTCTTTCACATGACACTTTATAGTTATTACATTTTATAACTTCTCGTTTGTCCACATATTAATGAAAAATATACAATGAATACACCTTAACCCCTGTGCATAATGCTTGCTCATTTATACAATACAAAATTGCAATATCACTTCAAAACAGGCCATTTATCCCTTACATACCACTACTATCTCAATGGTCTGCCACGGTATATTCTTTTATTTTCTTAGCTATTTCTCATTTGAAAATAACTTTTGAAGTCGTTAGATGAAGTTCTTTTGACAAGCTGTTCCAAATACTTATGCCAACGTAAATTGGTGTTTTTCTAAAATGTTCTGATTTTGGCCTCGGTAACGCCAGAGTCTCCTTCTCCCTAGACCTTGTGTGTCGTCCCTCCCTCTCCATTTCTAGTTGCAACTGTGCTATTCCATGTAGACTTTTGACTATTCCCATGAGCAAACCTAATCTTCTTTCCCTCGGTGGAACGATTTCACATTTCCTTAATAAGTCTTGGTTGCTTATATATATCCCCTCATTGTATGATTCCCGTCCAAGCGCTATTCTCAGTCCTCTAAATATACATCGATCAATGCTCCTCTGGTTTTTTACAGTTGACCCTTCAATCAGGAATGAACAATGGTCTATTACAGGCATGAGACAGGTTCTTACTATTTTTAATGCAGTTTGAACATTGAAAAATTTCCTTATTTTTCTAAAGATCACTAACTTATTATTTATTTTCTTTGTCATTAACTCGCAATGCTTTATAAAATTCAGTGTGCCATCCACCACTGCCCCAAGGTAGTTCATTTCAGTAACCACCTGTATTGGGTTATTTTGAAAATAAAGTATCCCCCTATGAATTTTCTTTATTAGGCGTTTCTGAACATGATAAACCACCCTCGTCTTTTGCACATTTACCGTTAAGAGATTAGATAGATACCAATTTTCGAGAACCCTAATTATGTGCTGCATTTTGCATTCTGCTATCTGCAAGCTAATCCCGCTACTAACAACTAAATCATCAGCATACATAATATATTTTACATCCCCTTCATCCTTAAATAAATCATTCACATAAATCAAGAACAACAGGGGACCCAAAATTGATCCCTGTGGTACACCATATAAGATCTCTTCATTTCTAGAGGAGAAGTCACTATACTTTGTATAGCGCTTTCTGCTCGATAAGTATGATTCAAACCATAAAAGTAAGTTTCTTCCAACTCCTGCTTCCGCCAACTTGTAAATAAGTATCCGCTGATCGACGCAGTCAAATGCTTTCTTTATATCAACCTAAAGGGCTATAGATATTTCACTGTTATTTTGTGACTCCGCTAAATATTGTACCAATTTCAGTACTGCCCCTCCCGTGCTTCTTCTTTTCCTAAATTGATTTTTATTAAAGTAGTTCTTATGTTCTAGAAAATTAGAAAGTTGGGTGTGTACTACCCGTTCCAAGAGGTTTCCTGGGACGGGTAATACACACACCGGGCGCCAATTTGAGATGATTTGCGGATGGCCTTGCTTTGGCAAGGGGGATATCCTTCCTTCTTTCCATTGTTGGGGGAAGCAGTTTTCTAATATTGACATATTCAGTATTTTCTGAAAAATAGGTGCACAGTTCAGAAGTGACACCACAATTAAGCCCTTTTATACCTGATGATTTGTGTGTTTTAATTCCTTGTATCAGTTTCATAGTATCGTCAATCGTGACCTCAGTCACTTCAAAGCCTATGTGGTTTTCTCTACAAACATTTTGCATTATACAATCAGGTAGTACTTCATCACTTAGTACTGTACCTATGTTACAAAAGTAATGGTTTGCATATTCAGCACATTTATCCAGTTGTAGTACTTTACCCTGTTTATCTTTAAAACATGTATATATAGTTTCTTCAGGTGGTTTTACCTCGTTGTTTACAATCTTATACGAATCTATACCGAAATAGATGACTTGGTTGTTATTGACTCCCTTTTTTTTTTACTGTATATCTTTACATACCTTTGACTTATACTTAATCGTATCATGTGGATAGTTATGTCTACCTTCACATGTAAGGTAACACCACAAGACTTTATGGAAATCGATAGAGCAAATATTTATCACTCAAACTGCATTATTGTACGATCTTTTAGACTGGATATTCGCTGAAAACCAGAGCAGGCCAGAAGCGGCAGCTGAGACGATATCTGTGGTTATTCTGTATTGGTATGACCATAGCAACGACAGTTATAAAGTGGACAATACTGTAATCTTCATTGAACCAATAAAGATCTTTTGAACAAAATAAAAAACAAAGAAAATAGGATGTGTCTCAGACAAAAGGCCTGTGAGGTAGGTGAATCCCACCATCTGACTCCCACTTTAGAGGTGTGGCTAGCTGACCATGACCAACGACTAGAGACACAATTACCCCGTTGACCTACAAGGGCTTGATATGTTTGGATCCTCAATAGACAGTTGAAGAAAGGGCACGTTGACTGGGTACAAGTATGATCCACAGGGTATAACCTAAATCTTTAAATTGTTATTCATTCACAAGTGCACCTTTAGTGATCAATGATGAACTTACCATTCGCAGCTAGTTCGTATCGCCTCTAGTACTCAGTAGATGATCAGCACAAGGGAAATTCGTGATACAAAGTGTAGAAAGGTGAGAGAAGTCACGTGATGTGGTTTAACCGTGTGATGGATGGACTTGTGTCGGCTCGTGAGCCGCGTGATAGTCTCCAGACAACTCCCGCCCACAGCCTCCTGAGAGAGAGAGAGAGGGGGAGAGACAGAGACAGAGAGAGAGATAGGGGGTTGTGAGCCGCGTGATAGTCTCCAGACAACTCCCGCCCACAGCCTCCTGAGAGAGAGAGAGAGGGAGAGACAGAGACAGAGAAAGGGAGAGATAGGGGGTTGTGAGCCGCGCGATAGTCTCCAGACAGCTCCCGCCCACAGCCTCCTGAGAGAGAGAGAGAGAGAGAGGGGGAGAGACAGAGACAGAGACAGAGAAAGAGAGAGATAGGGGGGTTGTGAGCCGCGTGATAGTCTCCAGACAGCTCCCGCCCACAGCCTCCTGAGAGAGAGAGAGAGAGAGAGGGGGAGAGACAGAGACAGAGACAGAGAAAGGGAGAGATAGGGGGTTGTGAGCCGCGTGATAGTCTCCAGACAGCTCCCGCCCACAGCCTCCTGAGAGAGAGAGATAGGGGGGGAGAGAAAGAGAGAGAGAGACAGAGACAGAGAGAGAAAGAGGGAGAGATAGGGGGGGGAGAGACAGAGACAGAGAGAGAGAAAGGGAGAGATAGGGGGTTGTGAGCCGCGTGATAGTCTCCAGACAGCTCCCGCCCACAGCCTCCTGAGAGAGAGAGAGATAGAGGGGGAGAGAAAGAGAGAGAGAGACAGAGACAGAGAGAGAAAGAGGGAGAGATAGGGGGGGGAGAGACAGAGACAGAGAGAGAGAAAGGGAGAGATAGGGGGTTGTGAGCCGCGTGATAGTCTCCAGACAGCTCCCGCCCACAGCCTCCTGAGAGAGAGAGATAGGGGGGGAGAGACAGAGACAGAGACAGAGACAGAGAGAGAGATAGGGGGTTGTGAGCCGCGTGATAGTCTCCAGACAGCTCCCGCCCACAGCCTCCTGAGAGAGAGAGAGAGGGGGGGAGAGACAGAGACAGAGACAGAGACAGAGAGAGAGATAGGGGGTTGTGAGCCGCGTGATAGTCTCCAGACAGCTCCCGCCCACAGCCTCCTGAGAGAGAGAGAGAGAGAGAGAGAGAGAGAGAGAGAGAGAGAGAGAGAGGGGGAGAGACAGAGACAGAGAGAGAGATAGGGGGTTGTGAGCCGCGCGATAGTCTCCAGACAGCTCCCGCCCACAGCCTCCTGAGAGAGAGAGATAGGGGGGGAGAGAAAGAGATAGAGAGAAAGAGAGAGAGAGGGGGAGAGAAAGAGAGAGAGAGAGAGAGATAGGAGGGTTGTGTGCCGCGTGATATTTCCTGATAGTTTACAAACCCTATCTGAGTGAAAGGTGTGCCGCGTGTTACTAACCCTGTCTCAGAGAGAGAGGAGGAGGAGGGCGTTTGAGGTCATCCCGTTTTGCTTGGCTGCCCTCTACCTGCCTGCACCACTCTCCCCCAAGATGTTTGGCGGCACAAGCGCTAGCTTAATCTCTGCCCCAACCCACGGCCAGTTCCCTGGGCCCTGTTTTTCAGTCACGACAACCATTCTGAACGACATTTTACAGGCGTCAGTGTCCTATAGACGTGATATCTTAGCTGATCTGCCAAAGATTTTAGGTCTAAGACACTTAGGGCGGTGTGAGGTGTGCTATAGTCACGACAATTGTAAGGCCACGTGGGTAAATTTGTCTCCAAAACTGTCGTAGCCCTAAGACGTCAAAGGACGTGTCGTACTGAACGCGAAAATTCACTTCCCAGGAATGAAACCATGAAGCTTCATCACCAGTTAGGGAAAGATATCAGCTATAACCTCCCCAAGTATGAAGAAGATCGGCCTTCCCGTTCTGTTGTTATTCACGTTTGAATTTTGTTGTAGCAAACGTCTGCTCTGGTGGCCAGTGTACTTAAACGCTAATTTATGCGGCGACCTTGACATTGACTGCGTTTGTTCCCAGTTGTTCTACACTTCCTGACTATACATCATTATGTACAAGTAAACCGCAAAATACACCCAAAAGTCCTATGAATTTAGGATATTTTAGAAACCAGATTTGGGCCCAAACTAGAATGGTTCACTGCCCTAATGAAATAAGGGACAGGTAACGGTTTCCTACGTCCTTCAACTAGACTGTAGTACGTCCCGTTGTCGCTAGGGCCAGGGCACTCGTGGACTAGTGGTTTGGCTGGGTTCCACATATATCTCCACCGAGCCCCCTAGTGGATACCCTGGGAACCAGTGTATCTGGTGGTCTGCCAAGGTAGCGCAATCCCACAATGCAACAGAAAAATGGAAGCATTACCAATAATGCACCACGAAACTGGAACCCGTTACCTGGCCTATAGTCTAACTAGGCCAGGCTTCCAGGCTAGGCCCAAACAGGCAGGTGTGGTGCCAAAATTGGTTACCCTGCCAAAAGTGGTAATTATCGCTCACTCTATCCCAGCATGTCTCTTCCCGTCCTGTACCGCTTAGATTTCACGGACTATTCTAGTGCTTAGTGCGCATGTACAAACTAGCACTCTCCCAGCAGATCTTTCGTGGCGCTATCGCTTGCTATCGGCCGCAGGAAGTAGAGCGCTGGATTTCTGCTTGGAGAGTAACAAACTAGTGGTTCCAGGGCCGATGAATTTGTCACTCTCCAATCGTGGACTGCAAGAGTGAGCATGTTCGCGCATGCGCCAAAGACAATAGTGAGCAATAATTACCACTTATGGCAGGGTAACCAATTTTGGCACCACACAGGTTGGGCCAGGGATATAAGCGGCCACAGGAAGTAGAGTGCCGGATCTCTGCTGGGAGAGTGTGCCTGTATTCCCACTAACAGGGACACGCTCCAAATGGGACGTGGACGGTTTGTCAGCATTTTCTTTATACACAAAAACAGAGTTTCATTTTAGGGAGCGTAAACAAACTGAGTGTGGAAGTATATCAATGCAAAAAAGTCCACCAAGGCTGCGCTGCATCTAATGCCACACCTCAGCCTGCAGCATATGTAACTTATTAAATGGGATACAAATGCAGAGCTTATTCACTTGGATATTCAAGTCTGTACTGCTCTGCATAAAATGTTATGGAGTTGTTACACAATGAGATTGCAAATTTTTAAAGAGATATACTTCCAAAGTTTGTTTACACTCTCTTTTCCACTTTGCATATGACCATATATGGCAAACTCTGTTTCCGTGTATTGGCGCATCATGAGACATTTAGATGGATAGATGCGCAGGGGCATGAAATCAACAGGTCTTAGCGTCTCGTAAACTGGTTTTTATCACACATCCGTCAGTATGACATTAAGTACAGCTGGCAAATTCCACACAAGTTCACTTAATTAAGCAATAATAAAAGTGTGGTGACTCATGTGAAACATGGAGGGGTCGGTCAGTCGAGTGACGTGTAGTCCCTGTGGAGGACGCGGGGTATCGGTCCCTGCTGTGTGGGGGCAGCCCGTGCACAGGAGTGCCACAGGTTTGCCTGGATTATGTGACTCAACTTGTTAGACCATGTGTGTACATAATATATACATCAGCTAGAGGTTAGAGTGGTCACATATAGATTTCAGGGTGCTGTATACAAACTATCCCTTCACTATGACCATGACCAATCACTCAAGACCGAAATACCTCAAGACCCACTGGTGCTTGATGTGTTTGGATGCTATCTTAGGCAGTTGCAGAAATGGCAAGTTGACTGGGGGCAAGTGGGTTACAGAAAACTATCCACAGGCTCAATCTAACTCAAACCTCTTAATTGTTATTCATTTATGATTGCACGCTCATTCCTCTGTGATGAACATACCTTTTGCTCTTCGTGTATAAAGTCGGCAGCTCACTGTGTTCCCAACTTGGGTTGATAATCCAGCTCCCTCAGTGTTACTCGGCACTTTGGTGTACAAGGTAAAGCTTGATTGTTTTTTCAGAGTAAAGCCCAATACACATCTACTGATTTATGCACAGTAAAACCCCGCTTAAGGGGGCACCCTCGGTTCCGATCAAAGTGTCCCCTTAAGCGAGGTGCCCCCTTCATCGGGTCACCCCTTAAGCGAGGTGTCCCAGAAGCAGGGTTTCACTGTACCTTTGTCCGCAACAAACGGACGGTAATTTGTCTCAGGGTAGGCATCCTAAGGAGGACGGCCGTAGTCGGTAGATGTAGCACAGCGAGGCAGGGATCAGGCAACGATTAGTGAACCACCTCCTTCAGGTGTTATTTTGTCGCCGACAAGTTGTGGTTTCTATGTTCCTAAATCGGTGGCTAAAGGTTTTCAACATGTTGATAAATCTAGTCGTCGACACCAGAACGTTGGTAAATGGTGCTTGATTGGATGGCCGACATGGGCCGAGGTATCACGTAATTCACCTGGGACAAGTTCACCGACTCCTATACGATTTGGGAACTAATCGTTCAATTCAAGGACGTGTTTTTCAGAAGTGACGATCGTGGATAGTGACCATTTCCGTTGCACAGTCGAATTATCTTACCTGCGCATGTATGGCAATGCTATATCCAAATAGGTCTCAGACCATCAGTGATCGTTTCAACCCAACAGGTCCCCGCAACACCTTGTCTGTGAAACACCTCCCTGAATCGGTAGATGGATATTGGGCTTTAGACCGCAGCTCTTCTGAGCGCTAAGAACTCAATTAGGAATATTTTATTGAAGTTGTCTGTGTCTGGTTTTGTGTGACTAGGGTTAAAGTCTCTCTGCTTTATATACCGAAAATACAGACCAGCTTATGTGAGTGTATATCATAGAGGAAACCTAGTCAAGCTTAGGGTCAGTAATTCATAAGGTTAAGCCTCATGAAGCACGTAGCGATTCAAATGAATTCATCTCATCCTTCACTTTGACTAATGGGCTGCACTCTTGTAAGACTGCTGAAAGGCTAATACAAGACTGTTGTAAGACTGTTGTAAGACTGTTGTAAGACTGTTGTAAGACTGTTGTAAGACTGTTGTAAGACTGTTGTAAGACTGTTGTAAGACTGTTGTAAGACTGTTGTAAGACTGTTGTAAGACTGTTGTAAGACTGTTGTAAGACTGCTGTAAGACTGCTGTAAGACTGTTGAAAGGCTGATATAAGACTGTTGTAGGACTGATACAAGACTGTTACAAGACTGATATAAAACTGATACAAAACTGTCATAAATTTTTGACAACTTTCTTTCTTTTCGTTTTTTTCTTTTACATCATGAGTTCTCAGTTCCGCTGGTACATAAAGCGGGTACGCTGTTCAGCGATTACAATCGCTGGTTTCCATCAGTTCCAAATATCTCCAGTACAATAGTACATGGTCAATACAAGACGGCTGCCCTCTGCAACAGGACACCCCACGGTGTACACATTTTAGCAATTCATTGATAATTTTTGTTACATTTGTAGTATTATTAAAGATAACTCATTTATATATTGACAATTTATAGATGATATATATCACAGTTGGTATAGTATTTTAGATCATGGCCGGTACAGACTCCATCATCACCTTTTTCGTCAGTTTTTTAAATGACCACAATCAAAGGAAACGTAATGTTTTGATTGAAGGTGTAGACCAATCTAGGGATGAAAATGCATTTGCTATTGCTGCTGATATAATTGGCCATATAGACAACGACATTTCCACTTCGGAAATCGACCAAGCATACCGAATTGGTAGACCAGGCCAACTGAAACGCCCAATAATGGTCTCATTCGGAAAGGTCCAGACACGTGACAGAGTCCTGAAAGCTAAAAGTAGGCTCCGAAAATATCCTAACATGCATGATATTCTTGTCAACGAAGACACTAACCCTGCTATCAAACTCCAAAAGGCTGAAGTTAGGGCGCTCTCAGTTATGGCTGAAAAAGCAGGAATAAATGCTAAAGCAAGAGGGAGGGGCTGGTCTTTGAAGGGAAGTATTATGCTTACAAGGACTTAAAAAACCTACCAAGCCAGCTAAGTCTAGAAAAACTGAAAACAAAATTCACAAATGACATTGTTGCATACCACTCACACCACTCCCCTCTGTCAAACCTATATCCAACCCCACTCACAATAGACGGACAGGCTTTCAACAGTGTTGAACAGGCATATTGTTATGCAAAGGCCAGATTTGCAAATACCCCAGAAATAGCCCAGCAGGTACTAGACTGCGATGACCCATATCAAGTCAAGCGGCTGACTAAGCCCCTAGAGACGGACACCTGGAAAGCAGTATCAGACACAGAGCTAAGGAAGTGTTGCCACGCAAAATTTGAACAGAATGACGAGTTGCGACAGAAACTAGCTGATACCGGATCAAAGAAACTACTCAAGGCAACACTTGACCCCTATTGGGGGACAGGGTGTCATCTCCACTCCCGTGAAATACAACAAGGCAACTTCAGGGGCATGAATGTTGGAGGAGCAATCCTTATGGACGTTAGGCGAGACCTATGTAGATTGCCTTACCTCTCCCCCCAGCGTGCCCAGCCGACCTATGGTGATCAAGACGACGAAAATACAAACGAAGTAGACGAGGACGCCCAGGCACCTGACCAAAACCGCCAGTTGACCCTACCTGACCCCGTGACCGAGTGAACAAGAGTATTACCTATTAATAGTGAACTCACCTTGACTTAAATACGGACCTGACCATCTGATTGCGTTGCAACTCTTGGGACACGTCTGTTTATAACATAACAGTAGGTGCATTATTCGTTGTTTGCGTTGCAACGCTGAATAAGCCCTATTATCTGTTCATATATTCCATTTATACCGTACCAAAGGGTAGTAATTGCTTTAAGGTCTATATATAAAACATGACGACCCTGATTGTTTCAGACTCAAGAGGTTATGCGCTAACGCCTGACATGTGTTTACATAGCAACTTGAACTACCATATACACCCTTTCTCAGGGAAAAATTATGAGGAATTACTCCCACATGTGATCTGGCTTGTAAATAACCTAAATCCTGATATACTCCTAATCTATGCAGGGGTATGTAATATTACCTATAGAAATGTCATAACTAAAAAAGTATTCCTAAGGAATGACAACATCCAAGAACTCGCTGACGACATCATGGGTAAGATTCAAGATACCTTCCAAGAAATCAAGAAAACAATAGGCCTAAAGACAATTTTTTCGCCGATAATTGGTATAGATCTGAACCGATATAATAATCGACACAAAAAAGGGGTTTACTCGCGGAAAAGGAAACCTACTGACGCAATGGCCTGGCAAGCTACTGTGCTGCTGAATAAGCACCCTCAACAGGACAAACTGAACGAAACAGTGGTGATACTAAACACACGAATAACAGACTTCAACTAAGGTAACGAAGTCCCTACACCATGGGTAGCCTCTAGGTTTCATCAATCGATGGGCAAGGGAAGGATTGTCCATACATATGCACAGCTGTATGACGGATGCCACACAGGAGACACCGCATCGGCAAGGATTGCAAAAGCAATCGACAAATGCTTAATAGCCAACCAATGGTCTCTCATGAAATATAGTCACTAATTATAACTAAAATGTAAGAAATTGTTGTAACCCAACTTAATGTAGTAGTACCAGTGAAACTACACTATATAGAAAAACCGCTGTGCGTCAACCGACTAATCAAAAGTCTACTGTTATCTAAGGGTTTTGTGGATGGGATGTGGAGAAATTTGTATCATCTTTGTTCATACTCATTCATTCTTGGATTCACAATGATTCATAGAGAATTGTCTTACCCCAAGTCGGGGATTTACATGTATCCAAATGGTAGAATTAGAAGAAGTTGAAAAGTGTAAAGGTCTAAAAGTGGCCAGTATAAACATATGGAGTATTATACCCAACTTTGAAAGTTTCACTATGTTAGCCAAATTATGTGATATAACTATGGTCTCAGAGACATGGTTGGACCCGAGGTACCCCTCTGAAAATATCGCTATTAGTGGGTATCAAACCGTAAGGCTGGATAGGAGACCACATGTCCTAAAGAGGGGTGGGGGATTGTTAATGTACACTAGGAACACTTTTATAGTTGAAAACATTTCTCATCATACTGAGATTACACCAGAGTATGAGGTGATAACAGTAATTGTTTCAATACACAACAAGAAGTACCTGGTGGTGAACATTTACAAACCCCCCCAACCACCCCAGCTCGTTTATATCAAAAACTAGAATCAATCTTAGAAGAATTTTCTCTTATTAACAATGTCATCATAATGGGAGATGTCAATATTGATTGCCTAGATAAACATATGCAGAAGAATTGTATTAAAAAGTTTTGTAATGCCTATAACCTTACACAATATATTAATGAGCCAACGCGTGTCACCAAGGAAACAGCAACTGGAATTGATCATATTTATTCAAATGTACCGCATATAAACATGGCGACAACGGTGAATGTTCATCTAAGTGACCACTTACCTATAATACTTACCATGAAAGCACCTCGTAATAAAGTTCCCAAAAAGAAAATAATGGCAAGAAGTTATAAAAACTTTGATAAATTTTTGTTTATTGAAGCCCTCCAAGCGTGCAACTGGGAACAATTCTTAATAACTGAAAGTCCCGAGTGCCTATGGTCAATGATGTTAACCAATATACAACAAGCAATTAATACTGTATCCCCAATTAAGAAACTATATGTATCATTAAACAAACCTAGATGGCTCAATGATGATGTTATACGAGAAATCCAAAACCATGATTACCTTTTTAGGAAAGCTAGGAATACTAGGAGTGAAGACGACTGGCGTATAGCTCGATTTTATCGAAATAGGACCAAATCACTTATCATGGAAAAAAAGAAAGATGTAATTAGTAAACTATTAAAAAATAATAAATCTGATCAAAAAAAATTTTGGAGAGGAGTAAGAGAGCTGATACCCAAGGAGAAATTACCCCCCATAACAAAACTGATCGACCAAGATACTAATGAAACTGTACGTGAACAGGACATGGCATGCCATGTGAACGAGTACTTTGCAAACATCGGAAACGTTTTAGCCTCAAAAATGCCTCCACCACAGATGCATAAACTCCCTTTCCCATGGCGACAAGATGATATGTCACTGTTGGACGAAGTATTTAGTTTAGATGAAATACGGAAAGTTGTAGTAAATGTTGACACTACTAAGGCATCTGCAATTGAACATATTAAATCATCTATTATCAAGACGGCTTTCCTAGCTAGACAAGGTATACATACTCTTTAATGCTACAATTTTCCACTCCTCATACCCAGATTCTTGGAAGAACGCTGTTATAACAGCAGTACTGAAAAAACCTAATGCTTGTTTTGCTACAGATTTACGACCCATTAGTATCCTCCCCTTACCTGGGAAAATACTTGAACGACTCATGAATAATAGGCTCAAATCTTTTCTTGAACATAACAACAAAATAACACCTGCACAGCATGGATTTAGGTCAAACAAATCAACGATTACAGCTATAACAAACTACCTAAGAAATATATATAACACAATAGATAATACACCTGAAACTACCTCCATATTCCTTGACTTCAAAAAAGCGTTTGACACTGTCCCCCATAACTTATTAATATATAAATTACATAAATTAGGCCTTGACAATAAAACATGTAGCTGGATCAAAAGTTATCTCACCAATAGAACACAAAAAGTTAATTTAAACGGCCATCTGTCTAAACCATTACCAGTTAAGTGTGGAGTCCCCCAGGGATCGGTCCTTGGTCCTACCTTTTTCCTAATCTATATTAATGACCTTATAAACATTGTACCAGACAACCTAAATACAACCCTTTACGCTGACGACACAGTAATTACTGCAAAATCACTAGCTGAACTACAAGTCATTATTCCATCTATCGAGCAGTGGTGTATAGATAACCTATTAACGCTTAACGAATCTAAAACGGTATGGATGAGCCTATCAACCTATAGCAAACCTCCGGATACAGTACTTCAACTAAATGGTGTTAACTTGGATCAGGTTACAAAATTTAAATACCTAGGATTAACCATAGATAGACGCCTAGAATTTGCTGATCACAGAAATACAGTACTACAGAAGGTGGGCTATAAGATGTACCTATTTAATAAGATTCGTAAATATATAGATTCCAAAACGGCATTACAAATATACAAATCCACCATACTCCCCTTTTTTTACTACTGCGATTTTATTTACAATGACTTATCAAAATCATTTCAAAATCTTCAAAATAGAATCCTACGAAGTATATATACAGGGTTAAGCTTGAGCCCAACCCTAAGCTAACAACGATCGAGATGCACAAAGAAGCAAAACTGAAATTATTAGTTGACCGGAGAAACACACATTTACTATTCTATGCCTATACCCTTGCCCGAACTCATAGTTTGATTGACAACAGAGATTTACCCATCAGACGAAAACAAGGACTGAGATTAATTCAACCCCCCCCTAAAAGACCCAGTGTTCGATAGTTCCTTCTTCATGAATGCCATACAAAAATGGAATAATCTAAAAGAGGTCTATACCATGGTAGACGATATTTCACACTTTAAAATTAAAAAATCGTTTCCGGAGTGCTATATGACAAATACTTAGAACAAGGATGACTGCGATTGCGTTGCAACACAGACCGTCACCGAGTAATTGTATACCAGGTGTAACACTAGGAAATTTATTTTAAGTTCCATGTCAAGATTGCGTTGCAACTGACAATGGAGCTGGTGAAGTGTTAATATTGAACAATTGATACTAAGTTCCCAAACTCGTATACCTATCAAACGAACAGCCAGAACTCAATGTATGGAGGCCCCCAGGATAAACCATCCATGTCGCTAATGGAGTCGACCTATTTATCTATTTTGTTTATCTGTCTATACAACTCAAATTGTACTACCAGATGTATTTAATTGTGCTGAAACCAA
This sequence comes from Alentia gelatinosa, assembly GCA_950022655.1. Classification (NCBI taxonomy): domain Eukaryota; kingdom Metazoa; phylum Annelida; class Polychaeta; order Phyllodocida; family Polynoidae; genus Alentia; species Alentia gelatinosa. Next base: position 50,375,719 of record OX465591.1, on the reverse strand, counting down.
TGAATCAACCCATCTCATCTCATCCTCATGACATCCACATTGAACCACAATGTATGAGTACTTAAGACAGAATGACACAAAAATGTATTAGTGTCAAACATCCTGTAGTGAATATAAAATGTACTCCTGTAAGTATAATCAACCCCAAGAGGGACCAGACAGCAGAACGGCTTTGGCCGAGTCTGGATAACTGTACAAGATTCGACCCTAATAAAATTCTCTTTCAAAAAAAAAAATATATATATACCTATGCACTAAGTCAGTGTTAATACTTACTGTTCTTAGGGGTACAATAAGTCATTACATATTGCACGATACGCCGTGTATCTTTGTACTGACATACATATTGTGCACTTTGGTATACATATTGCACGCTTTGGTGTACATATTGTGTGCTTTAAACGTCATATTGCGCGCTTTGCAAAATAACGCAATCTGATAAGCCGAGAGGTCGACAACACGAATCTGTGTGGAAGAATTGCAAATGGCAGATCCCTTCACTTCGCGTGTTCCGATGCGTCTCACATGCACAATGCAACGAGTTATCATGTGTATTGACCAAACATCGAGGCAACCAAAGTGTAGAATTCACCTGATCCCATTTAAATTGCTTAAATATGCGTATTCGATCGATATCAACACAGACCCTTGCCGAGCGGGCGTCAACAAAGGCGACCGTATATGTGTGACGTCATTATCGGGGTTTCCCTACACTCTGGGAAATCCTGATGATGACGTCATCGGCGGCCGCACAGTCAAGTTGGCAAGGCAAGTGATGTTATCGTTCAATATCATATATGTACGCCATTTAAACGGTATCAGGTTAAAGCTTCATTTTAGTTGCTTCGATATTTGGTCAATACACGTAATAAATCATTCCATTACACATGTCAGACGCATCGCAACACGCAAATTGAGGCACTACGAACCAAGGTGCCATGGTAACTGGAAAACGTTGACCTCACTCTCCAAACCTGATATTCCGTTCCGTTTAATCAAATTGCAACACTGCACGAAAACCACTATTTTACATATATATACGCCATCGCAATAACGCACGTATCGGCTGTATCGTGGCTTGTTTATACTTGTATACACCTCTTGTACGCGTCTACGTTTCGGGCGTCTACAAGACAGTTTCCATATGTAGACGCACGCGACTTGGCTGTCTTTCACGCCTGGCGTATTTAAGATAAAATATACTCTGCGCAATATATATACGCCAGGCGTATATATGATACAAACAAACAAAAAAATTGCGACCCATGGCCCGCCCGGGCCTGTGAGTGTTGGTAGAGGATACACCAACACTAACCCACCACCCGCGGCCTCCCAACCCCACCCTCTACCGCCCCCCCCACCACCCCCAGCCAGCCTCAGTGAGAAGCCCCCCGCTGCCCCCCGGCCACCGCCCACCGCCCGCCGCCAGCCGTGTTTGTACAGGTTGACTCAGTGGGAAACCCTCTCCCACCCCCCCCCCTGCCCGCCACTGCCCGCCGCTGCCCGCCGCGAGGTGTTATGGTGTCAGGGGGCGACCGGGTAGACATGGGCGGCTGCATTCACACCTGTGCAGCCGCATTCACACCTGTGCGGCCGCAATTCACACGGGGGTAAGATGATTTCAGGATTCAACCTCAAGTCTGAAGAGGCTCATTATATAGTAAGCCTCACTGTCCACACATTGAAATGGTGTTTAAAAGTAAGATCTATTAGAAAAACAATTAAAAGAAAACATAATGCAAGGTTTACTGTGTGTAATTAATCAATTTATACTTAATTAGGTTTTTAATAAAATAAATTTGTAATATAAGATTGCAATTTTCATATAATACAGACTTGGATGGTTAATGGCAAATAAAATATGCTACCAGTAGTGTCCCCAAGTGGCAGAGAATGGAACTTTTTGAGATTGGTGTATATACAACGGAATATATATGACGTATATAAGACTGCACCATGGACATGTATATATATACACCACTAGATAAGGCGTCTACGAGACGGATAACAGGTCTAACTTCTAGACGCAAAATCCTACTGTTAGACGCGTTTCGTATACATATGTAAAATAGTGGTTTTCGTGCAGTGCAACAAACAGTAGATACGATTGGTGATGTAAAAAATGAATCCGGGTAACTTCACATTCTCCAAGCGGAGTCCAGGTTCGTTAACGCTATTGATTCGAACCAAAGATCTGTTGGGAGATCAAATGTAACTCATGCAGGCACAATCAACTTCCGGATGAGTATGGTGATGTACTTACTGCGCTGGTGGACAGTGATAGTGTCAATAGAGTCAATTTCGGAGGATTATAACCAAAATAAGGTATATAATAATAAAAAAACACAGTGATGTAGCCAATACAATGATACTTAATCTCGGAGTATGACATAATTCGTTCCGAGCTCGTTCTTCAAACTCGTTCGGAACGAATTCTGTCATACACCTCGATTAAGTATCATTGTATAGGCGTCATAACTATGTTTTTATATAATATTGGAGGCATACTATTCCATACTATAGCAGTCTGGTATTCCACACTTTTCTTATATATTTCTAGTTTAGGTCTGTTGGTTTTGAGAATTTTGACCTCATTTTGTCTTGTTCTAATTGGTCGTACATCAATATTTCCAGGAATCTATGATCGTTTATTGGAAAAATTTAGTAAATATGCATGTCTCCTTTTAGAGAGATATGGCATAACAGCGAACAACTGCCTCCCTGCCTCCCAACAATCGTCTTTCTGCCACCCAACAACCGTCTCCCAGCCACCCAACCACCATCTCCCTGCCTCCCAACAATCGTCTTTCTGCCACCCAACAACCGTCTCCCTGCCTCCCAACAACCGCCTCCCTGCCTCCCAACCACCATCTCCGTGCCTCCCAACAACCGTCTCCCTGTCACCCAACAACCGTCTCCCTGCCTCCCAACCACCATCTCCCTGCCTCCCAACACTCGTCTTTCTGCCACCCAACCACCATCTCCCTGCCTCCCAGCCACCCAACCACCATCTCCCTGCCTCCCAGCCACCCAACCACCATCTCCCTGCCTCCCAGCCACCCAACCACCATCTCCCTGCCACCCAGCCACCCAACCACCATCTCCCTGCCTCCCAGCCACCCAACCACCATCTCCCTGCCACCCAGCCACCCCACCACCATCTCCCTGCCACCCAGCCACCCAACCACCATCTCCCTGCCTCCCAACACTCGTCTTTCTGCCACCCAACCACCATCTCCCTGCCTCCCAGCCACCCAACCACCATCTCCCTGCCTCCCAGCCACCCAACCACCATCTCCCTGCCACCCAGCCACCCAACCACCATCTCCCTGCCACCCAACCACCCAACCACTATATCCCTGCCACCCAACAACCGTCTCCCTGCCACCCAACAACCGTCTCCCTGCCTCCTCTGCCTCCCAACAACCGTCTCCCTGTCTCTCAGCCGCCTTACAGCCATCTCCCTCAGCCGCCAGCGTCACAACATTCCTGAGATATTTTTTATCAGTGACCTGGTAGAACAATTTTTAATTGGTGATATTACTCCCTAGCTGGGTTGATTTATGGGTTTTTTAAAGATGGTAGATCTGCACGAGCGACTGTTGGCATGTCACAAAATAAGAAAACAATTGCTGACAGTGAACCAGCTGCCACACCTCCATGAGGAAGGTAGCGCGGGGACTGAACGGGATATTTAGTCTGAGGGATTTATAGTGAAGATGAGGCTGAATGTAAACGGGTCCAGAGAAGAGCAACTTGATATTGTAACCTACCACATGTAAAACATGAGAATTCTCTCAGATCCGCTTGGAGTGTCTCCCCCATAGAGGGACATAGTGAACCAGACCTAGGACTGGAGACTGAAGAGCCACCAGAGTGAGATTCTCGTGCAGAGTGAACCTCCGATTTGCTGGGTTTTTTTGTTTCTCTAAACTCAGATGTTCTTCTTATCTTAAGATTTTATGGTTATGGTTATTTGAGACTTAATACACTCTCCAAGCAGCACCAAAGATCTGGTAGGAGAGTAACAAACAGGTCCCGCTGCTGGGTGAAGGTGACCACGGATTTAACGCGACCAGAGCTAACGTATACAATTACCCTGACAGGACAATTCACATAGCGACCCCATCTTATGATCCACAAGACATACTGTATTATTAAGATACCGTCAGGCAAATGATACAAACAGTTTCTTTAGATTCTCTTCCGTATTAATGCTCTGGAGTTGCTTTCGTGTACATGATCTTCTTCATCCGCCCACCATTTAATTAAAGATAATAGGTGAGAGGTACCCTGCCTAGTCACATAATATTTGTTTGATCATGATTTAACTGTGATTTATTTTTGCTGTGATGCGCTGGGCTGAGAGGTACCCTGCCTAGTCACCTAATATTTGTTTGATCATGATTTAACTGTGATTTATTTTTGCTGTGATGCGCTGGGCTGAGAGGTACCCTGCCTAGTCACCTAATATTTGATTGATCATGATTTAACTGTGATTTATTTTTGCTGTGATGCGCTGGGCTGAGAGGTACCCTGCCTAGTCACATAATATTTGTTTGATCATGATTTAACTGTGATTTATTTTGGCTGTGATGCGCTGGGCTGAAGGGTACCCTGCCTAGTCACATAATATTTGTTTGATCATGATTTAACTGTGATTTATTTTTGCTGTGATGCGCTGGGCTGAGAGGTACCCTGCCTAGTCACCTAATATTTGTTTGATCATGATTTAACTGTGATTTATTTTTGCTGTGATGCGCTGGGCTGAGAGGTACCCTGCCTAGTCACCTAATATTTGTTTGATCATGATTTAACTGTGATATAATATTTGTTTGATCATGATTTAACTGTGATTTATTTTTGCCCTGCCGCACACTGGTGAGATCTGAGTGGGCGCCGAACACCACCAACAGGAGTCCACGATGTCAGCCCCAGTCGTCTCAGTAGGAGTGGGTCATGTGGAAAACACGCCTACTAGACGTCACCACCAGCCGGCACTCTACAGGCCAGCCCCAGCCGTCTCAGTAGGAGTGGGTCATGTGGAAAACACGCCTACTGGACGTTACCACCAGCCGGCACTCTACAGGCCAGCCCCAGTCGTCTCAGTAGGAGTGGGTCATGTGGAAAACACGCCTACTGGACCGTCATCACCAGCCGGCACTCTACAGGCCAGCCCCAGTCGTCTCAGTAGGAGTGGGTCATGTGGAAAACACGCCTACTGGACCGTCACCATCAGCCGGCACTCTACAGGCCAGCCCCAGTCGTCTCAGTAGGAGTGGGTCATGTGGAAAACACGCCTACTGGACCGTCACCACCAGCCGGCACTCTACAGGCCAGCCCCAGTCGTCTCAGTAGGAGTGGGGGATGTGGAAAACACGCCTATTGGACCGTCACCACCAGCCGGCACTCTACAGGCCAGCCCCAGTCGTCTCAGTAGGAGTGGGTCATGTGGAAAACACGCCTACTGGACGTTACCATCAGCCGGCACTCTACAGGCCAGCCCCAGTCGTCTCAGTAGGAGTGGGTCATGTGGAAAACACGCCTATTGGACCGTCACCACCAGCCGGCACTCTACAGGCCAGCCCCAGTCGTCTCAGTAGGAGTGGGTCATGTGGAAAACACGCCTACTGGACCGTCACCACCAGCCGGCACTCTACAGGCCAGCCCCAGTCATCTCAGTAGGAGTGGGTCATGTGGAAAACACGCCTATTGGACGTTACCACCAGCCGGCACTCTACAGGCCAGCCCCAGTCGTCTCAGTAGGAGTGGGTCATGTGGAAAACACGCCTACTGGACCGTCACCACCAGCCGGCACTCTACAGGCCAGCCCCAGTCGTCTCAGTAGGAGTGGGTGATGTGGAAAACACGCCTACTGGACCGTCACCATCAGCCGGCACTCTACAGGCCAGCCCCAGTCGTCTCAGTAGGAGTGGGTCATGTGGAAAACACGCCTACTGGACGTTACCATCAGCCGGCACTCTACAGGCCAGCCCAAGTCGTCTCAGTAGGAGTGGGTCATGTGGAAAACACGCCTACTGGACCGTCACCACCAGCCGGCACTCTACAGGCCAGCCCCAGTCGTCTCAGTAGGAGTGGGTCATGTGGAAAACACGCCTACTGGACCGTCACCACCAGCCGGCACTCTACAGGCCAGCCCCAGTCGTCTCAGTAGGAGTGGGGGATGTGGAAAACACGCCTATTGGACGTTACCACCAGCCGGCACTCTACAGGCCAGCCCCAGTCGTCTCAGTAGGAGTGGGTCATGTGGAAAACACGCCTACTGGACCGTCACCACCAGCCGGCACTCTACAGGCCAGCCCCAGTCGTCTCAGTAGGAGTGGGTCATGTGGAAAACACGCCTACTGGACGTTACCATCAGCCGGCACTCTACAGGTCAGCCCCAGTCGTCTCAGTAGGAGTGGGTCATGTGGAAAACACGCCTACTGGACGTTACCATCAGCCGGCACTCTACAGACCAGCCCCAGTCGTCTCAGTAGGAGTGGGTCATGTGGAAAACACGCCTACTGGACGTCACCATCAGCCGGCACTCTACAGGCCAGCCCCAGCCGGCACTCTACAGGCCAGCCCCAGTCGTCTCAGTAGGAGCCGGTCATGTGGAAAACACGCCTACTGGACCGTCACCACCAGCCGGCACTCTACAGGCCAGCCCCAGTCGTCTCAGTAGGAGTGGGTCATGTGGAAAACACGCCTACTGGACGTCACCACCAGCCGGCACTCTACAGGCCAGCCCCAGTCGTCTCAGTAGGAGTGGGTCATGTGGAAAACACGCCTACTGGACCGTCACCACCAGCCGGCACTCTACAGGCCAGCCCCAGTCGTCTCAGTAGGAGTGGGTCATGTGGAAAACACGCCTACTGGACGTTACCACCAGCCGGCACTCTACAGGCCAGCCCCAGTCGTCTCAGTAGGAGTGGGTCATGTGGAAAACACGCCTACTGGACCGTCACCACCAGCCGGCACTCTACAGGCCAGCCCCAGTCGTCACAGTAGGAGTGGGTCATGTGGAAAACACGCCTACTGGACCGTCACCACCAGCCGGCACTCTACAGGCCAGCCCCAGTCATCTCAGTAGGAGTGGGTCATGTGGAAAACACGCCTACTGGACGTTACCATCAGCCGGCACTCTACAGGCCAGCCCCAGTCGTCTCAGTAGGAGTGGGGGATGTGGAAAACACGCCTACTGGACCGTCACCACCAGCCGGCACTCTACAGGCCAGCCCCAGTCATCTCAGTAGGAGTGGGTCATGTGGAAAACACGCCTACTGGACCGTCATCACCAGCCGGTACTCTACAGGCCAGCCCCAGTCGTCTCAGTAGGAGTGGGTCATGTGGAAAACACGCCTACTGGACGTTACCACCAGCCGGCACTCTACAGGCCAGCCCCAGTCGTCTGAGTAGGAGTGGGGGATGTGGAAAACACGCCTACTGGACCGTCACCATCAGCCGGCACTCTACAGGCCAGCCCCAGTCGTCTCAGTAGGAGTGGGTCATGTGGAAAACACGCCTACTGGACCGTCACCACCAGCCGGCACTCTACAGGCCAGCCCCAGTCGTCTCAGTAGGAGTGGGTCATGTGGAAAACACGCCTACTGGACGTTACCATCAGCCGGCACTCTACAGGTCAGCCCCAGTCGTCTCAGTAGGAGTGGGTCATGTGGAAAACACGCCTACTGGACGTTACCATCAGCCGGCACTCTACAGACCAGCCCCAGTCGTCTCAGTAGGAGTGGGTCATGTGGAAAACACGCCTACTGGACGTCACCATCAGCCGGCACTCTACAGGCCAGCCCCAGTCGTCTCAGTAGGAGTGGGTCATGTGGAAAACACGCCTACTGGACCGTCACCACCAGCCGGCACTCTACAGGCCAGCCCCAGTCGTCTCAGTAGGAGCCGGTCATGTGGAAAACACGCCTACTGGACGTCACCATCAGCCGGCACTCTACAGGCCAGCCCCAGTCGTCTCAGTAGGAGTGGGTCATGTGGAAAACACGCCTACTGGACCGTCCCCACCAGCCGGCACTCTACAGGCCAGCCCCAGTCGTCTCAGTAGGAGTGGGTCATGTGGAAAACACGCCTACTGGACGTTACCATCAGCCGGCACTCTACAGGCCAGCCCCAGTCGTCTCAGTAGGAGTGGGTCATGTGGAAAACACGCCTACTGGACCGTCACCATCAGCCGGCACTCTACAGGCCAGCCCCAGTCGTCTCAGTAGGAGTGGGTCATGTGGAAAACACGCCTACTGGACCGTCACCATCAGCCGGCACTCTACAGGCCAGCCCCAGTCATCTCAGTAGGAGTGGGTCATGTGGAAAACACGCCTACTGGACGTTACCATCAGCCGGCACTCTACAGGCCAGCCCATGGAGTCCAAACTCAATATGACTGGAATGAAATAACCCATCCCGATAGTGATGGGTTATCTCACTTTACCTGTTGTAAAAATTGTATAGTAAGGACTGGTGTTGGAATAGTGATTATTGTATGCTAGCATCCCAGCTGTATTATACCCATGCCATATATACTGTAAATACGCACCGTTTCGGCATATGACGTAAAAATACTGTACGGACCACTGGTCCGTACACTAAAATACGGACCACCTTGCCATACACGTTTACTAACATATCGGTTGTTAAAAATTAAATTAATGATTTTTTTTTTAATTTTGAGTATATAGTAAATATATAATGTCCAACCATGCTGTGCAAGTCACAGAACTCGATGATAATTTACAGTTTGTACGGAACTCGGCATAAATGCCTCGGTCCATACAAACCGTAAATTATCATCTCATTCTGTGACTTATACAGCATGGTCAGGACGTTCTATATAACTACTGACCACTGTGTTGAAAGACATTCTTCTGATGGAACCAAAAGTACTGAATCATTTGAATGTTTCTTCATCACTCATCTCATCAAATATAGCAATGACATGAAGAATTGAAGGATGTATTAGTGCCGAACCCTTGTAGAAAATCTAAATATAGGATATGTATTTTTCTCTACCATCCCAAGAGGGACCAGACGGAAGAAATGCATCAGCCGATCTCTAGGATAAATACCCTGGTAAACTTTTAAAAAAAATTTAAAAAAACATGACTTGAATGAAATAACCCGTTAGTGATAGGTTATCCCACTCAATATGACTTGCTGAAATAACCCATTAGTGATAGGTTATCCCACTCTATATGAGTTGATGAAATAACCCGTTTGTGATAGGTTGTCCCACTCAATATGACATGTATGAAATGACCCGTTAGTGATAGGTTGTCCCACTCAATATGACATGTATGAAATAACCCGTTAGTGATAGGTTATCCCACTCAATATGACATGAATGAAATAACCCGTTAGTGATGGGTTATATATCCCACTCAATATGATATTAATGAAATGACCCGTTAGTGATAGGTTATCTCACTCTATATGAGTTGATGAAATGACCCGTTAGTTATAGGTTATCCCACTCGATATTTGGAGACATTTTACATGAAAGTACAAACAATATTAAACCAAATGAAGATAGGGCTGATTATATTAATACATATTTTGCCAACATAGGTCAACTACTAGCTAGTAAAATACCAAAAAATAATATTGATAAACCACCTTTTAATTATAGGGATACAGACTTTAGTCTACTGGAAGATGAAATAACCATTGACGAGATTGTCAATGCAATTAAGGATACTAATTTTAATAAATCCTCAAATATTAAGTTTGTAAGATCCTCGATTCTAAAAACAGCTTTTCTAGCAGCGTTCGATAAGCTACATATATTATTTAATGCTATAGTTAAACAAAATGTTATTCCAGTGACCTGGATCTACGGTAATATCTACGGTAATCCCAATCCCTAAAAAGGGTAATCTAAAGATGGTCAGCAACTTACGGCCCATAAGCCTACTACCGCTTCCTAGTAAATTATTAGAGAAAGTAGTAAATAAAAGACTGAAAAGCTACCTAGAAGTAAATAACTATCTATCTGAATCTCAACATGGTTTTCGTAAAAATAGATCAACACACACTGCAATTAGTACTTATTTATCTACTATTTACAATAAACTAAACAATAATTTTAATCCAGTTACCGTCTTCTTAGATTTTAAGAAGGCGTTTGATACAGTTTCTCATGAGCTTTTGATAAAAAAATTATACGATATTGGATTAGCTAACAATACGTGTTTATTTTTTAAGGAATATTTAAATAATCGAGTACAGCGAACTAACCTGAATGACCAATTATCAAAACCTGAATCTATTACATACGGAATACCCCAAGCTTCAGTATTAGGTCCCACACTGTTTTTAGTATATATAAATAACCTAGCCTCATTTATAGATAACCAACCATGTGTATTATCATTATATGCAGATGATACCACTATAACTACGAATAACTTTGAGGATATGAAAGAAATTTTACCAAAAATTCAGGATTGGTGTGTCCAAAACGTTTCCACGATAAACGAGAAGAAAACGCAGATATTATTCTTTAATAAGAAACAGCGAGAGCAAATCCCCCCAAATAACCTAATAATCAGTTTAAACAACCATGAATTGACAACAGTGAAAGATTACAATTATTTAGGCCTTACAGTTGACTCTAATCTCACTTTTAATGCCCATAGAAATAATTGTAAAAAGAGAGTTTATGATAAATTGTTTCTATTAAAAAAAGTAAGAAAAATGATTACTCCAGAGGTGGCACTATCTATATATAAAAGTTTCGTACTACCTTACTTCGCCTATTGTGACTATGTGTATGAACCTCCAACGCAGGCTGGAAAATATGATCTTCAATTGATCCAGAATAAGTTTCTGCGTTTAATCTATTGCGTGAAATTGGCCCCTAATCCGATATTGGATACCGCGCAAATGCACGCCAGGGCTAACCTAAAATACCTAGTGGACCGTAGAAGTATACACCTACTGTATTATACGTATAACTTGTTAACAAATGATGAGTTAGTGGATGATAGAAACCTCCCAACAAGGAGAAATGATGGCCGTAGGTTGTTAGAGCCCAAGGCAAATTATAACGGATTTAAAAACTCATTCTTTGCCAGAGGTGTAAAACTATGGAACACGTTACAACCGAATTATACTAACATGCTTACCAAAAAGGAATTTAAAGTACAGATTAAATTCAATTACCCTGAATGTTTATACCAGATTCAATATATATAACTAAGTCTGATTGTGATTGCAACAGACTAACTCGTCGATCTATTACCTGTTTACTGTGACTGATTGTGATTGCAACAGTCATACCAACTAATATTTATTCTTACCCACTTGAAAATTACAAAGGAGATATATCAGTGTTATACATTACATGACAGCTAAAGTTAGCGTTCAGATTGTGACTGCAACTGAATTACCTGTTTCACTTTTTTGGTTTACGGATTGTAACTATGTGTGTACATATTTAAATGACTATGGTGAATGTGTACTGTAAAAAGGTAAACTTCCAAACCTAACCTTGTACTGCTGTATATGCGTAGAATACATTAAAAGGATATTGTTTCGCTTTACGTATATAGTACTCTACTATGTATAAAAAGGTTGATGTAAAATACACCATATTGCTAACCAATATACTATGAAGAACGTTATTGGCAAAAAACCCTGATTGTGATATCAATAATAGATGAGCCATCAATTATGTAATCTGAGATAATACGTTATTCATTGCATATCATTCATCTCATTGACAGAAGATTTGATGTAACAGAGGAAAAGGTGAAATTGAGTGTATATATATCACTATGTGAAAAGATATGAGAATTTTCTACCATGAGAGGGCCCGGATGGAAGAACGGCTGTGTTGCCGAATCTGGGGACAACAGAATGTAAAAACCATTCCCCTAATAAAAAATGTTAAAAAAAAAAAAAAAAACATGACTCGATGAAATAACCCGTTAGTGATAGGTTATCCCACTCAATATGACATGAATGAAATAACCAGTTAGTGTTAGGTTATCCCACTCAATATGACTTGTAAAATAACCCGTTAGTGATAGGTTATCCCACTCAATATGAGTTGATGAAATAACCCGGTCGTGATGGGTTATCCAACTCAATATGATATTAATGAAATGACCCGTTAGTGATAGGTTATCTCACTCAATATGAGTTGATGAAATGACCCGTTAGTTATAGGTTATCCCACTCAATATGACTTGATGAAATAACCCATTAGTGATAGGTTATCCCACTCGATATGATAAGTTATCCCACTCGATATGACATGAATGAAATGACCCGTTAGTGATAGGTTATCCCACTCAATATGACATGAATGAAATGACCCGTTAGTGATAGGTTATCCCACTCAATATGATATTAATGAAATGACCCGTTAGTGATAGGTTATCCCACTCAATATTATATTAATGAAATAACCCGTTAGTGATAGGTTATCTCACTCAATATGATATTAATGAAATAACCCGTTAGTGATAGGTTATCCCACTCAATATGACATGAATGAAATAACCCGTTAGTGATAGGTTATCTCACTCAATATGACATGAATGAAATAACCCGTTAGTGATAGGTTATCCCACTCAATATGACTTGTAAAATAACCCGTTAGTGATAGGTTATCCCACTCAATATGAGTTGATGAAATAACCCGGTCGTGATGGGTTATCCAACTCAATATGATATTAATGAAATGACCCGTTAGTGATAGGTTATCTCACTCAATATGAGTTGATGAAATGACCCGTTAGTTATAGGTTATCCCACTCAATATGACTTGATGAAATAACCCATTAGTGATAGGTTATCCCACTCGATATGATAAGTTATCCCACTCAATATGACATGAATGAAATAACCCGTTAGTGATAGAGAAACTGTTGTGTTGGTGGATGATAGATAAACCCAGGATTGGTCATAGAGTCGGTGTTATCCTCCTCACATTGTTGTTGTTCTGCTGGGCGCCATTACATTGCCAAAATACGGATTCACAAAGACACAAACGGAATTGTAGTAAACGGAATGGCACTACTATACTACATCTCCCCCCTTCTTGTTTAAAAAGATTATATATTTTTTTAGTTTACTAGATCAACCTAACTCACTACTAAATACAGAGCAACTATACTATAAAGCAAATATTGTTGAACGTAGAAACCGCAGAGAAATGCACTTAATTCTGGATTCATTTACTTTAACACGTGATCCTCATCTTATAGACAATAGACAACTCCCAACAAGGAGACTGCAGGGAACTTGTTTCACCCAGAACAGAAACAACCTCCTTATACAAAACTATCCCAATTGCTTAATTGATAGTTAATTATTGCTGTTTAACTGTACTATCGACAATGTAGGGGCCAGGTCAGTCGAACAGTGGTGTGTTCGGTTTAGGTTTGAAGATGCGCATGCCGATCCCTGTTGTGTGGTGATTCCGGTGGGCCTGTGCATGAGAATGCTACTGGTTCACCCGGATTACGTAACTTGGTCTGTATATAAGGCTGAGTCCGCAGCAGGTTGACAGGTTAATCTGTGTGTTCCTCCGCGTTGAGCGAACCCTTTGGAGCCTCACAATTGGTAGGGTTTCTTCGAACCCTTTCGGTGGTTGAGGGAGGGAACTTGCTTCGGCTTGTGGACTCACTCATCCAGCTTTACTCGGCACTCCGGTGCTGAGGTACTGTGTACGGAAAGGTATAAAAAACCCAATATATCTAAGATCTCGGAGTCTGGTTTTGTGTCCAGTAGGAATAAGCAGTAGTTGATTCCTCATCGTCTGACTTACCGAAAGATGCCTGAACCAACCTATGTAGTACAACACAGGGTGGCACAGTCTCACCTCACCAATAGACACCCGAACCAACCTATGTAGTACAACATAGGGTGGCACAGTCTCACCTCACCAATAGACACCCGAACCAACCTATGTAGTACAACATAGGGTGGCACAGTCTCACCTCACCAATAGACACCCGAACCAACCTATGTAGTACAACATAGGGTGGCACAGTCTCACCTCACCAATAGACACCCGAACCAACCTGTGTAGTACAACGTAGGGTGGCACGTCAAACCTCACCAATAGACACCCGATCCAACCTATGTAGTACAACATAGGGTGTCACAGTCTCACCTCACCAATAGACACCCGAACCAACCTATGTAGTACAACATAGGGTGGCACAGTCTCACCTCACCAATAGACACCCGAACCAACCTATGTAGTACAACATAGGGTGTCACAGTCTCACCTCACCAATAGACACCCGAACCAACCTGTGTAGTACAACATAGGGTGGCACAGTCTCACCTCACCAATAGACACCCGAACCAACCTGTGTAGTACAACATAGGGTGGCACGTCTCACCTCACCAATAGACACCCGGACCAACCTATGTAGTACAACATAGGGTGGCACGTCTCACCTCACCAATAGACACCCGAACCAACCTATGTAGTACAACATAGGGTGGCACGTCAAACCTCATCAATAGACACCCGAACCAACCTGTGTAGTACAACATAGGGTGGCACGTCTCACCTCACCAATAGACACCCGGACCAACCTATGTAGTACAACATAGGGTGGCACGTCTCACCTCACCAATAGACACCCGAACCAACCTATGTAGTACAACATAGGGTGGCACGTCAAACCTCACCAATAGACACCCGAACCAACCTGTGTAGTACAACATAGGGTGGCACGTCAAACCTCACCAATAGACACCCGAACCAACCTGTATAGTACAACATAGGGCACGTCTCACCTCACCAATAGACACCCGAACCAACCTATGTAGTACAACATAGGGTGGCACGTCAAACCTCACCAATAGACACCCGAACCAACCTGTGTAGTACAACATAGGGTGGCACGTCTCACCTCACCAATAGACACCCGGACCAACCTATGTAGTACAACATAGGGTGGCACGTCTCACCTCACCAATAGACACCCGAACCAACCTATGTAGTACAACATAGGGTGGCACGTCAAACCTCACCAATAGACACCCGAACCAACCTATGTAGTACAACATAGGGTGGCACGTCAAACCTCACCAATAGACACCCGAACCAACCTATGTAGTACAACATAGGGTGGCACGTCAAACCTCACCAATAGACACCTGAACCAACCTATGTAGTACAACATAGGGTGGCACGTCTCACCTCACCAATAGACACCCGAACCAACCTATGTAGTACAACATAGGGTGGCACGTCAAACCTCACCAATAGACACCCGAACCAACCTGTGTAGTACAACATAGGGTGGCACGTCAAACCTCACCAATAGACACCCGAACCAACCTGTGTAGTACAACATAGGGCACGTCTCACCTCACCAATAGACACCCGAACCAACCTATGTAGTACAACATAGGGTGGCACAGTCTGACCTCACCAATAGACACCCGAACCAACCTATGTAGTACAACATAGGGTGTCACAGTCTCACCTCACCAATAGACACCCGAACCAACCTGTGTAGTACAACATAGGGCACGTCTCACCTCACCAATAGACACCCGAACCAACCTGTGTAGTACAACATAGGGTGGCACGTCTCACTCCACCAATAGACACCCGAACCAACCTGTGTAGTACAACATAGGGCACGTCTCACCTCACCAATAGACACCTGAACCAACCTATGTAGTACAACATAGGGTGTCACAGTCTCACCTCACCAATAGACACCTGAACCAACCTATGTAGTACAACATAGGGTGGCACAGTCTCACCTCACCAATAGACACCCGAACCAACCTATGTAGTACAACACAGGGTGGCACAGTCTCACCTCACCAATAGACACCCGAACCAACCTATGTAGTACAACATAGGGTGGCACAGTCTCACCTCACCAATAGACACCCGAACCAACCTGTGTAGTACAACATAGGGTGGCACGTCTCACCTCACCAATAGACACCCGAACCAACCTATGTAGTACAACATAGGGCACGTCTCACCTCACCAATAGACACCCGAACCAACCTGTGTAGTACAACATAGGGTGGCACGTCAAACCTCACCAATAGACACCCGATCCAACCTATGTAGTACAACATAGGGTGGCACAGTCTCACCTCACCAATAGACACCCGAACCAACCTGTGTAGTACAACATAGGGCACGTCTCACCTCACCAATAGACACCCGAACCAACCTATGTAGTACAACATAGGGTGGCACGTCTCACCTCACCAATAGACACCTGGACCAACCTGTGTAGTACAACATAGGGCACGTCTCACCTCACCAATAGACACCTGAACCAACCTATGTAGTACAACATAGGGTGTCACAGTCTCACCTCACCAATAGACACCCGAACCAACCTATGTAGTACAACATAGGGTGGCACAGTCTCACCTCACCAATAGACACCCGAACCAACCTATGTAGTACAACATAGGGTGGCACAGTCTCACCTCACCAATAGACACCCGAACCAACCTATGTAGTACAACATAGGGCACGTCTCACCTCACCAATAGACACCCGAACCAACCTATGTAGTACAACATAGGGTGGCACAGTCTCACCTCACCAATAGACACCCGAACCAACCTATGTAGTACAACATAGGGCACGTCTCACCTCACCAATAGACACCCGATCCAACCTATGTAGTACAACATAGGGTGGCACAGTCTCACCTCACCAATAGACACCCGAACCAACCTATGTAGTACAACATAGGGTGGCACAGTCTCACCTCACCAATAGACACCCGAACCAACCTATGTAGTACAACATAGGGCACGTCACACCTCACCAATAGACACCCGAACCAACCTGTGTAGTACAACATAGGGCACGTCTCACCTCACCAATAGACACCCGAACCAACCTATGTAGTACAACACAGGGTGGCACAGTCTCACTCCATCGGAATAGATTATATAGTCTAGTCCTTGGCAAGAGATCCTAGAAAGAGGAGAACCGGTGGACCGATACAATAACATACTGTTCTAAATGTGTTTTTCTGTCTCTGTAATTCATTATGTTATTGGTTGATGTTTATAATCTGTAGTCAAATACTGTCCTCTATGTTTCATACTTAACATGGCATGGCTGTCTAATTATTTCATTATTCATTATATTTTGTTTCCATTTGGTTATATTACCCTCAATATATACTTTAACATGATTTTCTTTGTAATACTCTCTTTTATGCCTAATTCACAATGTATGATATTTTCAGTAGGCCTAGAGCCACCTAGATACTTACAACTATCTCGACTTAGGTACCGTGTATTGCTGATTTAAATCTTGACAAATGATTTCATTAAATCACATTCATATTGTATCACGCTGGAAATGTACTGACCATATTCTCACTAGAATAACATTATTTACATATATCTATTTCTATTTCCAGAGGGACCGAAAGGAAGACCGGCCTATAGCCAAGTTGGGCTGTACATGTACATTAAACACTAATAAAAGTAAATATAACCTTGCTTTATATTCTTTGTATTCAAGAAATATACACAAAAGTAAATTGATAATTGGCTTCGACATTATTATATAATACACTCTCCGAGCAGTACAAAGGTCTGTAGGGAAAGACATTTCCAAAACTTTAGTGTGGCCACCATTCACCAGATGGTGTGCACATGTATCACAGTAGACCTGTCAGTCTACCCTGTAGTGTGGCCACCATTCACCAGATGGCGTGTAGACCTGTCAGTCTACCCTGTAGTGTGGCCACCTTTCACCAGATGGCGTGTAGACCTGTCAGTCTACTGTAGTGTGACCACCATTCACCAGATGGCGTGTAGACCTGTCAGTCTACCCTGTAGTGCAGCAATCATTCAACAGATGGCGTTTTTTGTTTGGTTTGATTTAACGTCCAGTCAACCATTAAAGGTCCTTACTAGACTTTCCTAAGTTTTTTTTACACCACGAGGGTGGTGATCGAATCAATTAGATGAATTCAGGTATCAATGTCACCTCTCTACTTGTATTGTAGTCAGTTCTCATTTATACTGAGTTCTGTGTTGACTTGTATTGTGTGGTAATTTATACTGAGTTCTGTCTCGACTTGTATTGTGTGGACATTTATACTGAGTTCTGTCTCTACTTGTATTGTGTTCTCATTTATACTGAGTTTTGTATGTACTTGTATTGTCTGGTCATTTATACTAAGTTATGTCTCTACTTGTATTGTGTTCTCATTTATACTGAGTTCTGTCTCTACTTGTATTGTGTTCTCATTTATACTGAGTTCTGTCTCTACTTGTATTGTGTTCTCATTCATACTGAGTTCTGTCTCTACTTGTATTGTGTTCTCATCTATACTGAGTTCTGTCTCTACTTGTATTGTGTTCTCATTTATACTGAGGTCTGTCTCTACTTGTATTGTGTGGTCATTTATACTGAGTTCTGTCTCTACTTGTATTGTGTGGTAATTTATACTGAGTTCTGTCTCTACTTGTATTGTGTTCTCATTTATACCGAGTTCCGTATGTACTTGTATTGTGTGGTCAGTACTAAGATATGCAAACTCCAACTTTTCTATGATGAACATCACGTTAATAATTACCATAACATATCCTCAGTCCATAACCACAAAGAACTCAACCAGAGAGAAAAACCACAAAGCATCGAAGGTACACTTTTCAGTATAACTTTAATAAAGTAAATCAAAATAGAGTTATGATACAAATACTTTTGATGTGGCCTACAATTGTGAAGACAAAACCCCTGTCTGATACACGATTCATAGCAAGCCATCTAAGGTGACACCAGTCATTATGTAGTAGCGGTAATATCAACAATACACTCGACGACTAGACTAGGAAACACCGCCCTACCTCGTCTCCACAACGCCAGGGGTCGCTCTCCGCAATGCCCATCATGCACTGCGCGAGCTCGTTGGGCCATCTGTCGGTGGTGGGTCACATTACCTACACTACAACCATCTAGTATATTACTTACATACTTACAGATACACCTTTCATTCGCTCACCCAATAATAGTACAATTAATATAACATTTAGGTTCCATATCTAACACTG
Source organism: Alentia gelatinosa (assembly GCA_950022655.1). Taxonomy (NCBI): domain Eukaryota; kingdom Metazoa; phylum Annelida; class Polychaeta; order Phyllodocida; family Polynoidae; genus Alentia; species Alentia gelatinosa. Next base: position 50,356,666 of record OX465591.1, on the reverse strand, counting down.
TCAATGATTCCTTTTACCCAAGGACAGAGAGGTAAGTTTACATTCAGCTAGAACATTGAGTGAGTCTGGTCCCAAAAGGCAGCGAATTCGGAAAGAAAGACGACACGACTGACACACTCTACACTTGACATTGTGTCGTAGAATTGAGGACCGTCCGGACAGTCAGGTGCTCTATGTACATGAAGCTGGGTTCATTCTCGGCTAATTCCTGATGACACGACTGGGGCGGAGTGAGGTCACCCCACGTATTGCTCGCCTGCTCGTCTGTCTGTGTCTGCCAGTGTCTTCTACAACATTTACACTTTTCCCCAGTGACCATGTGACTGACGACAGTCCAGCGTACGCTGCCATATGTCCAGCGTACGCTGCCCAGCACGTCAAGTCACATGACCAGTCTAACACAGGGAGAGTCGACCTGCCTGGTCAGGCCGACCGACTTGTCAACTAACTACGGGAAATCTCACTGACTGTATTACAAGTGGCAGTATTATTATTATTATGAGCGTGTTGTAAAAGTCCTTGTGATTGGATGGATTTGAAACCTTCATTATCAATGAGCTTTGTAAGGGTAATTTGGATTGGACAGAAAACTCTGCACTCACTCTAAGGCGAGAGGACTGCGTGCCTGCTGAGTGGGAACTCAGGTCTCTGTCATCTGTCGCGATTAGTTTGTGTGGTGACATCAAACATGGCAGTATTTTACAGCGAAGCTTACACTCTGTATGTACAATAACACACTACACACGCGTGTGTGTGGGGGTGGGGTAGAAAGATACAGGAAAAATTTGAGCTGCATCTACAAAGCGATACGCATGTATACAGGCTAGATACATACAGAATATACGACATTTATTAATTACTAGTGTAATAATTAGTTATTAGTCTGCTGGCAGGTCGATAGCGAAGACTGTGTGGAGTGCAGTCACAACCTGCAGTAGACTTCTAACATCCCTGCGGAATGTAGTCTCAACATTTACCACATCTCTCTCGTTCATGACAAGTGCCGGGGAAAATCTTCATCACCACGATGTCTCGGCAGTGAGCCGAAGGTTTTGTGACAAGCCATTCACACATTTTCTACTTCTCTCTCATTCACGATACATGTGGGGGACAACCTCCGTCACCACAATGTCTCAGCGATGGGTCGAAGATTTTGTGACGAGCCATTCACACATTTTCTACTTCTCTCTCATTCACGATACATGTGGGGGACAACCTCCATCACCACAATGTCTCAGCGATGGGTCGAAGATTTTGTGACGAGCCATTCACACATTTTCTACTTCTCTCTCATTCACGATACATGTGGGGGACAACCTCCGTCACCACAATGTCTCAGCGATGGGTCGAAGATTTTGTGACGAGCCATTCACACATTTTCTACTTCTCTCTCATTCACGATACATGTGGGGGACAACCTCCGTCACCACAATGTCTCAGCGATGGGTCGAAGATTTTGTGACGAGCCATTCACACATTTTCTACTTCTCTCTCATTCACGATACATGTGGGGGACAACCTCCGTCACCACAATGTCACTGGTTTCACGACAAGCCATTTACCACTTCTCTCGTTCCTAAAACGAATTGGGGACAACCTCTGTCAACATGCTGCCTACAGTCTCAACAGTGAGTCGCAGGTTTTGTGACGAGCGATTCATACATTTTCTATTTTTCTCTCATTCATGACACATGTGGGGGACAACCTCCGTCACCCTGCGGTGGGTCCTTGGTTTGTCACGAGCCATTCACACAATTTCTACCTCTTATTCCTAAAACACGTGGGGGACAGCCCCATTCTGCACATCGCCTCGTCTCAGTGGTGAGTCGCAGGCTCACACATTTACACTTACACACTGCACAACACTGGGGTAGGATTACTGTCCGAGTCTTTCAGCGAGTCTCAGTAAATGCCCATCGAGGACACGACACACAACCTGTAGCGCTTTATACAGCGTGTAGGGGGCAAGTTAACGACACACTGTCCACTCATCAGTTAGACGCCATGCTAAGACGGCTTTAAAAAGTTCAATGAGGAGTAATAATAATAATAAATACACAGTAACAAACAGTAAGGTTTTGATTTCACTGTAAACATGTCGTCAATATTACACAGCGGAGCAATACGTTGTGGATACAGCTCTCCACAATAAAACACTCTACACGACATCGTAGCCGAACACTTCTCCAATGGCGGAGTTTCACACGAGAACCTCTCCTCCTGCTCGAGTTCTTGCGTAACAGTAATGAATAAAGACTCGTTTTTAACTATCTCTTCACGAATATTAAAATATTAATAAGTAAATACACACTAAATGTACAACATAGAATCTTTGAAGCTACTCTATTTTCTGGATGATGATTGAGTAAAACCGACCTACACAGAACATCACATATTCACCATGAGTGTTTTCCCACAAGCACCTTTTGAAATATGTATGTATAAACATACAAGGGATTGACAGAGTCCGAGATGCCTGTACCACACACACATATATAGTTATTTATATATATACTGCGCTATAAGAAATTGAAACGAGCAAATATAAAAGTACAAATATACACGTACTCAATAAAATTCTGTATTCCAGTCTCAAATGTCTACAACTTATTACGGCTTCACGTTCATCTGATAATGCAATGGTGGCTAAATAGGGGATGGGGGACTACGCTCTCATGTTTTACCGAAAATAACTCTCAATACACTGGAACATATTCTCACTACTCTGAACAGTAGAACTAACAAGCATCACTCTTCTTTTTTCTCTGAGGAAAAGTACAGATACTTTTTTCCAACATCGGAACTCCCATAACATCTGAGATCCACAAAACGCTTACCTTAGTATTCAACGACAATATAGATATTTTATAGATATTTTATATATAAAAAAGTCAAATCTCACTTGTTCTAGGACTTTGTTTGAAGCTAAAATCTACAACAATGAAAACCAAGCATAAAGTAAAATCTGGTTTGAAGTACTTCTCCCATAAGGCTAACTTGACACCTCTTACATACGGTTTCCAAAGTGAACTAGAAGATGGATATCTAAAGCACCAAATTTGATCGTCTCGCTACATGTCGTGACTACATAAGTCTCCGCCAGGTGGGGCCCCGGCCAGTCACCGCTTGGGCTTGCTGGCCGCACGTGCGGCTGGCACCTTCTGCTGACTCTTAGCCGTGTCGCTGGCCGACTTGATGCGCTTGCGCAGTGAGAGCGCGCCAGCTGCGTCCTGTTTCTTGTCATCGTCTGCAGCTGACGCAGAGCGCTTGCGCAGTTCGCGGGTGAGACTTCCAGTGAGGCTGGCGGTGTCGTCGAGCTTGTGGCGCTTGGCGGAGGGGAGCTCAAGCCGGTCCAGCCGCACTTTGAGCACCTTGGAGGGCACTTTGTCGCCGTTGACGGCGGCCGGCTGCTGCTTCTCGCCGCTCGCCGCCTCGTTCACCTTGCGCGGTCTGAGCGTGCGCGGCGGGCGTGTCGAGTCACTCGTCTCCTCTCCGCCATCACCAGCCACACTCAAGTCTTCAAAGAGGGCGGCCTGTTTGCCAACCTCCTCCTCCTCCTCCTCCTCACCCTGCCACTGCGTGGTGCTGTCCGGCGCCAGACCAGGGCTGCCCCCGAGTGGAGAACCTTGAGAACTATCTGCAGGGGCTGAGCGCGGCTCGGTGGAGGCCGCTGTCTGCGTGTGAGGGCTACTCTCCTTCGTCTCCTCCCACTCCTCACTCTTGGGCTGGTTGGAGTACACCGGGGAGTCGGAATCCAATGGCTGCATGACCTGCTGTATTTGCTGGGTGCACTGTTCCGTTGATGGGAGGTGGGTGTCAAACATCTGTGACGACAGGGTGCTGTCCACGGGAGCCTGGTGTTTGAGCGCATCCTTCACACTACGGTTGTGCATCCACTTGATGTGGCACTCGAGACTGTGGCGTCGGGTGAAGATGGGACTGGTGGAGGAGCACAAGGGACACAGGTAGGACTGCTGCGCCTCCTCCTCCACCTCGCTCTGCAGACTACTCACCAGCTGTTCAATGATCACGTCAGAACACACCTTCCCGTGCGTCCACTTCATGTGGCATTTCAGCTCAAACTCTGTCGTGAACACAGTGTCGAAGTTGCAAATACGGCAGACGAGAGGCTTGTTGTGGTGGGCTTGCTGGGCGAGTTGTGATGAGGGCGGGCTGCTGGTGTCAGCCGTCTGGTGCGAGCTCAGCGCAGCGCCTGCGTTCTGCTCTTCCTACTGCGAGGTGAACTGCGCCAGCTGCTGCTCCGTCAGATGCTGCTGTTCAAGTTGTTGAGCGAGGTGCTGCTGCACCAGCTGCTGGTGCTGCACCAGCTGCTGCTGAGCTATCTGCTGAGTGAGTTGCTGTTGCTGCTGGTGGAGAAGTTCTTGTTGCTGCTGTTGCTGCTGGAGCAGGTCTTGTTGCTGGTTCTGCTGTTGCTGCTGTTGCTGTTGTTGCTGTTGGAGGAGCTGTTGCTGCTCAAAGTGCTGTTGAAGGTGCTGCTGCATATGCTGCTGCTGCTGCTGCTGCTGCAGCACCTGGTCTTGTCCGGTCTGCATACCCGGTGCCACTTGGATCTGCTGAGAATGGTCCAGCTCCGACTCTTCCTGTCCACTCTCTGCTTGAGGTTGTTCTTGCTGCTGTTGCTGTTGTTGCTGCTGTTGTTGCTGTTGTTGTTGCTGTGGATGCTGTTGTTGCTGATGGGATATACTGCTATGTAAAGGTCCTTCCTCTCCCAGCTCTTGAGCAAGTAACTTTGTGAAGATTTCCTCCGAGTTATCCAAGTCGGCATCATCTACAGTGTGGATAACAGCAAGGTCTGCCTCGTTAAATATATGCGTCAGGTCATCACTTTTGCCAGTTCCACTATCAAACATGTTGGCCACATCATCAGCCTGTTGGGATGTGGTAGCGGTGGTGGCGACCGATGTCACAGTTGTCGTGCTGCTGGTTTCTGTTGCCGTAGGCTGGCCAGCTGATCCGGCAGCTGATCCGGCAGCTGATCCGGCAGCTGATCCGGCAGCTGATCCGGCAGCTGATCCGGCAGCTGATCCGGCAGCCGATTTCTTCTTCGGATGCTGAGCGCGCTGTTTCTTCTTCTCAGCTTTGGCTATCTTATTGGTGATTATGGTCATTATTTCCTGAAGACGCTCCGAGCAGCTTCCATCACTTAAATTTTTGTCTTCATCTGCTCTTTCGTCACAAACTTTGTGTCCCCTCACACGCACCTGCCTATATTTCACAGGGTGGTTGGTCAAGATGTGACTGTGTAGTGACATTGTATGTGTGTGTATGCGATGGCAGTAGTTACAGCGATAAGCCATCTTTTCTGGATCATCAGGGTTTGGCACAATTGAGGAGTGAAGCAGTGTCTTTATCTCCAGAGTGAGCAGGAGTTTGGCTTTCGCAGGCTCCTTGATGGGGTCGACTGGTGGTGGCTCTTCTCCGGGCTTGTACTTCTTATGCTTCTTCTTCTTTTTCTTCTTCGGTTCAGGCTCTTGCGTCCCTGGCTTGGTGGTAGAACTGCTGGTCGTTGTCGAGGGCTCTGTTTTGAGAGTCGGAGGTGGCGGGGTTGCTGCTGTGGTAGACGCTTGAGCTTCGGCTGCGTTTCCTTGTGTCGTAACCATATGGGTAGCAGCATCTGTGACAACTTGGCACTTTGACATGTGGAACTTGAGTGCCACTTTATGGTGGAAGGTGGCCTTGCAGTAGCGACACTGTCTATCATCCATACTGTTAAGGTTGCCAAACTTGGCGGGACAACTGTACTTCTGGTGGTAAACAAGCAGGTCTTGTGAGACAAACACACGGCCACACTTGTCACATCCCGGACCGGTCTGGTCTGACTTGGAGTCGTCGCTGTGCTGGGAGGAGTCCTGGTCTGCATCCACGGGGCCTGCCTGCTCCGATGGCATCACTCCTTGTATGACGTTTTGCTGCTGGATGGGATCCTGTAGACTGCGCAGGAACTCGGCAACGACATTGTCATCACTGCTCGTAGCCTCCTGGCCCGTTCCAGCTGCCGCCTGTCCTTCCTGGTAATTTAGCAGCTGGACTGGGTAGGGCGTGGGGCCCTCAGCTTGTCTCTCTGGGTTCGTAATCTCTGAGTGAATTGTAGCGACGGTCTGCTCGTAAAGAGCTTGGTTCACTGTCTGCTCGCCTTCCACCTGTGCCTGTGTGGTGGCAGCCATTCCCTGCTGTTGGATATTGAGCATGTTCCCTTCTGCTGCCTGTGTGATGTCGTGGCTAAACGGATCAAGTAACCACATCTGCACCTGGCTCCCCTCTTGTCCGGTCTGCTCCGCCTCGCCAGCCTGCTGGTCGGTGGTCGTTGTCGTCAGGCAGGCTACGTTCACCGTTGACACCATCGTTGGCATTTGGAGCAACTGAGACTGAATAGATGCAGCTGTGGAGACTGCCGGACTCGAAGAGATGGTTTGTGCGAGCTGGAGCTGCATGACGTTGTGCTGGTCGACACTGACAGGAACTGATGGCGTCATCACGGTAGCGATGCTAGGCAAGACTTGCGTCTGCGGTTGTGGCTGTTGTTGTGGCTGCTGCTGAATAGATGTATGTGCAACTGCCTGTGCCACTATGTTGCCATCAGCTGGTACCATCTGTAGCGGAGGCGTGCTGAGGTGCCGCGCCATGCTCGTAGAGAGTGGAGGTTCACCAATCAGATTGTTCTCTGGCTGGTTAATAGCAGCAACTTCAGGAGTTTTTGTCCCACTTTCAACACTACTGCGGCTTTCATCATCTATACTGAGTTCTGTCTCTACTTGTATTGTGTTCTCATTTATACTGAGTTCTGTCTCTACTTGCATTGTGTGGTCATTTATACTGAGTTCTGTCTCTACTTGTATTGTCTGGTCATTTATACTAAGTTTTGTCTCTACTTGTATTGTGTTCTCATTTATACTGAGTTCTGTCTCTACTTGTATTGTGTGGTCATTTATACTGAGTTCTGTCTCTACTTGTATTGTGTGGTCATTTATACTAAGTTTTGTCTCTACTTGAATTGTATTCTCATTACTACTGAGTTCTGTCTCTACTTGTATTGTGTTCTCATTTATACTGAGTTCTGTCTCTACTTGTATTGTGTTCTCATTTATACTGAGTTCTGTCTCTACTTGTATTGTGTTCTCATTTATACAGAGTTCTGTCTCTACTTGTATTGTGTGGTCATTTATACTGAGTTCTGTCTCTACTTGTATTGTGTGGTCATTTATACTGAGTTCTGTCTCTACTTGTATTGTGTTCTCATTTATACTGAGTTCTCTCTACTTGTATTGTGTGGACATTTATACTGAGTTCTGTCTCTACTTGTATTGTGTGGACATTTATACTGAGTTCTGTCTCTACTTGAATTGTGTTCTCATTTATACTCAGTTTTGTCTCTACTTGTATTGTGTTCTCATTTATACTGAGTTCTGTCTCTACTTGTATTGTGTTCTCATTTATACTGAGTTCTGTCTCTACTTGTATTGTGTGGTCATTTATACTGAGTTCTGTCTCTACTTGTATTGTGTGGTCATTTATACTGAGTTCTGTCTTTACTTGTATTGTGTGGTCATTTATACTGAGTTCTGTCTAAACTTGTATTGTGTTCTCATTTATACTGAGTTCTCTCTACTTGTATTGTGTGGACATTTATACTGAGTTCTGTCTCTACTTGTATTGTGTGGTCATTTATACTGAGTTCTGTCTCTACTTGTATTGTTCTCATTTATACTGAGTTCTGAATCTGCTTGTATTGTATGGTCATTTATACTGAGTTCTGTCTCTACTTGTATTGTGTGGTCATTTATACTGAGTTCTGTCTTTACTTGTATTGTGTGGTCATTTATACTGAGTTCTGTCTAAACTTGTATTGTGTTCTCATTTATACTGAGTTCTCTCTACTTGTATTGTGTGGACATTTATACTGAGTTCTGTCTCTACTTGTATTGTGTGGTCATTTATACTGAGTTCTGTCTCTACTTGTATTGTGTGGTCATTTATACTGAGTTCTGTCTCTACTTGTATTGTGTGGTCATTTACACTGAGTTCTGTCTCTACTTGTATTGTGTGGTCATTTATACTGAGTTCTGTCTCTACTTGTATTGTGTAGTCATTTATACTGAGTTCTGTCCCTACTTGTATTGTGTTCTCATTTATACTGAGTTCTGTCTCTACTTGTATTGTGTGGTCATTTATACTGAGTTCTGTCTCTACTTGTATTGTGTGGTCATTTATACTGAGTTCTGTCTAAACTTGTATTGTGTTCTCATTTTTTTTATTTTTTTATTTCGTTTATTTATCCTGGATATCTTAGGCTCTATGGCCTGTCTTCCTTTTATCCAGCCATATCCTGCCGCTGGTCGCAGGTCATGGAGATTAACATTTTCCTTTCAGTGAGTTCGAAACAATCATAGGCTTACTGCCTTACTTCAAGATGTAGGTGCATGAAGATGAAATGAAATGTTAAAGGCTTAGTAGCAGAGGTATCCCTCTGTGTGTTACTTTTTTAAGAGTTTGCTTTGATTATCCTAGTTATCCTTGTTCAAGATAAAAGAATGTCCGTGGGTTTGTATTCTGCCCACTACTTTCAGAGTATCTGCGTTTGATGGCTTTACATAGCAGACATACCTGGCCTACTTTCCTTCACTGTCTTAAGTTTACATTTTACTTACCACTAAGGGGATTTGTTTTTTTAGATATTTCTTAAAAGCTTCTGGCGTTTTAGGTGCACGCACACAAGGTGGCAGCCCATTCCATAGCATAGCAGATCTATAGCACACGCTCTTCGTATATTTTGTACATTTAGGTTTGGCTATAGTCAGTAGTCGAGCATCATGTGCTCGGGTGTGTATATTTCGTTTGTCTACCAGTTCGTCATTTTCTTGCCTTCTATAGGCTTGTATAGCCAAGTGATTATTTATACGGTCAGCAATTTTTTCTAGGTTAAATAGTCGGTGTAGGTCTTTTGTGTTCAGTTTAGGCCATTTCGCATAGGCTAGCCTAGCACACTTGTTTTGGACAACTTGTAGTCTTTTGAGTAGATACTGAGGCCCCCCTTGGTATATGATATCCCCATAGTCGATGTAGGGTAGTACAGTGTGTTTGTAGTGAGTTCTCTCTACTTGTATTGTGTGGACATTTATACTGAGTTCTGTCTCTACTTGTATTGTGTGGTCATTTATACTGAGTTCTGTCTCTACTTGTATTGTGTGGTCATTTATACTGAGTTCTGTCTCTACTTGTATTGTGTGGTCATTTATACTGAGTTCTGTCTAAACTTGTATTGTGTTCTCATTTATACTGAGTTCTCTCTACTTGTATTGTGTGGACATTTATACTGAGTTCTGTCTCTACTTGTATTGTGTGGTCATTTATACTGAGTTCTGTCTCTACTTGTTATGTGTGGTCATTTACACTGAGTTCTGTCTCTACTTGTATTGTGTGGTCATTTATATTGAGTTCTGTCTCTACTTGTATTGTGTAGTCATTTATACTGAGTTCTGTCTCTACTTGTATTGTGTGGACATTTAAACTGAATTCTGTCTCTACTTGTATTGTGTTCTCATTTATACTGAGTTCTGTCTCTACTTGTATTGTGTGGTCATTTATACTGAGTTCTGTCTCTACTTGTATTGTGTGGTCATTTATACTGAGTTCTGTCTAAACTTGTATTGTGTTCTCATTTATACTGAGTTCTCTCTACTTGTATTGTGTGGACATTTATACTGAGTTCTGTCTCTACTTGTATTGTGTGGTCATTTATACTGAGTTCTGTCTCTACTTGTTATGTGTGGTCATTTACACTGAGTTCTGTCTCTACTTGTATTGTGTGGTCATTTATATTGAGTTCTGTCTCAACTTGTATTGTGTAGTCATTTATACTGAGTTCTGTCTCTACTTGTATTGTGTGGACATTTAAACTGAATTCTGTCTCTACTTGTATTGTGTTCTCATTTATACTGAGTTCTGTCTCTACTCGTATTGTGTTTTCATTTATACTGAGTTCTGTCTCTACTTGTATTGTGTTACCATTTATACTGAGTTCTCTCTACTTGTATTGTGTTCTCATTTATACTGAGTTCTGTCTCTACTTGTATTGTGTTCTCATTTATACTGAGTTCTGTCTCTACTTGTATTGTGTTCTCATTTATACTGAGTTCTGTCTCTACTTGTATTGTGTGGACATTTTTACTGAGTTCTGTCTCTACTTGAATTGTGTGGACATTTATACTGAGTTCTGTCTCTACTTGTATTGTGTTCTCATTTATACTGAGTTCTGTCTCTACTTGTATTGTTCTCATTTATACTGAGTTCTGAATCTGCTTGTATTGTATGGTCATTTATACTGAGTTCTGTCTCTACTTGTATTGTGTTCTCATTTATACTGAGTTCTGTCTCTACTTGTATTGTGTTCTCATTTATACTGAGTTCTGTCTCTACTTGTATTGTGTTCTCATTTATACTGAGTTCTGTCTCTACTTGTATTGTGTTCTCATTTATACTGAGTTCTGTCTCTATTTGTATTGTGTTCTCATTTATAGTGAGTTCTGTCTAAACTTGTATTGTGTTCTCATTTATACTGAGTTCTCTCTACTTGTATTGTGTGAACATTTATACTGAGTTCTGTCTCTACTTGTATTGTGTGGTCATTTATACTGAGTTCTGTCTCTACTTGTATTGTCTGGTCATTTATACTGAGTTCTGTCTCTACTTGTATTGTGTGGTCATTTACACTGAGTTCTGTCTCTACTTGTATTGTGTGGTCATTTATACTGAGTTCTGTCCCTACTTGTATTGTGTGGTCATTTATACTGAGTTCTGTCTCTACTTGTATTGTGTGGACATTTAAACTGAGTTCTGTCTCTACTTGTATTGTGTTCTCATTTATACTGAGTTCTGTCTCTACTTGTATTGTGTTCTCATTTATACTAGGTTCTGTCTCTACTTGTATTGTGTTCTCATTTATACTGAGTTCTGTCTCTACTTGTATTGTGTTCTCATTTATACTGAGTTCTGTCTCTACTTGTATTGTGTGGTCATTTATACTGAGTTCTGTCTCTACTTGTATTGTGTTCTCATTTATACTGAGTTCTGTCTCTACTTGTATTGTGTTCTCATTTATACTGAGTTCTGTCTCTTCTTGTATTGTGTGGACATTTATACTGAGTTCTGTCTCTATTTGTATTGTGTTCTCATTTATACTGAGTTCTGTCTGTACTTGTATTGTGTTCTCATTTATACTGAGTTCTGTCTCTACTTGTATTGTGTGGTCATTTATACTAAGTTTTGTCTCTACTTGTATTGTATTCTCATTTATACTGAGTTCTGTCTCTACTTGTATTGTGTGAACATTTATACTGAGTTCTGTCTCTACTTGTATTGTGTGGTCATTTATACTGAGTTCTGTCTCTACTTGTATTGTGTGGTCATTTATACTGAGTTCTGTCTCTACTTGTATTGTGTGGTCATTTACACTGAGTTCTGTCTCTACATGTATTGTGTGGTCATTTATACTGAGTTCTGTCCCTACTTGTATTGTGTGGTCATTTATACTGAGTTCTGTCTCTACTTGTATTGTGTGGATATTTAAACTGAGTTCTGTCTCTACTTGTATTGTGTTCTCATTTATACTGAGTTCTGTCTCTACTCGTATTGTGTTTTCATTTATACTGAGTTCTGTCTCTACTTGTATTGTGTTCTCATTTATACTGAGTTCTCTCTACTTGTATTGTGTTCTCATTTATACTGAGTTCTGTCTCTACTTGTATTGTGTTCTCATTTATACTGAGTTCTGTCTCTACTTGTATTGTTCTCATTTATACTGAGTTCTGAATCTGCTTGTATTGTATGGTCATTTATACTGAGTTCTGTCTCTACTTGTATTGTGTGGTCATTTATACTGAGTTCTGTCTTTACTTGTATTGTGTGGTCATTTATACTGAGTTCTGTCTCTACTTGTATTGTGTTCTCATTTATACTGAGTTCTGTCTCTACTTGTATTGTTCTCATTTATACTGAGTTCTGAATCTGCTTGTATTGTATGGTCATTTATACTGAGTTCTGTCTCTACTTGTATTGTGTTCTCATTTATACTGAGTTCTGTCTTTACTTGTATTGTGTGGTCATTTATACTGAGTTCTGTCTAAACTTGTATTGTGTTCTCATTTATACTGAGTTCTCTCTACTTGTATTGTGTGGACGTTTATACTGAGTTCTGTCTCTACTTGTATTGTGTGGTCATTTATACTGAGTTCTGTCTCTACTTGTATTGTGTGGTCATTTATACTGAGTTCTGTCTCTACTTGTATTGTGTGGTCATTTATACTGAGTTCTGTCTCTACTTGTATTGTGTTCTCATTTATACTGACTTCTCTCTACTTGTATTGTGTGGACGTTTATACTGAGTTCTGTCTCTACTTGTATTGTGTGGTCATTTATACTGAGTTCTGTCTGTACTTGTATTGTGTGGTCATTTATACTGAGTTCTGTCTCTACTTGTATTGTGTGGTCATTTATACTGAGTTCTGTCTCTACTTGTATTGTGTGGTCATTTATACTGAGTTCTGTCTCTACTTGTATTGTGTGGTCATTTATACTGAGTTCTGTCTCTACTTGTATTGTGTGGACATTTACACTGAGTTCTGTCTCTACTTGTATTGTGTTCTCATTTATACTGAGTTCTGTCTCTACTTGTATTGTGTTCTCATTTATACTGAGTTCTGTCTCTACTTGTATTGTGTTCTCATTTATACTGAGTTCTGTCTCTACTTGTATTGTGTTCTCATTTATACTGAGTTCTGTCTCTACTTGAATTGTGTGGACATTTATACTGAGTTCTGTCTCTACTTGTATTGTGTGGTCATTTACACTGAGTTCTGTCTCTACTTGTATTGTGTTCTCATTTATACTGAGTTCTGTCTCTACTTGTATTGTGTGGTCATTTATACTGAGTTCTGTCTCTACTTGTATTGTGTGGTCATTTATACTGAGTTCTGTCTAAACTTGTATTGTGTTCTCATTTATACTGAGTTCTCTCTACTTGTATTGTGTGGACATTTATACTGAGTTCTGTCTCTACTTGTATTGTGTGGTCATTTATACTGAGTTCTGTCTCTACTTGTTATGTGTGGTCATTTACACTGAGTTCTGTCTCTACTTGTATTGTGTGGTCATTTATACTGAGTTCTGTCTCTTTTCTTGTATTGTGTAGTCATTTATACTGAGTTCTGTCTCTACTTGTATTGTGTGGACATTTAAACTGAATTCTGTCTCTACTTGTATTGTGTTCTCATTTATACTGAGTTCTGTCTCTACTCGTATTGTGTTTTCATTTATACTGAGTTCTGTCTCTACTTGTATTGTGTTACCATTTATACTGAGTTCTCTCTACTTGTATTGTGTTCTCATTTATACTGAGTTCTGTCTCTACTTGTATTGTGTTCTCATTTATACTGAGTTCTGTCTCTACTTGTATTGTGTTCTCATTTATACTGAGTTCTGTCTCTACTTGTATTGTGTGGACATTTTTACTGAGTTCTGTCTCTACTTGAATTGTGTTCTCATTTATACTGAGTTCTGTCTCTACTTGTTTTGTTCTCATTTATACTGAGTTTTGAATCTGCTTGTATTGTATGGTCATTTATACTGAGTTCTGTCTCTACTTATATTGTGTTCTCATTTATACTGAGTTCTGTCTCTACTTGTATTGTGTTCTCATTTATACTGAGTTATGTCTCTACTTGTATTGTGTTCTCATTTATACTGAGTTCTGTCTCTACTTGTATTGTGTTCTCATTTATACTGAGTTCTGTCTCTATTTGTATTGTGTTCTCATTTATAGTGAGTTCTGTCTAAACTTGTATTGTGTTCTCATTTATACTGAGTTCTCTCTACTTGTATTGTGTGAACATTTATACTGAGTTCTGTCTCTACTTGTATTGTGTGGTAATTTACACTGAGTTCTGTCTCTACTTGTATTGTGTGGTCATTTATACTGAGTTCTGTCCCTACTTGTATTGTGTGGTCGTTTATATTGAGTTCTGTCTCAACTTGTATTGTGTAGTCATTTATACTGATTTCTGTCTCTACTTGTATTGTGTGGACATTTAAACTGAATTCTGTCTCTACTTGTATTGTGTTCTCATTTATACTGAGTTCTGTCTCTACTCGTATTGTGTTTTCATTTATACTGAGTTCTGTCTCTACTTGTATTGTGTTACCATTTATACTGAGTTTTGAATCTGCTTGTATTGTATGGTCATTTATACTGAGTTCTGTCTCTACTTATATTGTGTTCTCATTTATACTGAGTTCTGTCTCTACTTGTATTGTGTTCTCATTTATACTGAGTTATGTCTCTACTTGTATTGTGTTCTCATTTATACTGAGTTCTGTCTCTACTTGTATTGTGTTCTCATTTATACTGAGTTCTGTCTCTATTTGTATTGTGTTCTCATTTATAGTGAGTTCTGTCTAAACTTGTATTGTGTTCTCATTTATACTGAGTTCTCTCTACTTGTATTGTGTGAACATTTATACTGAGTTCTGTCTCTACTTGTATTGTGTGGTAATTTACACTGAGTTCTGTCTCTACTTGTATTGTGTGGTCATTTATACTGAGTTCTGTCCCTACTTGTATTGTGTGGTCATTTATACTGAGTTCTGTCTCTATTTGTATTGTGTTCTCATTTATACTGAGTTCTGTCTGTACTTGTATTGTGTTCTCATTTATACTGAGTTCTGTCTCTACTTGTATTGTGTGGTCATTTATACTAAGTTTTGTCTCTACTTGTATTGTATTCTCATTTATACTGAGTTCTGTCTCTACTTGTATTGTGTGAACATTTATACTGAGTTCTGTCTCTACTTGTATTGTGTGGTCATTTATACTGAGTTCTGTCTCTACTTGTATTGTGTGGTCATTTATACTGAGTTCTGTCTCTACTTGTATTGTGTGGTCATTTACACTGAGTTCTGTCTCTACATGTATTGTGTGGTCATTTATACTGAGTTCTGTCCCTACTTGTATTGTGTGGTCATTTATACTGAGTTCTGTCTCTACTTGTATTGTGTGGACATTAAAACTGAGTTCTGTCTCTACTTGTATTGTGTTCTCATTTATACTAGGTTCTGTCTCTACTTGTATTGTGTGGTCATTTATACTGAGTTCTGTCTCTACTTGTATTGTGTTCTCATTTATACTGAGTTCTGTCTCTACTTGTATTGTGTGGTCATTTATACTGAGTTCTGTCTCTACTTGTATTGTGTTCTCATTTATACTGAGTTCTGTCTCTACTTGTATTGTGTTCTCATTTATACTGAGTTCTGTCTCTACTTGTATTGTGTGGACATTTATACTGAGTTCTGTCTCTACTTGTATTGTGTTCTCATTTATACTGAGTTCTGTCTCTACTTGTATTGTTCTCATTTATACTGACTTCTGTCTCTACTTGTCTTGCGTTCTCATTTATACTTAGTTCTGTCTCTACTTGTCTTGTGTTCTCATTTATACTAGGTTCTGTCTCTACTTGTATTGTGTGGACATTAATACTGAGTTCTGTCTCTACTTGTATTGTGTACTCATTTATACTGAGTTCTGTCTCTACTTGTATTGTGTGGACATTTATACTGAGTTCTGTCTCTACTTGTAATGTGTGGACATTAATACTGAGTTCTGTCTCTACTTGTATTGTGTTCTCATTTATACTGAGTTCTGTCTTTACTTGTATTGTGTTCTCATTTATACTGAGTTCTGCCTCTACTTGTATTGTGTGGTCATTTGTATTGAGTTCTGTCTCTACTTGTATTGTGTGGTCATTTATACTGAGTTCTGTCTCTACTTGTATTGTGTCCTCATTTATACTGAGTTCTGTCTCTACTTGTATTGTGTTCTCATTTATACTGAGTTCTGTCTAAACTTGTATTGTGTTCTCATTTATACTGAGTTCTCTCTACTTGTATTGTGTTCTCATTTATACTGACTTCTGCCTCTACTTGAATTGTGTGGTCATTTATACTGAGTTCTCTTTACTTGTATTGTGTGGTCATTTATACTGAGTTTTGTCTCTACTTGTATTGTGTTCCCTTTTATACTGAGTTCTGTCTCTACTTGTATTGTGTTCTCATTTATACTGAGTTCTGTCTGTACTTGTATTGTGTGGACATTTATACTGAGTTCTGTCTCTACTTGTATTGTGTGGTCATTTATACTAAGTTTTGTCTCTACTTGTATTGTATTCTCATTTATACTGAGTTCTGTCTCTACTTGTATTGTGTTCTCATTTATACTGACTTCTGTCTCTACTTGTATTGTGTGGACATTAATACTGAATTCTGTCTCTCCTTGTATTGTGTTCTCATTTATACTGAGTTCTGTCTCTACTTGTATTGTGTTCTCATTTATACTGAGTTCTGTCTCTACTTGTAGTGTGTTCTCATTTATACTGAGTTCTGTCTCTACTTGTATCGTGTGGTCATTTATACTGAGTTCTGTCTCTACTTGTATTGTGTGGTCATTTATACTGAGTTCTGTCTCTACTTGTTATGTGTGGTCATTTACACTGAGTTCTGTCTCTACTTGTATTGTGTGGTCATTTATACTGAGTTCTGTCTCTTTTCTTGTATTGTGTAGTCATTTATACTGAGTTCTGTCTCTACTTGTATTGTGTGGACATTTAAACTGAATTCTGTCTCTACTTGTATTGTGTTCTCATTTATACTGAGTTCTGTCTCTACTCGTATTGTGTTTTCATTTATACTGAGTTCTGTCTCTACTTGTATTGTGTTACCATTTATACTGAGTTCTCTCTACTTGTATTGTGTTCTCATTTATACTGAGTTCTGTCTCTACTTGTATTGTGTTCTCATTTATACTGAGTTCTGTCTCTACTTGTATTGTGTTCTCATTTATACTGAGTTCTGTCTCTACTTGTATTGTGTGGACATTTTTACTGAGTTCTGTCTCTACTTGAATTGTGTGGACATTTATACTGAGTTCTGTCTCTACTTGTATTGTGTTCTCATTTATACTGAGTTCTGTCTCTACTTGTATTGTTCTCATTTATACTGAGTTCTGAATCTGCTTGTATTGTATGGTCATTTATACTGAGTTCTGTCTCTACTTGTATTGTGTTCTCATTTATACTGAGTTCTGTCTCTACTTGTATTGTGTTCTCATTTATACTGAGTTCTGTCTCTACTTGTATTGTGTTCTCATTTATACTGAGTTCTGTCTCTACTTGTATTGTGTTCTCATTTATACTGAGTTCTGTCTCTATTTGTATTGTGTTCTCATTTATAGTGAGTTCTGTCTAAACTTGTATTGTGTTCTCATTTATACTGAGTTCTGTCTCTACTTGTATTGTGTGGTCATTTATACTGAGTTCTGTCCCTACTTGTATTGTGTGGTCATTTATACTGAGTTCTGTCTCTACTTGTATTGTGTGGACATTTAAACTGAGTTCTGTCTCTACTTGTATTGTGTTCTCATTTATACTGAGTTCTGTCTCTACTTGTATTGTGTTCTCATTTATACTAGGTTCTGTCTCTACTTGTATTGTGTTCTCATTTATACTGAGTTCTGTCTCTACTTGTATTGTGTTCTCATTTATACTGAGTTCTGTCTCTACTTGTATTGTGTGGTCATTTATACTGAGTTCTGTCTCTACTTGTATTGTGTTCTCATTTATACTGAGTTCTGTCTCTACTTGTATTGTGTTCTCATTTATACTGAGTTCTGTCTCTTCTTGTATTGTGTGGACATTTATACTGAGTTATGTCTCTATTTGTATTGTGTTCTCATTTATACTGAGTTCTGTCTGTACTTGTATTGTGTTCTCATTTATACTGAGTTCTGTCTCTACTTGTATTGTGTGGTCATTTATACTAAGTTTTGTCTCTACTTGTATTGTATTCTCATTTATACTGAGTTCTGTCTCTACTTGTATTGTGTGAACATTTATACTGAGTTCTGTCTCTACTTGTATTGTGTGGTCATTTATACTGAGTTCTGTCTCTACTTGTATTGTGTGGTCATTTATACTGAGTTCTGTCTCTACTTGTATTGTGTGGTCATTTACACTGAGTTCTGTCTCTACATGTATTGTGTGGTCATTTATACTGAGTTCTGTCCCTACTTGTATTGTGTGGTCATTTATACTGAGTTCTGTCTCTACTTGTATTGTGTGGACATTAAAACTGAGTTCTGTCTCTACTTGTATTGTGTTCTCATTTATACTAGGTTCTGTCTCTACTTGTATTGTGTGGTCATTTATACTGAGTTCTGTCTCTACTTGTATTGTGTTCTCATTTATACTGAGTTCTGTCTCTACTTGTATTGTGTGGTCATTTATACTAAGTTTTGTCTCTACTTGTATTGTATTCTCATTTATACTGAGTTCTGTCTCTACTTGTATTGTGTTCTCATTTATACTGACTTCTGTCTCTACTTGTATTGTGTGGACATTAATACTGAATTCTGTCTCTCCTTGTATTGTGTTCTCATTTATACTGAGTTCTGTCTCTACTTGTATTGTGTTCTCATTTATACTGAGTTCTGTCTCTACTTGTAGTGTGTTCTCATTTATACTGAGTTCTGTCTCTACTTGTATTGTGTGGTCATTTATACTGAGTTCTGTCTCTACTTGTATTGTGTTCTCATTTATACTGAGTTCTGTCTCTACTTGTATTGTGTTCTCATTTATACTGAGTTCTGTCTCTTCTTGTATTGTGTGGACATTTATACTGAGTTATGTCTCTATTTGTATTGTGTTCTCATTTATACTGAGTTCTGTCTGTACTTGTATTGTGTTCTCATTTATACTGAGTTCTGTCTCTACTTGTATTGTGTGGTCATTTATACTAAGTTTTGTCTCTACTTGTATTGTATTCTCATTTATACTGAGTTCTGTCTCTACTTGTATTGTGTGAACATTTATACTGAGTTCTGTCTCTACTTGTATTGTGTGGTCATTTATACTGAGTTCTGTCTCTACTTGTATTGTGTGGTCATTTATACTGAGTTCTGTCTCTACTTGTATTGTGTGGTCATTTACACTGAGTTCTGTCTCTACATGTATTGTGTGGTCATTTATACTGAGTTCTGTCCCTACTTGTATTGTGTGGTCATTTATACTGAGTTCTGTCTCTACTTGTATTGTGTGGACATTAAAACTGAGTTCTGTCTCTACTTGTATTGTGTTCTCATTTATACTAGGTTCTGTCTCTACTTGTATTGTGTGGTCATTTATACTGAGTTCTGTCTCTACTTGTATTGTGTTCTCATTTATACTGAGTTCTGTCTCTACTTGTATTGTGTGGTCATTTATACTAAGTTTTGTCTCTACTTGTATTGTATTCTCATTTATACTGAGTTCTGTCTCTACTTGTATTGTGTTCTCATTTATACTGACTTCTGTCTCTACTTGTATTGTGTGGACATTAATACTGAATTCTGTCTCTCCTTGTATTGTGTTCTCATTTATACTGAGTTCTGTCTCTACTTGTATTGTGTTCTCATTTATACTGAGTTCTGTCTCTACTTGTAGTGTGTTCTCATTTATACTGAGTTCTGTCTCTACTTGTATCGTGTGGTCATTTATACTGAGTTCTGTCTCTACTTGTATTGTGTGGTCATTTATACTGAGTTCTGTCTCTACTTGTTATGTGTGGTCATTTACACTGAGTTCTGTCTCTACTTGTATTGTGTGGTCATTTATACTGAGTTCTGTCTCTTTTCTTGTATTGTGTAGTCATTTATACTGAGTTCTGTCTCTACTTGTATTGTGTGGACATTTAAACTGAATTCTGTCTCTACTTGTATTGTGTTCTCATTTATACTGAGTTCTGTCTCTACTCGTATTGTGTTTTCATTTATACTGAGTTCTGTCTCTACTTGTATTGTGTTACCATTTATACTGAGTTCTCTCTACTTGTATTGTGTTCTCATTTATACTGAGTTCTGTCTCTACTTGTATTGTGTTCTCATTTATACTGAGTTCTGTCTCTACTTGTATTGTGTTCTCATTTATACTGAGTTCTGTCTCTACTTGTATTGTGTGGACATTTTTACTGAGTTCTGTCTCTACTTGAATTGTGTGGACATTTATACTGAGTTCTGTCTCTACTTGTATTGTGTTCTCATTTATACTGAGTTCTGTCTCTACTTGTATTGTTCTCATTTATACTGAGTTCTGAATCTGCTTGTATTGTATGGTCATTTATACTGAGTTCTGTCTCTACTTGTATTGTGTTCTCATTTATACTGAGTTCTGTCTCTACTTGTATTGTGTTCTCATTTATACTGAGTTCTGTCTCTACTTGTATTGTGTTCTCATTTATACTGAGTTCTGTCTCTACTTGTATTGTGTTCTCATTTATACTGAGTTCTGTCTCTATTTGTATTGTGTTCTCATTTATAGTGAGTTCTGTCTAAACTTGTATTGTGTTCTCATTTATACTGAGTTCTCTCTACTTGTATTGTGTGAACATTTATACTGAGTTCTGTCTTTACTTGTATTGTGTGGTCATTTATACTGAGTTCTGTCTCTACTTGTATTGTGTGGTCATTTATACTGAGTTCTGTCTCTACTTGTATTGTGTGGTAATTTACACTGAGTTCTGTCTCTACTTGTATTGTGTGGTCATTTATACTGAGTTCTGTCTCTACTTGTATTGTGTGGTCATTTATACTGAGTTCTGTCTCTACTTGTATTGTGTGGACATTTAAACTGAGTTCTGTCTCTACTTGTATTGTGTTCTCATTTATACTGAGTTCTGTCTCTACTTGTATTGTGTTCTCATTTATACTAGGTTCTGTCTCTACTTGTATTGTGTTCTCATTTATACTGAGTTCTTTCTTTACTTGTATTGTGTTCTCATTTATACTGAGTTCTGTCTCTACTTGTATTGTGTGGTCATTTATACTGAGTTCTGTCTCTACTTGTATTGTGTTCTCATTTATACTGAGTTCTGTCTGTACTTGTATTGTGTTCTCATTTATACTGACTTCTGTCTCTACTTGTATTGTGTGGACATTAATACTGAATTCTGTCTCTCCTTGTATTGTGTTCTCATTTATACTGAGTTCTGTCTCTACTTGTATTGTGTTCTCATTTATACTGAGTTCTGTCTCTACTTGTAGTGTGTTCTCATTTATACTGAGTTCTGTCTCTACTTGTATCGTGTGGTCATTTATACTGAGTTCTGTCTCTACTTGTATTGTGTGGTCATTTATACTGAGTTCTGTCTCTACTTGTTATGTGTGGTCATTTACACTGAGTTCTGTCTCTACTTGTATTGTGTGGTCATTTATACTGAGTTCTGTCTCTTTTCTTGTATTGTGTAGTCATTTATACTGAGTTCTGTCTCTACTTGTATTGTGTGGACATTTAAACTGAATTCTGTCTCTACTTGTATTGTGTTCTCATTTATACTGAGTTCTGTCTCTACTCGTATTGTGTTTTCATTTATACT
Organism: Alentia gelatinosa; assembly: GCA_950022655.1. Taxonomy (NCBI): domain Eukaryota; kingdom Metazoa; phylum Annelida; class Polychaeta; order Phyllodocida; family Polynoidae; genus Alentia; species Alentia gelatinosa. Next base: position 50,335,201 of record OX465591.1, on the reverse strand, counting down.
GAGTTCTGTCTCTACTTGTATTGTGTTACCATTTATACTGAGTTCTCTCTACTTGTATTGTGTTCTCATTTATACTGAGTTCTGTCTCTACTTGTATTGTGTTCTCATTTATACTGAGTTCTGTCTCTACTTGTATTGTGTTCTCATTTATACTGAGTTCTGTCTCTACTTGTATTGTGTGGACATTTTTACTGAGTTCTGTCTCTACTTGAATTGTGTGGACATTTATACTGAGTTCTGTCTCTACTTGTATTGTGTTCTCATTTATACTGAGTTCTGTCTCTACTTGTATTGTTCTCATTTATACTGAGTTCTGAATCTGCTTGTATTGTATGGTCATTTATACTGAGTTCTGTCTCTACTTGTATTGTGTTCTCATTTATACTGAGTTCTGTCTCTACTTGTATTGTGTTCTCATTTATACTGAGTTCTGTCTCTACTTGTATTGTGTTCTCATTTATACTGAGTTCTGTCTCTACTTGTATTGTGTTCTCATTTATACTGAGTTCTGTCTCTATTTGTATTGTGTTCTCATTTATAGTGAGTTCTGTCTAAACTTGTATTGTGTTCTCATTTATACTGAGTTCTCTCTACTTGTATTGTGTGAACATTTATACTGAGTTCTGTCTTTACTTGTATTGTGTGGTCATTTATACTGAGTTCTGTCTCTACTTGTATTGTGTGGTCATTTATACTGAGTTCTGTCTCTACTTGTATTGTGTGGTAATTTACACTGAGTTCTGTCTCTACTTGTATTGTGTGGTCATTTATACTGAGTTCTGTCTCTACTTGTATTGTGTGGTCATTTATACTGAGTTCTGTCTCTACTTGTATTGTGTGGACATTTAAACTGAGTTCTGTCTCTACTTGTATTGTGTTCTCATTTATACTGAGTTCTGTCTCTACTTGTATTGTGTTCTCATTTATACTAGGTTCTGTCTCTACTTGTATTGTGTTCTCATTTATACTGAGTTCTTTCTTTACTTGTATTGTGTTCTCATTTATACTGAGTTCTGTCTCTACTTGTATTGTGTGGTCATTTATACTGAGTTCTGTCTCTACTTGTATTGTGTTCTCATTTATACTGAGTTCTGTCTGTACTTGTATTGTGTTCTCATTTATACTGAGTTCTGTCTCTTCTTGTATTGTGTGGACATTTATACTGAGTTATGTCTCTATTTGTATTGTGTTCTCATTTATACTGAGTTCTGTCTGTACTTGTATTGTGTTCTCATTTATACTGAGTTCTGTCTCTACTTGTATTGTGTGGTCATTTATACTAAGTTTTGTCTCTACTTGTATTGTATTCTCATTTATACTGAGTTCTGTCTCTACTTGTATTGTGTGAACATTTATACTGAGTTCTGTCTCTACTTGTATTGTGTGGTCATTTATACTGAGTTCTGTCTCTACTTGTATTGTGTGGTCATTTATACTGAGTTCTGTCTCTACTTGTATTGTGTGGTCATTTACACTGAGTTCTGTCTCTACATGTATTGTGTGGTCATTTATACTGAGTTCTGTCCCTACTTGTATTGTGTGGTCATTTATACTGAGTTCTGTCTCTACTTGTATTGTGTGGACATTAAAACTGAGTTCTGTCTCTACTTGTATTGTGTTCTCATTTATACTAGGTTCTGTCTCTACTTGTATTGTGTGGTCATTTATACTGAGTTCTGTCTCTACTTGTATTGTGTTCTCATTTATACTGAGTTCTGTCTCTACTTGTATTGTGTGGTCATTTATACTGAGTTCTGTCTCTACTTGTATTGTGTTCTCATTTATACTGAGTTCTGTCTCTACTTGTATTGTGTTCTCATTTATACTGAGTTCTGTCTCTACTTGTATTGTGTGGACATTTATACTGAGTTCTGTCTCTACTTGTATTGTGTTCTCATTTATACTGAGTTCTGTCTCTACTTGTATTGTTCTCATTTATACTGACTTCTGTCTCTACTTGTCTTGCGTTCTCATTTATACTTAGTTCTGTCTCTACTTGTCTTGTGTTCTCATTTATACTAGGTTCTGTCTCTACTTGTATTGTGTGGACATTAATACTGAGTTCTGTCTCTACTTGTATTGTGTTCTCATTTATACTGAGTTCTGTCTCTACTTGTATTGTGTGGACATTTATACTGAGTTCTGTCTCTACTTGTAATGTGTGGACATTAATACTGAGTTCTGTCTCTACTTGTATTGTGTTCTCATTTATACTGAGTTCTGTCTTTACTTGTATTGTGTTCTCATTTATACTGAGTTCTGCCTCTACTTGTATTGTGTGGTCATTTGTACTGAGTTCTGTCTCTACTTGTATTGTGTGGTCATTTATACTGAGTTCTGTTTCTACTTGTATTGTGTGGTCATTTATACTGAGTTCTGTCTCTACTTGTATTGTGTTCTCATTTATACTGAGTTCTGTCTAAACTTGTATTGTGTTCTCATTTATACTGAGTTCTCTCTACTTGTATTGTGTTCTCATTTATACTGACTTCTGCCTCTACTTGAATTGTGTGGTCATTTATACTGAGTTCTCTTTACTTGTATTGTGTGGTCATTTATACTGAGTTTTGTCTCTACTTGTATTGTGTTCCCTTTTATACTGAGTTCTGTCTCTACTTGTATTGTGTTCTCATTTATACTGAGTTCTCTCTACTTGTATTGTGTGGACATTTATACTGAGTTCTGTCCCTACTTGTATTGTGTGGACATTTATACTGAGTTCTGTGTTTACTTGTATTGTGTGGACATTTAAACTGAGTTCTGTCTCTACTTGTATTGTGTTCTCATTTATACTGAGTTATGTCTCTACTTGAATTGTGTTCTCATTTATACTGAGTTCTGTCTCTACTTGTATTGTGTTCTCATTTATACTGAGTTCTGTCTCTACTTGTATTGTGTTCTCATTTATACTGAGTTCTGTCTGTACTTGTATTGTGTTCTCATTTATACTGAGTTCTGTCTCTACTTGTATTGTGTGGTCATTTATACTAAGTTTTGTCTCTACTTGTATTGTATTCTCATTTATACTGAGTTCTGTCTCTACTTGTATTGTGTTCTCATTTATACTGACTTCTGTCTCTACTTGTATTGTGTGGACATTAATACTGAATTCTGTCTCTCCTTGTATTGTGTTCTCATTTATACTGAGTTCTGTCTCTACTTGTATTGTGTTCTCATTTATACTGAGTTCTGTCTCTACTTGTAGTGTGTTCTCATTTATACTGAGTTCTGTCTCTACTTGTATCGTGTGGTCATTTATACTGAGTTCTGTCTCTACTTGTATTGTGTTCTCATTTATACTGAGTTCTGTCTCTTCTTGTGTTGTGTGGACATTTATACTGAGTTCTGTCTCTACTTGTATTGTGTTCTCATTTATACTGAGTTCTGTCTCTACTTGTATCGTGTTCTCATTTATACTCAGTTCTGTCTCTACTTATATTGTGTTCCCATTTATACTCAGTTCTGTCTCTACTTGTATTGTGTGGTCATTTATACTGAGTTCTGTCTCTACTTGTATTGTGTTCTCATTTATACCGAGTTCCGTATGTACTTGTATTGTGTGGTCAGTACTAAGATATGCAAACTCCAACTTTTCCATGATGAACATCACGTTAATAATTACCATAACATATCCTCAGTCCATAACCACAAAGAACTCAACCAGAGAGAAAAACCACAAAGCATCGAAGGTACACTTTTCAGTATAACTTTAATAAAGTAAATCAAAATAGAGTTATGATACAAATACTTTTGATGTGGCCTACAATTGTGAAGACAAAACCCCTGTCTGATACACGATTCATAGCAAGCCATCTAAGGTGACACCAGTCATTATGTAGTAGCGGTAATATCAACAATACACTCGACGACTAGACTAGGAAACACCGCCCTACCTCGTCTCCACGACGCCAGGGGTCGCTCTCCGCAACGCCCATCATGCACTGCGCGAGCTCGTTGGGCCATCTGTCGGTGGTGGGTCACATTACCTACACTACAACCATCTAGTATATTACTTACATACTTACAGATACACCTTTCATTCGCTCACCCAATAATAGTACAATTAATATAACATTTAGGTTCCATATCTAACACTGTCAATGATTACTTTTACCCAAGGACAGAGAGGTAAGTTTACATTTAGCTAGAACATTGAGTGAGTCTGGTCCCAAAAGGCAGCGAATTCGGAAAGAAAGACGACACGACTGACACACTCTACACTTGACATTGTGTCGTAGAATTGAGGACCGTCCGGACAGTCAGGTGCTCTATGTACATGAAGCTGGGTTCATTCTCGGCTAATTCCTGATGACACGACTGGGGCGGAGTGAGGTCACCCCACGTATTGCTCGCCCGCTCGTCTGTCTGTGTCTGCCAGTGTCTTCTACAACATTTACACTTTTCCCCAGTGACCATGTGACTGACGACAGTCCAGCGTACGCTGCCATATATCCAGCGTACGCTGCCCAGCACGTCAAGTCACATGACCAGTCTAACACAGGGAGAGTCGACCTGCCTGGTCAGGCCGACCGACTTGTCAACTAACTACGGGAAATCTCACTGACTGTCTCATCATATTCCTAATCAATATTCTCAATAGCATTATTACAAGTGGCAGTATTATTATTATGAGCGTGTTGTAAAAGTCCTTGTGATTGGATGGATTTGAAACCTTCATTATCAATGAGCTTTGTAAGGGTAATTTGGATTGGACAGAAAACTCTGCACTCACTCTAAGGCGAGAGGACTGCGTGCCTGCTGAGTGGGAACTCAGGTCTCTGTCATCTGTCGCGATTAGTTTGTGTGGTGACATCAAACATGGCAGTATTTTACAGCGAAGCATACACTCTGTATGTACAATAACACAATACACACGCGGGTGTGTGGGGGTGGGGTAGAAAGATACAGGAAAAATTTGAGCTGCATCTACAAAGCGATACGCATGTATACAGGCTAGATACATACAGAATATACGACATTTATTAATTACTAGTGTAATAATTAGTTATTAGTCTGCTGGCAGGTCGATAGCGAAGTCTGTGTGGAGTGCAGTCACAACCTGCAGTAGACTTCTAACATCCCTGCGGAATGTAGTCTCAACATTTACCACATCTCTCTCGTTCATGACAAGTGCCGGGGAAAATCTTCATCACCACGATGTCTCGGCAGTGAGCCGAAGGTTTTGTGACAAGCCATTCACACATTTTCTACTTCTCTCTCATTCACGATACATGTGGGGGACAACCTCCGTCACCACAATGTCTCAGCGATGGGTCGAAGATTTTGTGACGAGCCATTCACACATTTTCTACTTCTCTCTCATTCACGATACATGTGGGGGACAACCTCCATCACCACAATGTCTCAGCGATGGGTCGAAGATTTTGTGACGAGCCATTCACACATTTTCTACTTCTCTCTCATTCACGATACATGTGGGGGACAACCTCCGTCACCACAATGTCTCAGCGATGGGTCGAAGATTTTGTGACGAGCCATTCACACATTTTCTACTTCTCTCTCATTCACGATACATGTGGGGGACAACCTCCGTCACCACAATGTCACTGGTTTCACGACAAGCCATTTACCACTTCTCTCGTTCCTAAAACGAATCGGGGACAACCTCTGTCAACATGCTGCCTACAGTCTCAACAGTGAGTCGCAGGTTTTGTGACGAGCCATTCATACATTTTCTATTTTTCTCTCATTCATGACACATGTGGGGGACAACCTCCGTCACCCTGCGGTGGGTCCTTGGTTTGTCACGAGCCATTCACACAATTTCTACCTCTTATTCCTAAAACATGTGGGGGACAGCCCCATTCTGCACATCGCCTCGTCTCAGTGGTGAGTCGCAGGCTCACACATTTACACTTACACACTGCACAACACTGGGGTAGGATTACTGTCCGAGTCTTTCAGCGAGTCTCAGTAAATGCCCATCGAGGACACGACACACAACCTGTAGCGCTTTATACAGCGTGTAGGGGGCAAGTTAACGACACACTGTCCACTCATCAGTTAGACGCCATGCTAAGATGGCTTTAAAAAGTTCAATGAGGAGTAATAATAATAATAAATACACAGTAACAAACAGTAAGGTTTTGATTTCACTGTAAACATGTCGTCAATATTACACAGCGGAGCAATACGTTGTGGATACAGCTCTCCACAATAAAACACTCTACGCGACATCGTAGCCGAACACTTCTCCAATGGCGGAGTTTCACACGAGAACCTCTCCTCCTTCTCGAGTTCTTGCGTAACAGTAATGAATAAAGACTCGTTTTTAACTATCTCTTCACGAATATTAAAATATTAATAAGTAAATACACACTAAATGTACAACATAGAATCTTTGAAGCTACTCTATTTTCTGGATGATGATTGAGTAAAACCGACCTACACAGAACATCACATATTCACCATGAGTGTTTTCCCACAAGCACCTTTTGAAATATGTATGTATAAACATACAAGGGATTGACAGAGTCCGAGATGCCCGTACCACACACACATATATAGTTATTTATATATATACTGCGCTATAAGAAATTGAAACGAGCAAATATAAAAGTACAAATATACACGTACTGAATTAAATTCTGTATTCCAGTCTCAAATGTCTACAACTTATTACGGCTTCACGTTCATCTGATAATGCAATGGTGGCTAAATAGGGGATGGGGGACTACGCTCTCATGTTTTACCGAAAATAACTCTCAATACACTGGAACATATTCTCACTACTCTGAACAGTAGAACTAACAAGCATCACTCTTCTTTTTTCTCTGAGGAAAAGTACAGATACTTTTTTCCAACATCGGAACTCCCATAACATCTGAGATCCACAAAACGCTTACCTTAGTATTCAACGACAATATAGATATTTTATAGATATTTTATATATAAAAAAGTCAAATCTCACTTGTTCTAGGACTTTGTTTGAAGCTAAAATCTACAACAATGAAAACCAAGCATAAAGTAAAATCTGGTTTGAAGTACTTCTCCCATAAGGCTAACTTGACACCTCTTACATACGGTTTCCAAAGTGAACTAGAAGATGGATATCTAAAGCACCAAATTTGATCGTCTCGCTACATGTCGTGACTACATAAGTCTCCGCCAGGTGGGGCCCCGGCCAGTCACCGCTTGGGCTTGCTGGCCGCACGTGCGGCTGGCACCTTCTGCTGACTCTTAGCCGTGTCGCTGGCCGACTTGATGCGCTTGCGCAGTGAGCGGGCGCCAGCTGCGTCCTGTTTCTTGTCATCGTCTGCAGCTGACGCAGAGCGCTTGCGCAGTTCGCGGGTGAGACTTCCAGTGAGGCTGGCGGTGTCGTCGAGCTTGTGGCGCTTGGCGGAGGGGAGCTCAAGCCGGTCCAGCCGCACTTTGAGCACCTTGGAGGGCACTTTGTCGCCGTTTACGGCGGCCGGCTGCTGCTTCTCGCCGCTCGCCGCCTCGTTCACCTTGCGCGGTCTGAGCGTGCGCGGCGGGCGTGTCGAGTCACTCGTCTCCTCTCCGCCATCACCAGCCACACTCAAGTCTTCAAAGAGGGCGGCTTGTTTGCCAACCTCCTCCTCCTCCTCACCCTGCCACTGCGTGGTGCTGTCCGGCACCAGACCAGGGCTGCCCCCGAGTGGAGAACCTTGAGAACTATCTGCAGGGGCTGAGCGCGGCTCGGTGGAGGCCGCTGTCTGCGTGTGAGGGCTACTCTCCTTCGTCTCCTCCCACTCCTCACTCTTGGGCTGGTTGGAGTACACCGGGGAGTCGGAATCCAATGGCTGCATGACCTGCTGTATTTGCTGGGTGCACTGTTCCGTTGATGGGAGGTGGGTGTCAAACATCTGTGACGACAGGGTGCTGTCCACGGGAGCCTGGTGTTTGAGCGCATCCTTCACACTACGGTTGTGCATCCACTTGATGTGGCACTCGAGACTGTGGCGTCGGGTGAAGATGGGACTGGTGGAGGAGCACAAGGGACACAGGTAGGACTGCTGCGCCTCCTCCTCCACCTCGCTCTGCAGACTACTCACCAGCTGTTCAATGATCACGTCAGAACACACCTTCCCGTGCGTCCACTTCATGTGGCATTTCAGCTCAAACTCTGTCGTGAACACAGTGTCGAAGTTGCAAATACGGCAGACGAGAGGCTTGTTGTGGTGGGCTTGCTGGGCGAGTTGTGATGAGGGCGGGCTGCTGGCGTCAGCCGTCTGGTGCGAGCTCAGCGCAGCGCCTGCGTTCTGCTCTTCGTACTGCGAGGTGAACTGCGCCAGCTGCTGCTCCGTCAGATGCTGCTGTTCAAGTTGTTGAGCGAGGTGCTGCTGCACCAGCTGCTGGTGCTGCACCAGCTGCTGCTGAGCTATCTGCTGAGTGAGTTGCTGTTGCTGCTGGTGGAGAAGTTCTTGTTGCTGCTGTTGCTGCTGGAGCAGGTCTTGTTGCTGGTTCTGCTGTTGCTGCTGTTGCTGTTGTTGCTGTTGGAGGAGCTGTTGCTGCTCAAAGTGCTGTTGAAGGTGCTGCTGCATATGCTGCTGCTGCTGCTGCTGCTGCTGCAGCACCTGGTCTTGTCCGGTCTGCATACCCGGTGCCACTTGGATCTGCTGAGAATGGTCCAGCTCCGACTCTTCCTGTCCACTCTCTGCTTGAGGTTGTTCTTGCTGCTGTTGCTGTTGTTGCTGTTGTTGCTGCTGTTGTTGCTGTTGTTGTTGCTGTGGATGCTGTTGTTGCTGATGGGATATACTGCTATGTAAAGGTCCTTCCTCTCCCAGCTCTTGAGCAAGTAACTTTGTGAAGATTTCCTCAGAGTTATCCAAGTCGGCATCATCTACAGTGTGGATAACAGCAAGGTCTGCCTCGTTGAATATATGCGTCAGGTCATCACTTTTACCAGTTCCACTATCAAACATGTTGGCCACATCATCAGCCTGTTGGGATGTGGTAGCGGTGGTGGCGACCGATGTCACAGTTGTCGTGCTGCTGGTTTCTGTTGCCGTAGGCTGGCCAGCTGATCCGGCAGCTGATCCGGCAGCTGATCCGGCAGCTGATCCGGCAGCTGATCCGGCAGCTGATCCGGCAGCTGATCCGGCAGCTGATCCGGCAGCCGATTTCTTCTTCGGATGCTGAGCGCGCTGTTTCTTCTTCTCAGCTTTGGCTATCTGAATTTTATTGGTGATTATGGTCATTATTTCCTGAAGACGCTCCGAGCAGCTTCCATCACTTAAATTTTTGTCTTCATCTGCTCTTTCGTCACAAACTTTGTGTCCCCTCACACGCACCTGCCTATATTTCTCAGGGTGGTTGGTCAAGATGTGACTGTGTAGTGACATCGTACGTGTGTGTATGCGATGGCAGTAGTTACAGCGATAAGCCATCTTTTCTGGATCATCAGGGTTTGGCACAATTGAGGAGTGAAGCAGTGTCTTTATCTCCAGAGTGAGCAGGAGTTTGGCTTTCGCAGGCTCCTTGATGGGGTCGACTGGTGGTGGCTCTTCTCCGGGCTTGTACTTCTTACGCTTCTTCTTCTTTTTCTTCTTCGGTTCAGGCTCTTGCGTCCCTGGCTTGGTGGTAGAACTGCTGGTCGTTGTCGAGGGCTCTGTTTTGAGGGTCGGGGGTGGCGGGGTTGCTGCTGTGGTAGACGCTTGAGCTTCGGCTGCGTTTCCTTGTGTCGAAACCATATGGGTAGCAGCATCTGTGACAACTTGGCACTTTGACATGTGGAACTTGAGTGCCACTTTATGGTGGAAGGTGGCCTTGCAGTAGCGACACTGTCTATCATCCATACTGTTAAGGTTGCCAAACTTGGCGGGACAACTGTACTTCTGGTGGTAAACAAGCAGGTCTTGTGAGACAAACACACGGCCACACTTGTCACATCCCGGACCGGTCTGGTCTGACTTGGAGTCGTCGCTGTGCTGGGAGGAGTCCTGGTCTGCGTCCACGGGGCCTGCCTGCTCCGATGGCATCACTCCTTGTATGACATTTTGCTGCTGGATGGGATCCTGTAAACTGCGCAGGAACTCGGCAACGACATTGTCATCACTGCTCGTAGCCTCCTGGCCCGTTCCAGCTGCCGCCTGTCCTTCCTGGTAATTTAGCAGCTGGACTGGGTAGGGCGTGGGGCCCTCAGCTTGTCTCTCTGGGTTCGTAATCTCTGAGTGAATCGTAGCGACGGTCTGCTCGTAAAGAGCTTGGTTCACTGTCTGCTCGCCTTCCACCTGTGCCTGTGTGGTGGCGGCCATTCCCTGCTGTTGGATATTGAGCATGTTCCCTTCTGCTGCCTGTGTGATGTCGTGGCTAAACGGATCAAGTAACCACATCTGCACCTGGCTGCCCTCTTGTCCGGTCTGCTCCGCCTCGCCAGCCTGCTGGTCGGTGGTCGCGGTCGTCAGGCAGGCTACGTTCACCGTTGACACCATCGTTGGCATTTGGAGCAACTGAGACTGAATAGATGCAGCTGTGGAGACTGCCGGACTCGAAGAGATGGTTTGTGCGAGTTGGAGCTGCATGACGTTGTGCTGGTCGACACTGACGGGAACTGATGGCGTCATCACGGTAGCGATGCTAGGCAAGACTTGCGTCTGCGGTTGTGGCTGTTGTTGTGGCTGCTGCTGAATAGATGTATGTGCAACTGCCTGTGCCACTATGTTGCCATCAGCTGGCACCATCTGTAGCGGAGGCGTGCTGAGGTGCCGCGCCATGCTCGTAGAGAGTGGAGGTTCACCAATCAGATTGTTCTCTGGCTGGTTAATAGCAGCAACTTCAGGAGTTTTTGTCCCACTTTCAACACTACTGCGGCTTTCACTGGCATTTAGGTCTGGGTTCGGTGAGGTGGAGTCCTGACTGCCGCCTGACACTAAATACATGCCATTCGGTGTCGGCATAAACACTTTCTCAGGTAAAACAGGATGATTGACAATATTGTGTACAGACTTCAAATGGTAACTAAAAGTATATTTGGCATGGAATTTTTTGTCACACAAATGACAGCTGTATTCACTATCTTCCAGACGAATTCCAAGTCGTGGAAAGCATATTGATATTTGATGTTTACGACATGCATTTTTGGTGTGAAATTTCTCATCGCAGTGATAACACTGATATTTGGCAATAGTCCCCAGCTCTGGATTGTTGCCTTCCTTCGGAACACAAGATGGCAGATGAGACTCACAGTTTACTTTGTCCTCAAAGAGTTTGCAGCAACCTTTACAAATAAACTCCTCCAGTTTGTACATGGGGATGTTCATGTGTCTGACGATCAGCTTGCCGTCAGGAGAGTGGGTCGGCAGTTTGGGAGCATCGGCTGGACGGCGGCGGCGTGAAGAGGAGGACTTGTTGGCTGGTTTAGACGGCGGGGCAGTCGGGGCTGTCATCGTAACCTGCGGGTCAGACACCGGTGCCGGCGGCTGCTCACCGGCCACTGTAGTTGTCTCTGCTTTGACCACCACAGGCTGTGGGGCCACAGCGGCTGCCGTGAGCGGGCTCCCACTGACTAGCTGGACACCTGATGAACAAGGCGTGACGCTACTCGGACCCGGGGAGTCACTCATCGGAGGCACCACGCTCTGCACCCCGATGGACAGCAGCTCTGCTGTATTCACCGTCGTTTTCATTTCTTCGCTATCTTCTTCATCTTTTACATCCACACTCTGAGTCGCCCCGGCAGTGTTTGGCAAATCAGTATTGGGAACTTTCTTGATTGGTAACTCTAAAAGTTTTTCTAGGGGCATTGCTGGTTCAGCAATTATTTTCTCAGCCTCAAAGTCAGAGTCATCAGATAAAAGAGACATGTCATCCTCATCGTCGTCTTCCTCGTCCTCGTCCTCATTGTCGTTGACAGGTCTCTCGTGTTTGATAGTGGGCTGGGCTTCGGATTTGATTCCTTGTCCTGTTTGAACTTGTGTTGACTGTCCACTGGCCACGGTGCTAGCGAGGGTTGCAGCCTGGCTTGTTGGCTGCGGTCCATTCTTGCCTGGAGCTGTGGAAGTGGTGACCACTGATTGGCCACTGCCACTGACTGCAGTGCTTACTTCACCCTCATCCACAGCCAGATCCCCCAGTCCACTACACTGCATTGCAAGCTGGATAACATTATACTTGGAGACTTCGGAACCTGCGCTAGCAGGTTGCTGGCTGCCTGCGGAACTCATTGTCACAGCTTGCGACGAATCTGTTGTGGAGGTCTGGTTCTGGCATTGTGCTGCCTGCACAGTTTCTGACGAGCTTGATGAAACCGTTGTTGCGGAAGTCGTTGAGGCTGCATCTGATTTATCCTCTTTGTCTTCATCTTTGAGGAAACCGAGTGATCGAAGGATATTCTTCACAACTTCATCAGGATCCTTGCCCTCAAATTCTTTCGGGTCTTTCGCTTTAACGACACCAGGAGACCGACGATCACCCGGTGACTTGGGACGTGGTTTTCGTTTCTTCTTTGGTTTAGCTGGGGATACGCTGGCAGGTTGCTGCTGTTGCGCAGGCTGTTGTACAGACTGTTGCGCTGACTGTTGCAGAGACTGTTGCGCTGATTGTTGCGCGGATTGTTGGGCCGACAGCTGGGCAGACAGTTGGGCCGACTGTTGGGCAGACAGTTGGGCCGACTGTTGGGCAGACAGCTGGGCCGACTGTTGGGCAGACAGCTGGGCCGACTGTTGGGCAGACAGCTGGGCAGACAGTGGTGCAGCCTGTGGTGCTGTCTGCTGTATCGGCTGCGGTACTGGGAGCTGTATCGGCTGCAGCTGCTGCTGTACAAGTTGTGGTTGTAGCTGGGGAGAGGGCGGTGGTGGCTGCGCTAACTGCATCTGAGCGGTCATCACGGGTCGAGGCGCAGCCATCTGGTACTGCGGGGTGGTCACCACCGACACCGCCTGCAGCGCTGGAGTCGTCACCACACCGACCGCTGTAAGACAAACACACGCAGGTCAGTACCTCAGAGAGAACGAGAAAACATGGACATACATCAGTGTCGGCCTTTACATGGAGCTAGGGGCCACACCGACCGCTGTAAGACAAACACACGCAGGTCAGTACCTCAGAGAGAACGAGAAAACATGGACATACATCAGTGTCGGCCTTTACATGGAGCTAGGGGCCACACCGACCGCTGTAAGACAAACACACGCAGGTCAGTACCTCAGAGAGAACGAGAAAACATGGACATACATCAGTGTCGGCCTTTACATGGAGCTAGGGGCCAGTCTAAAATATGTACGCAGAATTTCTAAAATGTTGTACCCCCTCCCTATCTTGTAAGCAATAGAACAAAGAAGGAGTATATGAAAAATTTCCTAAATTCTTGACCCCCCCTCAGTGCGTACATACTTTACGGATGGCTCCCGAGGACTTGTGAGGAGGCTCGAAACATGGCTTTTTAATTAATGAAAAATATCAGAAACTTTAAAAAGTTTATAAAAAAATCATTTATAGATTTGTTTTGGAACACAATGGCTATGAATCGATATATATTCTAATACGACAAGTGTTGCCGAAGTCCACGAAAGCGCGTCAATTGTCGGGAAATTTGCATCCTTGAGTGTGAAGAGGGATGTCAGTGAGAGAGACTGAGAGAAAACACATGGTTATTGGCCATGGAGTGGTGCTGGGGCGTGCGGGCAGGTTCGAGGCACCGAGTATCGGTCACCAATCTTTGTAAAAGGAGGTGGAACTTTGAGGAGAAGCCACACAAAAAGGTGGATTATCTAAATAACAAATATTGCCTGAGGAAGTCCCATAAATGGGACGAAACGTTGCAAAATAATACTGAATCCCCCCCCCCCCCCCCCCCTAATCTCGATGTTAATTAAATCCCACAATAAAATATTCACACCTTAATGAGCTTGTCTGGTTTTTTGTGGACTTGGACCAACTTGATTATTTAAAAGTTAAAAATACTAAAAATACATTACGGCGTTAGCATGGCATCGTAGAGCTTTCTGTTATGGACAACTTTACACTGATCCTAATGGATCTTAATTTAGATGAATAAAAACATTAAGAAAATTGATATTCCTCGTGGACTTTGAGTCTTGATTTCACGCAAGATGAATGTAACACAAATCATTTAAAAGAGATCACGGATGTGCAGTCCGGCCTCCTCGCCTCTCCTACCCGGATTTAGTCAGTTTTAGAGCGGAGGGACATCACGACAGGGAGCGAGTTCTCAATACAGAGATGAAGGTCAGGTGAGAGAAAAGATTCAGAAATTAATATAAAATAAAATGAAGCTTTTGTGGAATTTTGTTTAAATCAATATAGGTTCTAATTTCTGACTTTCTAAAGACTATCGAGGCGTGTGTGGGGTCAAGGTCTGGGCCGAGATTCAAACCGCCGTTTACTGTCAGGGAGGCTCTGATTGACATTCACTGCCTCAGAGAGACCTAGAAAACGTGGAAGACCGGAGACCGGGCAGGAGGCTGAGGCTGTTGGGAAGGTTGAACTGTCTCGTGGGCAGATTTAATTCACCGTCCTTTTAAAAAAGTGTACAGCCTTGTAATGAAAACAAGGATTTCTGTGGGAAAGTGGAAAACTGCTATTTCTGAATGAAAGAAAGCCCCGTTTGTTTTAAAGATAATAATACAGGTTTTTCCAGCTATTTCAAGGCCCGATGCAGGCTTTTAGGGTTAACATAGGAGGGACTCAAAATATGGTGAATCGCATATCTCCAGTTCATGATTTCTAAAATGTTTTACTTTGTAGTTTAGACATGTTGCAGAGTTATCAACAGGCGAGCCAGACTGGCAAGAAGTCATACAAACATTTTAACGATCTCTTAAATATACTGATATTGTGGATTTCTTGTCATTTGAAAATCTGAGTTTGTCTCAAGTTAACTTCTAAAATATCCTGTATACATCAATCTGCATAGCAGTGAAAAAAACCAGAAAGTTTTCATAAGTCATAAAGGTTAATTTAAAAAGGAAAAAGGCTCAAGGGTCGAAATATAGGTTATTATAGGTTTTATAGGTTTTACTGGGAGGCCTGCAACTAAGACGGTGATAATTTCCCTGATGACAACTAAGACGTTAATAATTTCCCTGATTATGACAAAGACGGTGATAATTTCTCTGATTACATCTAAGACGGTGATAATTTCCCTGATGACAAACTAAGACGTTTATAATTTCCCTATTGACAACTAAGACATTTATAATTTCCCTGATTACATCTAAGACGGTGATAATGTCCCTATTGACAACTAAGACAGTGATAATTTCCCTATTGACAACTAAGACAGTGATAATTTCCCTGATGACATCTAAGACGGTGATAATTTCCTTGATGATAAACTAAGACATTTATAATTTCCCTGATGACAACTAAGACGGTGATAATGTCCCTATTGACAACTAAGACAGTGATAATTTCCCTATTGACAACTAAGACAGTGATAATTTCCCTGATGACATCTAAGACGGTGATAATTTCCTTGATGATAAACTAAGACGTTTATAATTTCCCTGATGACAAACTAAGACGTTTATAATTTCCCTGATTACGACAAAGACGGTGATAATTTCTCTGATTACATCTAAGACGGTGATAATTTCCCTGATGATAAACTAAGACGCTTATAATTTCCCTGATGACAACTAAGACGGTGATAATTTCCCTGATGACGACTAAGACGTTTATAATTTCCCCGATGACAACTAAGACGGTGATAATTTCCCTGATGACGACTAAGACGTTTATAATTTCCCTGATGACAACTAAGACGGTGATAACTTCCCTGATGACAACTAAGACATTTATAATTTCCCTGATGACAACTAAGACGGTGATAATTTCCCTGATGATAACTAAGACGTTTATAATTTCCCCGATGACAACTAAGACGGTGATAATTTCCCTGATGACGACTAAGACGTTTATAATTTCCCAGATGACAACTAAGACGGTGATAATTTCCCTGATGACAACTAAGACGGTGATAATTTCCCTGATGACAACTAAGACGGTGATAATTTCCCTGATGACAACTAAGACGGTGATAATTTCCCTGATTACATCTAAGACGTTTATAATTTCCCCGATGACAACTAAGACGGTGATAATTTCCCTGATGACGACTAAGACGTTTATAATTTCCCAGATGACAACTAAGACGGTGATAATTTCCCTGATGACAACTAAGACGGTGATAATTTCCCTGATGACAACTAAGACGGTGATAATTTCCCTGATGACAACTAAGACGGTGATAATTTCCCTGATTACATCTAAGACGTTTATAATTTCCCTGATTACATCTAAGACGGTGATAATTTCCCTATTGACAACTAAGACATTTATAATTTCCCTGATTACATCTAAGACAGTGATAATTTCCCTATTGACAACTAAGACAGTGATAATTTCCCTGATGTCAACTAAGACGGTGTTAATTTCTGATGACAACTAAAACTGTTAATTTCAGATGATGACTAAGACGGTGGTGCGGATACTGACCTGCGACGGAGCCAGCCTGAGTGAGCGCGGGCGACACCTGGCGGAGCGCGTCTCCAGCCTCCTCGTCAGGCTTCTTCTTCTTCTTCTTCTTTTTGTCCCTGCTGAGGGAGCGGCAGTGAGTCTGTGAACCAGACCCGGCCTCTTCGTCAGGCACATGCGCGTGCTTGGACAAGATATGCCCTCTGAGCGATAGCGCTGCCATGAACACTTTGTTACACTGGCTGCAGGGGAACTTGAGCAGAGCCTTGTCTGCCTCCTTGTCATACTGAGCACATTCCTCCATCATGTGTTTGTAGCACGTCGTTGCAAAGGAAAAAGTCAAATCGCAGAACCGGCACTGCCAGATGCGGCGTGTGGTGATTTCGGCAGTGCTGCAGTCCTTCTCCTGGTGTTTCTGGCAGTTGAGTTTGTAGTCGAAGATGCGTTTGCACTGCTCGCACTGGTTCTCGATGGTCCTGTACAGCACCGTGTCTTTGAATGTGATCAGTTTTCTGATAGGAGTCATGTCGTCAGGGCTTTTCTGCTGGTTGGCCGGTGTGGCGCGGAGTTTCATGTGGAGCGTATCATACGGAGGAGGAGGTGGGATCTTGGTGACAGAGATGGGCGACTGAGGTTTGTTCTTTGGTTTGGACCGTGGCGGGGTCCTTGGAGCTGCGATTGTCGGGGTAACAGTGCCCGAGGCTGCGGAGAGCCCGGCAGAGCTGGGAGGCGTGCCTGTCGTGACTGCAGTCAGTCTGACAGCCGGCGGATCCGTTTGAGCATTTGTCTGTTTCGCTTCGGATGAAGGCATTGACGCACTGGAAACAGTGACAGGGTACGACCTACTTGTAGCCGTCTGTGCACCCAGGTCAGTCCCACTTGCGGCAGTCTGGCTGGCAACAATGGTCTCTGCTGCTGCTGTTGCAGATTCCACACCTGTTACAGCGCCCGCGAGCGAGACGCTGTCCGTGTCCATGCTGTCATCCTCTTCATCAGCTAGACTTCCAGATGTGGAATTATCCGCCTCGATATCCCCGTTCATGTGGGCCATGCGATGGTTCTCCATGATCTTCAGCCAAAAGAGAGTATCTCCACAGAATTCACAGATGAACGGCAAGTCACAATGTTTGCTCCGATGATGGTCTTCCATGGCCCGGAGGCCAACGATCTTCGTCCCACAAACATCGCACATGTTTTCTTGCCGTGCATGGTCATATCGATGGCGCTCAAAGGTGCGTGAACCAAACACTTTCTTGTCACAATACTCACACGAGTAGGGCATGAGCTTATGTTCATTCCTGCAGTGTTCGTCGAGTAACTCGAACTTGAGAAACACAGTTTCGCAGTTCTCACATATATAAGCTGTTTGGTTGTGTTGCAACTTGTGGTGATTCTCCATTGCTATTTTGCCGTAAACCCGCTTGCCGCATGTTTCACACTGGTATTTCTCACGGGGTCGGGGGTTCTTCTGGCAGTATCGTTTCTGGTGTGTGACTTTGATTCGCCGCTGTTTGAACAGCTTGCCACAAAACTCACAAATGCAGCCTGGTTTGACGGTCTCCAGGGTTAACGGTGGTTCGCTCGGTTTGCTGGCCTCAACTGGCTGGCAGCTCTCTTTAGTTTCCTCGGAAGGCGGCTTCTTTTTGGACTGAGACCGCGATCGAGATGGTTTCTTCTTCTTTTTATCCTGTGCTTGTTGTTGTTGTTGCTGTTGTTGTTGTTGCTGTTGCTGTTGTTGCTGGTGTTGTGCCGACTGCTTTGCCGCGAAGTGTTGATGTGCCTCGGAGGACTCTGGGTCTGCAAGCAGCGTCTCAAACATGCGTCGGTCTTCTTCGCTCTCAAAGGTCCAGCCCTGCATGCCCAGGATGCCCTCCCCGGGCGGCATGTTCACCTCCCCGTTCATCTCCTCCCCCGTCGGCTGCGGCTGACTGGGCGCCTTCTGCTCGTGGCCCTCGTCCGGCGGTGGCACCACATGCTGTTTGGGGGCCGGCAGGGGGGTGCCTGGTGGCGGGGCTTGTTGAGGCGTTGTGACAGGGACTTCGGGGACGGCGGGGACGGCGGTGACGGCAGTGACAGCAGCGGATACCGGTGGATGCTGACTGACGGCAGTCTGTGGCAGAGTGGTCTCTAAGAGATTGGGGTCGGCGACTGAGGACAGCGACTGCTCTACGTAGAATCCCTGGGTGGAGGCGGTGGAGGCGGTGGCGGGCGGTGCGGGCGGGTTCTTCTCGCCCTCCAGGTCCATGATGAGCATGCCTTCCCCGTCATACTCCTCCTTCTTCAGTTCCTCCTGTGTAACCACCTTCTGCACCTTGACAGCGTGCCCCGCCTTCTGCTGTATCTGTTGATGTTGTTGATGCTGTTGATGTTGTTGTTGTTGTTGTGGTTGTTGTTGCTGTTGTTGTTGCGGCTGCTGCTCTGGTTGTAGCTGTTCTTGTTGCTGGTCCTGAGACAGTTGAGACTGGATGTTGGGCAGTAGGGTTTCCGGCCCTGCAGCCACTGCCTGTAGAGGTAGGTCTTGCTGCGGCGTGGCCGGCGGCGCGGTCGGCCCCGACATCTCCGGTCTGCTGGTGTCTGTCAGCCGGGCAGCCACACTGTTCACCACCGACATCTCCGGTCTGCTGGTGTCTGTCAGCCGGGCAGCCACACTGTTCACCACCGACATCTCCGGTCTGCTGGTGTCTGTCAGCCGGGCAGCCACACTGTTCACCACCGACATCTCCGGTCTGCTGGTGTCTGTCAGCCGGGCAGCCACACTGTTCACCACCGGGGGAGCCGGTAGAGGCGCCGTCTCGCCCTCCGACCCAGTCTTCTGCAGGATCTCCCTTATCGTCTTCTCCTTGTTGTTCAGCTTCAGAATGGCCGAAGCATCTTCTTTCAGCTTTAACTTTTGCCGCTCGGCCAGTGACTTGTTCATGAGCGGGGCCAGGGTGGCCGAGCCGGACTTGGCCCGGGACACGGCCGGGTTCTTACGGCACCACTTGCGCTCATGCGCCACCTTGATCCGCCTCTTTTTCAACACCTTGCCACAGAATTTACACACACAGTCAGCTTTGACGTCCTGCGGTATCGGCGCGTTCAGATCTATAAATACACATTTGTCCAAGTGACACTGACTTAGTTCATTTCGCTTCACTGAGGCTTCAGATGTATTGCTTTCAGTTGAGCCTTGCCTTATGGGCTTAGGATTGTTTGCTTTTGGCTTGTTGATACGTTTCTTTTTCACTTTTAGAGTCACATTGTACAAGTCGAGAGTGCTTTGTGTGAGGCGGCGGACAGCGACCTGGCACGGCTTCACACTCAGCCCCTCTGGCAGTTTGACACACGCGAGTACTTGTTCGACGGGCATGTTGGCCCAGCCGTGGACGCGCGCTATGTGCTTCTTGAGGGAGGACTGCACGGGAAACGAGTTTCCACACTGTTCACAGGAATACTTGCATGGCCCTGACTGGATCTTTTTAGGACACACCCACTCCTGATGTCTTCGCCGCTGTGCCATAGTGCTAAAAGCCTTACCACAAAAAGTACAGTCATATTTGCCCTTGCTGCTGGGACTGACCATAATGGGCCCCTCGATGACAGACAAGGTCTCACTACCAATTTTCAGTTTTAACCGTGTAAATTCAGGTGTGATTTGATCAGAGATTGTAGCCGTTGTTGTGTTTATCTGAGACGCTTCAGCCAGTAAACCCAAGTCCGGAGCGATGGCCATGGCGCCGAGATTGGGGTTGAACTGCTCGGCCATGTGGTCCGTTTTGGGCATGAGGCACATGAAGCAGGCGCACTGCGGGTTGCCGGCCATGTGGTCGTCCATGTAGCGCAGGTGGCACTCGGAGCACAACATGCGCCCCCAGCCCTCAGTAGCACAGCTCTCCATCTCCAGCGACTTACCGCAGTGACTGCAGCTGGCTTTGCTGGCTTGCTGGGGCTCGGCGGGCGGAGCGGGCACGGCCAGCAGGGGGGCAGTCACTGCGGGTACTGCGGAGGCTGCCTCAGTGTAGGGGTTTGCTTTACCCGAGTCAGCTGAGGTTGATGCTTGAGATTCGTCTCCTTCAAACTGTGAGGCAGTGTCCATTTCAGATTTGACCACACAATGTTCATTAAGGCGCACTCCGTTACTTCGGAGCGTGCCCGTGAGATCAATGGACAAGGCGTCGTCACTCTCAGTGTCCTTGTTCGACGCCGTGTCTTTCTGCAGACTCGCTGCAGTGTGCGGCTGTGTTTGCGGCTGCCGCGTTTGGACTTTTGGTTCACTGAGTGGCTCCAATTGTCCACTGTCATAACTATTAAGGGACCCTAAGCTGGCCTGCCCGACCATACAGTTCAGTTCTGTTGGGTTTGGAACCATCAGGTTGGTGACCTCTCCTTGAGGTAGATCTAAAACCGAAGGTGTCTGAAGGTCTGCGATACTGCCTTTGCGCATTGCTGCCAGGACGGCTGCAGCTGACGCTTCGTCTGTCATCACCGCAGGAGGCCGACTGACGGGCTCGGCCACCTTCTCCTCCTTGATCGCTAGCGTCATCTCCTGAGCCTTTGCAGATCGAAACTTTTTCTCCATGTTTCTGAATTTGTTTCGCGTGACGTCGTATCTGTAGCCGGCCTCCTCGAGGTGGAATATTGCCATCTTGCGCAGCTCTGTCCAGGATGACCGGTGATTGAAGCAGGATGGGCGCAGCGCTTCGATCATATCCGTCATATCCTTGAAGACGTCTTCGTTGACATTGTCAGGGACCTCGTCGTCGTCCGGCCAGTCCTTCTTGAAGATGGACTCGACTTTGTAGAAGAGGTCTGTCTTGGGATCGAGGTAGAGCGCTGTCACAAGACTGGCCTGCAAGGTAAGAATGAAAGACAGGGTCAGTTCTACAACAAAGACAACATATTGACGAGTGAGAGAACCTGTAGGACGCTGAAACGCCAATCTCATTTTCTCTCCCATGTGTTAAACTGATCGTATAAATCCTTCGTATACAAATTTAAGGTGATTAGAATATAAACCACAACTGAAACTATGAGAATCCATGTTTATCATGTCAAACATTAGGCCAAGTGGAACTTAGTTGTTGATCACACTTTGGTGTTCCTACGAAAGCTGCACTTCTGTTCCTTACTACTTTATTAACGAATCTCTAAAAGCGGCAATGTTTTAAAAGTGTAGAATACACCCATCTCGTATTAACGAATCTCTAAAGGCGGCAATGTTTTAGAAGTGTGGAATACACTCATCTCGTATTAACGAATCTCTAAAGGCGGCAATGTTTTAGAAGTGTAGAATACACCCATCTCGTATTAACGAATCTCTAAAGGCGGCAATGTTTTAGAAGTGTAGAATACACCCATCTCGTATTAACGAATCTCTAAAGGCAGCAATGTTTTAGAAGTGTAGAATACACCCATCTCGTATTAACGAATCTCTAAAGGCAGCAATGTTTTAGAAGTGTAGAATACACCCATCTCGTATTAACGAATCTCTAAAGGCAGCAATGTTTTAGAAGTGTAGAATACACCCATCTCGTATTAACGAATCTCTAAAGGCGGCAATGTTTAGAAGTGTGGAATACACTCATCTCGTATTAACGAATCTCTAAAGGCGGCAATGTTTTAGAAGTGTGGAATACACCTATATCTCGTATTAACGAATCTCTAAAGGCAGCAATATTTTAGAAGTGTAGAATACACCCATCTCGTATTAACGAATCTCTAAAGGCGGCAATGTTTAGAAGTGTGGAATACACTCATCTCGTATTAACGAATCTCTAAAGGCGGCAATGTTTTAGAAGTGTGGAATACACCTATATCTCGTATTAACGAATCTCTAAAGGCGGCAATGTTTTAGAAGTGTGGAATACACTTATCACGTATTAAAGGCATATCCTACAATTCACAGTGGCACCACATAATGATTTTTTAATATTGCCAATTATCAGTCAAAACTGGTTCCTAATGATTTGTGACTGTGGAAAGCGCTGGGACCGCAGCCTGACACCAGCACCGGGCAAGGCTGCCACCAGTGGCCGCCTTTAGAGAGATACTCTACACTTCACCAGATTGATCAATGGTTATGTTCAGAGTTGAGAAAAATACCTGAAAACCTGAAATACCTGAGAACTGGCATCCCTGTATCCTACGTGTATTACATTCTCTCAGAGTTTGAGGAAAATGACATGGAATGAAAATTTAATAGGATGATCTTTAGGTGTTGTAACTTAAAAATCGGGGGTCACCGCGCTAGTTTTTGATCTAGAGATCAAGAATATGATTATTTTATAAATAATGGAATATATAGAAATTATAAAAAGTGGATTTTCACATAGTAAAACCCATGTCACTTTCCTCAGAATTTCACAGAATAGAGTAGATGTAAAATACTTGTTTTTGATAGAATTGAAGAAAACCCTATTTTTCAGTACATTTCCAATGTAAATCACGCAAATGTAAATTGGCCTATTTTAGCTATTGACACTGGACAAACTGGAATTTCAATAAATCACAAGGAACCAGTTGTGGCTTATAATTGACACCATTTAGAAATCACCAGGTGGCGCCACGGTGAATTGTCTGATGTGCCTTTAATGTACGTTAACTCAATCCCTGAGTAGTACAGAGGGCTCTTCAGCGCTTCAGAACCTTTTAGCCGAGGGATAATTCATAAAGTATGTAGGCAGATATCCAGAAAACTGTCACCCCTCCTCTCAATCCTGTACGCAATAGAACAAAGAAGGAGCATAAACAAAATTAACAAAATTGTTGACCCCCCCTCAGTGCATACGTACTTTATGGATGACTTTCTACACCCACATCTATACTCAACACTCTCGTCTCTACGTACCAGACAGGTTTCAAGGTGGTCTTCGTAGAGGTGTGCGATCTGTCGACATGTTCGTGCAAGCCCGTCCGCAGCCATGTCTGCTTCTTCATCTTTCTTCGCGATACGAGCGGAGTCTAACTTGTGTCTGTCCATCCTCAACGCACGGACACTCTGCTCTGTGCAAAACTGCCGGAACCTCGATCCAAACTGTAAACAAAAGGCTTACAATAAGATGTGATCTTGTATACTACAAGGTACTGGACTTTACAATAAGATATTATCTTGTATACTACAAGGTACTGGACTTTACAATAAGATATTATCTTGTATACTACAAGGTACTGGACTTACGATAAGATATTATCTTGTATACTACAAGGTACTGGACTTTACAATAAGATATTATCTTGTATACTACAAGGCACTGGACTTTACGATAAGATATTATCTTGTATACTACAAGGTACTGGACTTTACGATAAGATATTATCTTGTATAATACAAGGTACTGGACTTTACAATAAGATATTATCTTGTATACTACAAGGCACTGGACTTTACAATAAGATATTATCTTGTATACTACAAGGCACTGGACTTTACAATAAGATATTATCTTGTATACTACAAGGCACTGGACTTTACGATAAGATATTATCTTGTATACTACAAGGCACTGGACTTTACGATAAGATATTATCTTATATACTGCAAGGCACTGGACTTTACGATAAGATATGATCTTGTATACTGCAAGGCACTGGAATTTACGATAAGATATGATCTTGTATACTACAAGGCACTGGATTTCTTCATCAAATTAGAAACAGTAGTTTACACCTACCTGTGAACACATGACGTTGATAAGGCTGGCGATCTGTCGAGTGCTTCTCGCAAAGTTGGCCACTTTGCTGACAGAACTTAAGAACTCCTCATCCTGCTGCTCCTCGAGTCTCTGCACCATGATCCAGAGGCGTAACAACTCCTGTCGAAACAACCACACGGACCGCATTACTCAATATGTACATAGATGTGTGTAGACAGTGTACTATTTATACATGTGTGTATAAAGTGATAGACTATAACTCAATATGTACATAGATGTGTGTAGACAGTGTACTATTTATACATGTGTGTATAAAGTGATAGACTATAACTCAATATGTACATAGATGTGTGTAGACAGTGTGTTATATATACTTGTGTGTATAAAGTGATAGACTATAACTCTATATGTACATAGATGTGTGTAGACAGTGTGTTATATATACTTGTGTGTATAAAGTGATAGACTATAACTCTATATGTACATAGATGTGTGTAGACAGTGTACTATTTATACATGTGTGTATCAAGTGATAGACTATAACTCTATATGTACATAGATGTGTGTAGACAATGTACTATATATACTTGTGTGTATAAAGTGATAGACTATAACTCAATATGTACATAGATGTGTGTAGACAGTGTACTATATATACATGTGTGTATAAAGTGATAGACTATAACTCTATATGTACATAGATGTGTGTAGACAGTGTGTTATATATACTTGTGTGTATAAAGTGATAGACTATAACTCTATATGTACATAGATGTGTGTAGACAATGTACTATATATACTTGTGTGTATAAAGTGATAGACTATAACTCTATATGTACATAGATGTGTGTAGACAGTGTACTATATATACATGTGTGTATAAAGTGATAGACTATAACTCTATATGTACATAGATGTGTGTAGACAGTGTGTTATATATACTTGTGTGTATAAAGTGATAGACTATAACTCTATATGTACATAGATGTGTGTAGACAGAGTACTATTTATACATGTGTGTATAAAGTGATAGACTATAACTCAATATGTACATAGACGTATGTAGAGGTAATGTACGCAAACAGGGTTACTGTGCCTGTATGTGATAAACATGCGGTAAAATTACCAAGTATTTATCACGTACAGACACAGTATGCCTGTTTTTGTATTATTATATACACAGTATGCCTGTTTTCGTATTATCATATACCTTAAAATATCCAATTTTTAACTTTGATTGTGGGCGAGTTATTGGATTTCAACGCCGTACATGCCCCGTATGTCACCTAGGTGTTGTACCGATATAAATATGACATGGGTAGGAGCCGGCCATATGTGTAGGATATACTACCACAGGTATATAATAATATACTATTCATACATGTGTGTATAAAGTGATAGAACTCAATGCATACATAGATGTGTGTAGAGGTAACATACTATTTATACACGTCATCTGATCATAAACGTTAATAGGTTTCTAAATTTATCTCACCCTTCACATTGACTAATTGGCTAACATTTTTGACATAATTCCCCATTAAGTATTTTGTCTAAATACCCCATGGGCATTGAGTACGAGGTTCCAATGATAGGTCTATCGTAAAAACATACGAGGGGTGAGATAAAGTTAGGTGATCGATGGTTATGGTATAGAAACAACGGGTAGTGGTTGACTTTGTCCCCCTACATTTATAATTGATTATAAATCTACAAGTCAGAAGAACATCATTACTTAAAGAGAGAGCGATACAACATAAAAGGAAACGACACAATTTATGATGGAGGCTCCAGTGGTTAAGTCAGGTCGGCATGATTCAGACCTAACCACAATCTTGGTGAAGAGAGCGTATACCGACCTTTGTACAACAATATGTCTGAGGCTGCATCCAGTCTTGTAGGAGGAACGTTTGTGCCAACATGAGGCAGACAGACTGTCGCTCCTCTCGCTCAAACATCGACTCCATCACTTTACGCGCGGTACAGCATCCCACCGACTGACACTGCAACGAGCCACCATACGCTTTGAAAATGTCCAAACTTTAATAACTCGTCCTATTAGTATTGTATAACCTCAACTGCTGCGTTAACTTCATAGCAGACGGTCTGAAGTTAAATAACCCGTCTTATCACTATTGTAAAATCACAACCACTGTGTTAACTTATTAACAGACAATCCCAACTTAAATAACTTTTCTTATCACTATTGTAAAATCTTAACTACTGCGTGTAAGTTTAAAACGGACAATCCAAACTTAAATAACTTGTCTTATCACTATTGTAAAATATCTACTAATGCGTTAAATTTATAAGACGGTCTGAAGTTAAATAACTCGTCCTATTAGTATTGTATAATCTCAACTACTGCGTTAACTTTATCACCGACGGTCTGTATTCAAATTACCCATCTTATTACTATCGTGAAATCTCAACTACTGCGTTAACTTCATCACCGGATTGTTCCATTGAATCAGAAACAAGTTTCTTGTGAACTAAAACGTCAAATCTTGTTATGGAAACTTGATAATTTTTTATAAACCTATTGATTTTGATTATTAATTCTAGGCGTCTGTTTCTAAATGCACACAGACTGCTACACTTAACGAAAGTCCACACTGTCCATAACTGTGTGAGGTGAACAGGCTGAAGATCTGGTGGAAACAGTTTAAATCTGACCGTCAATTCATGCAATGCTCAACAAGGAAACCAACAAAATAACCATTTGACAATAGAAAGAATAGCAAGTGTAAGAGTACATACAAGATGAGTACAGGAAACTCTACAATAGAGAGCATCCTTCTTTTAGTGCTGTTCCGGGTCATATGCGCTACTCCTAATGCTACTTATAACAGACCTCAATAGAGAGTAGGCGATTAATCTTAACATCAGAGAGGCGTGAAAACAGAGCGGACGATACCAATGTTTAAAGAAAAGAAAGAAAATGGTGTCGTTTCTGAATATGGAACTTATCAAACTAACAGCGGTGCAGGGGATGGTGGCATCTAGCGGGAGGTTGGTTGGTGGTGTTTTACATCGTAGCAACAGCCAGGATCAGATCATGATTAGGTTGAATCTACGAGATGAGGATTGACAAGCTGGGAACACAGCGACACGGCTGAGCCTCGAATCTGGGATTCTGCGATTCACAGGTCAGCACGCTACTGACTGTGCCATCCCGCTGCCCTCTGTATTGGGAGGAGGAGTGTGAGAGCTTACATTGCCAGCATGGAGGCAAATTGAAAAGAGCGTGCAGAGTAAGTGTGGTAAGTCTCTACGCTACATCTCTAGTCTACATCCGAGTACTGAGTCCGCCCACCAGGGGGCAGCAACGCCGGCTACTTACATCGTGCGGCGTGATTTTGAACTGCCGGAAGGTATCCTTGACTACGCGTAGTGCAGTGCAACACTGCAACAGCCAACACTGCAAACAAATGGCACCACACTCAAGTTACTCATCAAAGGCCGAGCGGCTTACAGGCTCGCGCCCACCTTCAAACAGTGATTTCCTTCAGTAACACCGTCCCTCGTAATGAAACATCTTACTATTCTCCCTCACGTCAGCCCTGCTCAACTTTCCAAAGACACTCACGCGTCACATGATGTGAGGTATGAAACTTCCCAATTACCAGACAACTGGCACCACACATTCACTTTTCTGATGAACAAGCACCATTTTCCATCTATGGAAAATACTACTAACAGGTATTTTCGTTGGCCAGTTTGTGTTAGTTTGAATACGTTGGGAAGATGTTGCGTAGTTCAGACGAGTGTTGTACATCATGTGAGGATGTGTCCTCATCTATACGCAGATAGATGTCAGTGGCATGGTAAGGCTGCGAAAAACGCCATCGTGTGGCTAATTAAGCTATTTCTGTCCCCGAACCAAGCAGAAATGTAAATGAGAGAAATGTGTACGCATCTGTCTTCAACACTGGTACAAGCCACGGAGCACGAACAGTTACCACCCATTACAATTCAGAGTAAGAATGATAAAAAGATATTTTCAGTTTACATCATATGATATAGACAAAAAGTTTATTGAACTGGTTCCAACGACAGTAAAACACCAGAATAAGCACGACTCTGAAACAAGTTGACGCTACGATGGTTTAGTTCAAATGTAATGATCATCAAGTTGTCAGTCCATCTACCTGGTTGTGGAATTCGTGTAAGCGGCCAAATTTGTGAAGTAGGAGGAGTTGCGTCTGTCGCACCCATACGTCCTGCGAGAAGAGCGCGCTGCGGACCGACCAGTTACACAGGTTGAGGGCGTAACTCTCACAGCCGCCCTCCACCAACATCTCGATTCGCAGTTTGAAGATGGTCGGATGTTCCTGAGTTTCCAAGTATGCCAGCGCTTCAAGAAAAAACACATTCTCAGGTTTAATACGCTTCTACACACAAACTACACTTGGTCAAGTGTTTGATTATAAACATTCAATACATTATCAAACTAAATCTGGACTAAATGTGTTACAATATGTGACTGGCCCAGTATCCCGGCGAGGAGGGGTGGGTAGGTGGAGAGATTCAAACCACTGGTTTCTTGGTGTGAATGAGCCTTAATTTAAAGTAAATTTGTTTTATACAACAATAATAAGTTTTTCCAGTTCCAAACCACTTTGTAATTTGAAGTTCCGACACGTAGGCGGAGTTATTAAATGTAGAAGTCCATATTGAAACCGTAATTCTGGTGTCTGAGTGTACTTGTCAAGTTTTGGGGTTGTTATAAATTATTCAAGAAAAATGAGTAAAACAACTGGAAAGGAAAACATGGAAGTTATGAAGTTAAACGTGGCTTGGCGTAGATTTGTGTGTCATCCACCCACCGCGATGGAAATGAAATCAAGGATTTGCTCAGAAAACTGGAAAACTGATAAGATAAGATTACTTTATGTCCATTATGTGACTTTTCATATTGTTTAGTCCTCTGTCAGGGCCGGGGACACCCGCCCGGACACCCGCCCGGACACCCGGGGACACCCGGCCGGACACCCGGGGACGCCCGCCCGGACACCCGGACGGACACCCGGACACCGTTGGTTTCTCCTGTGAGGACGTTAGTGCGTCGTTTCACCACCAGATGGCAGGCCGGTGGGCGGGCCTCACTCTAGTACCGGGACTGGCCGTGAGAGGTCAGCACGAGTGGAGTGGGCGCGGCGGGCGGCGAGGGTCTGTCACAGAGCGTGTGAGACGGTGAATTAAGAGAAGACCCCTCTCTAGTACTCGAGTCTCACTAGACTGGAGTCGGGTGTCCGGGACTCGGTGAACGCGACACGGTGCACCACAACCTGAAGTTACAGCACCCACCCTCAGTCAATACACCAAAATAGTCCCTCTGTGCTGAGAGCAAAAAGCATAGTCCCAAATGATCAAAATATCTCATTATTATCGTTATTATCTTTATTATTCTTCAAATGTATGAATTTATTCGCGAAGGATAATAAATACAAGCAACGATGGTTTTGTGAACAGGCGGCTCTGTAAACCACTCAATGTTGACGTCGTAAAACACTCGCTAACGCACGTGTATTACGACGCATCAACCTCTCGTGGTTTACTACAGACGGCTGGTGCGGGCAGCTTCTGGTAACAAGTGTGGGTCTTAATTACCACTTAAACAGAAAATCGTATACAGTAAAACCCCACTTTCAGGACACCCCGCTTAAGGGGTCAGTTTTCTCTAAACAGAAATCTTTAGTTTATTTTAACCATGCTTAAGGGGAACCTTGCATAAGGGGAACCTTGCATAAGGGGATACCTCGCGAAAGGGGACTTTGCTCGAAACGAAGGGTCTCCCCTTACGCGGGGTTTTACTGTATCGTTAAGTCTTATAGCTTTTAGCACACCTCAATAGTCGACTACGTTTACGGTTAAGGTCGAGTTGGACTATAAATATAAGGAGCATGCTCAAATGCATGCATGCCTTGGTCACATTTAAAACCATCTCTGAAGTGACATAATAAGTCACAAAGGTCTTGCCTGAAAATCGTATTTTATGTTTGGTTGGTTATACTTAACGCTGTAGCAACAGCCAGGGTCAGATCCCGAAAAGGTTGAATCTGAGAGATGAGGATGATGGACAAGCTGGGAACACAGCGACACGGCTGAGCCTCAAATCTGGGATTCTGCGATTCACAGGTCAGCGCGCTACTGACTGTGCCATCCCGCAGCTTACCTGTTTCATTGTCGAGCTCCTCGCCCTTCATCATCTGTACCAGAGTGTTGTGACTCCAGTAGTGCTCCATCAGCCACTGCAGCACGCCGAACTCTCGCCCCACCTCCAGCTTGGCCGGCTCAGCCGCCATACAGCCGGGCTCCGTGCTGCCCTCAATCCCGGGCCATGCCCACTGCCCTGCAGCCACCTCATCAATGGCATTTTTAAAGGACTGCCTCGGGTTCTCTTCAACTGGCAGTCGCTGGTATTCCACGCCGAGGATCATCCGGGCACATTCCCTGCAACAGCGCAACAAGATCAACATCAATACGCTTCATACAGTCGGAGCGGATATTCAAAACATGTCAGACTGCCTTTAATAGGGTGTTTGACGCCGTATAAAATAAATTAATAATCCCCATGACGTATATACATAAATACGCACCATTTATTTTTAAAATAAATTGATATTTTCTTTTACTATATACCCATGACGTATATACACAAATACGCACCATTTATTTTAAAAATAAATTAATATTTTCTTTTACTATATACCCATGACGTATATACACAAATACGCACCATTTATTTTAAAAATAAATTAATATTTTCTTTTACTATATACCCATGACGTATATACACAAATACGCACCATTTATTTTAAAAATAAATTAATATTCTCTTTTACTATATACCCATGACGTATATACACAAATACGCACCATTTATTTTAAGAATAAATTAATATTCTCTTTTACTATATACCCATGACGAATATACACAAATATGCACCATTTATTTTAAAAATAAATTAATATTTTCTTTTACTATATACCCATGACGTATATACACAAATACGCACCATTTATTTTAAAAATAAATTAATATTTTCTTTTACTATATACCCATGACGTATATACACAAATACGCACCATTTATTTTAAGAATAAATTAATATTCTCTTTTACTATATACCCATGACGAATATACACAAATATGCACCATTTATTTTAAAAATAAATTAATATTCTCTTTTACTATATACCCATTACGTATATACACAAATACGCACCATTTATTTTAAAAATAAATTAATATTCTCTTTTACTATATACCCATGACGAATATACACAAATATGCACCATTTATTTTTAAAACAAATTAATATTCTCTTTTACTATATACCCATGACGTATATACACAAATACGCACCATTTATTTTAAAAATAAATTAATATTCTCTTTTACTATATACCCATGACATATATTATTGTAAAACTGGATGAATTTAAATCCTGGCCACCGTATGCCACGACCAGAGTTTGCCATAGTGACTTCATGAGGCAAAGCTGAGTGAAGTCCGGAGCCAAAACTCCAGGAATGGCATGCGTCGGCCAAGATTAAAACGAATCAGGTTTTGATTTGATCCTACCCCGTCTCCTCGATTTTGGAATATTACGTGATAACAATTCTGTATGCCACTAGTGGCATATAAAACTCTGTATGCCAGTCAGCGTGGCATACGGAAACTCAATGTTAAGCCTATGGGATTTTATATTAGGAGTAGGATAAACACAAATAAGCACCATTTATTTTTAAAATAAATTAATATTCTCTTTTACCATATACCCATGACGTATATACACAAATACGCACCATCACGTAAATATACCGGAGGGAATAGGATTATGGTTGTCAGGTCAAATGACAATAAGATTTAATGTAGGTTACATAATATACAAGATCAATCTTCCATCATTGTACAAGCTTTGAGCCTGTCAGTCTAACACCTCACTAAACAGGGTACATTGAGGACCCTGTCACTAGACACAACTCAGTACTCACAGAAACAAGTCGTGCCCCAACTCGCTGGCGGAAACGGAAGTGGCGTCCCGACAGAGAGGGCGCATGCGTGCGTACTGGCGGAGACACGCGCCCAGACCCGCCAGTCTGCCCTCGAAGCTGACATCTTCGCGCTGAAAGAGCTCGCCGAAACACTGCAACAAGACGAACACAACATGAGTGTCACATCATCAAAACAGACTTGTAGAGACTTAGTGTCACATCATCTAAACTTGTAGAGACTTAGTGTCACATCATGTAAACTCGTAGACTTAGCATCACAACTGTAAACTTGTTGAGATTAATGTCACAGCATGTAAACTCATAGACTTAGTGTCACAATGTTAGACTTGCTCAAGTCTTTGATTATGAACATTCATTAAATGATTAACCACAATCAGAATAAAGTTCATTTTAGTATGTATCATTCTCTGACTGGCCCATGAATCAAAGACTTGTCCACCATGAACTGAATCTCCTGTTTATGGCCCCAAGCCACTCCCTGTAACCCTATACCTCCTCCTACCCCTCCTCCCCTCCTCCAGTTCTCTGGCCGCCTGTGTTGTCATAGCAATAAATTTCACCTGCTCCTGACTGTGACCCGATTAAGATCAAAGTGAGAGTGTATCAATCTCCCATCAGATCCTGACCAGTAGCCATGATATCTGTATGGAGAGTGTTGGGAATACTGTAGAGGTGTGACACTAAGTCTCTAGAAGTTGACATGCTGTGACGTTAAGTCTATGTGTTTACTCTACGTGTTACATGCAGAAATCCAACAACATTATCTATTGTACCAGTCCCTGTATCTCAGCGAGGAGGGTAGTCATAGGATGCAGGGACTGGAGCCAGTCTATCACAATGTGTAAACTCATAGAGACTTAGTGTCACATCATCAAAAGTTGTAGAGACTTAGTGCCACATCATCAAAACTAGTAGAGACTTAGTGTCACATCATCAAAACTTGTAGACTTAGTGTCACATCATCAAAACTTGTAGAGACTTAGTGTCACATCATCAAAACGTGTAGAGACTTAGTGTCACATCATCAAAACTTGTAGAGACTTAGTGTCACATCATCAAAACTTGTAGAGACTTAGTGTCACAGCATGTAAACTTGTAGAGACTTAGTGTCACGGCATGTAAACTTGTAGAGACTTAGTGTCACGGCATGTAAACTTGTAGAGACTTAGTGTCACGGCATGTAAACTCATGGAGACTTAGTGTCACGATGTGTAAACTCATACAGACTTAGTGTCACGGCATGTTAACTTGTAGAGACTTAGTGTCACATCATCAGAACTTGTAGAGACTTAGTGTCACAGCATGTAAACTCATACAGACTTAGTGTCACGGCATGTAAACTTGTAGACTTAGTGTCACATCATCAAAACTTGTAGAGACTTAGTGTCACGGCATGTAAACTTGTAGAGACTTAGTGTCACGATGTGTAAACTCATGGAGACTTAGTGTCACGGCATGTCAACTTGTAGAGACTTAGTGTCACAGCATGTAAACTCATGGAGACTTAGTGTCACGGCATGTCAACTTGTAGAGACTTAGTGTCACAGCATGTAAACTCATGGAGACTTAGTGTCACGATGTGTAAACTCATGGAGACTTAGTGTCACGATGTGTAAACTCATACAGACTTAGTGTCACGGCATGTAAACTTGTAGAGACTTAGGGGCCATCCATAGAGTACATACGCACTAAGGGGGGTGGGGGTGGGGGGTCAAAAATTTCAGAACTTATGCGTATGCTCCCTCTTTGTTCTATTGCGTACAAGATTGGGAGAGGGGGTGGGGGGGTCCAAAATTTCAGAAATTCTGCGTACATACTTTATGGAGGGCCCCTTCGTGTAAACTCGTAGAGACTTAGTGTCGCAGCGTGTAAACTTGTAGAGACAGGTGTGCGCACTTTTTGTGAGTGCTTCTCTGTGTAAACAGGCGAGTGGCGCCTGGGGTTATGATTACTGACTGGCGCGGGTAGGGACATGGGACCACCAGGCGACTGGTGGATAGAGTGCACTACCCCGGTGTTCCACTTTGTCAATTAGGATCTTACTTCATTAAAAGAGCCCACCGGTTATAGAGTGCACTACCCCGGTGTTCCACTTTGTCAATTAGGATCTTACTTCATTAAAAGAGCCCACCGGTTATAGAGTGCACTACCCCGGTGTTCCACTTTGTCAATTAGGATCTTACTTCATTAAAAGAGCCCACCGGTTATAGAGTGCACTACCCCGGTGTTCCACTTTGTCAATTAGGATCTTACTTCATTAAAAGAGCCCACCGGTTATAGAGTGCACTACCCCGGTGTTCCACTTTGTCAATTAGGATCTTACTTCATTAAAAGAGCCCACCGGTTATAGAGTGCACTACCCCGGTGTTCCACTTTGTCAATTAGGATCTTACTTCATTAAAAGAGCCCACCGGTTATAGAGTGCACTACCCCGGTGTTCCACTTTGTCAATTAGGATCTTACTTCATTAAAAGAGCCCACCGGTTATAGAGTGCACTACCCCGGTGTTCCACTTTGTCAATTAGGATCTTACTTCATTAAAAGAGCCCACCGGTTATAGAGTGCACTACCCCGGTGTTCCACTTTGTCAATTAGGATCTTACTTCATTAAAAGAGCCCACCGGTTATAGAGTGCACTACCCCGGTGTTCCACTTTCTCAATTCAGGATATCATCCTGCTTAAAAAACCTACCCTTATATAGTGTACACACTGCACCACTCGTAGCACAATAAATGGCACAATGAGGAAGTAGCTAGGTCAAACTGCGCCACTCGTAGCACTATAAATAACACAATGAGCGAGTAACTAGGTCAAACTGCGCCACTCGCAGCACTATAAATGACACAATGAGCGAGTAACTAGGTCAAACTGCGCCACTTGTAGCACTATAAACAACACAATGAGGAAGTAACTAGGTCAAACTGCACCACTTGCAGCACTATAAACGACACGATGAGGACGTAACTTATAGAGATATTGATGATGATATTGGTACTCCGTGGCGGGCTGCCTTCCCCACACAGTTCGTCTTTACGTCATGACTATTTAGTTATTGAGATATTGATACTTAGTGATATATTTACATATAACGTATTGAGATATTGATGATGATATTGATTCTTTGTGTTATATTTACATATAACGTATTGAGATATTGATGATGATATTAGTACTCCCTGGCGGGCTGCCTTCCCCCACACAGTTCGTCTTTACGACATGACTATTTAGTTATTGAGATATTGATGCTTCGTGTTATATTTACATATAACGTATTGAGATATTGATGATGATATTAGTACTCCGTGGCGGGGTGCCTTCCCAACACAGTTCATCTTTACGACATGACTATTTAGTTATTGAGATATTGATGCTTCGTGTTATATTTACATATAACGTATTGAGATATTGATGATGATATTAGTACTCCGTGGCGGGGTGCCTTCCCCACACAGTTCGTCTTTACGACATGACCTCACACAGTGAATGTTCACCAGTCAAGGTGAGGCAGATCAATATCTCTGTTCTACAGACGCATATCCTGTTTACAACCCAATACACGGAGGTGTTTTGTACATTCAGTTGATTATAGGGAAAGTGAGAGGCCTAGATAAACCCCTACATTTCATAGGGAACTAAATGAATTGACAAAACCACACGGACCAATTTCACCTACATGAATATCAACATGAAAACAAGACGACCGTGAACCTCCATAACTACCAGAAAACTAAGAGTGATGCACAACCGAAACACCTGTAGCCGCACGACACGCGTAACTCCCCCCCCCCCCCCCCCCCACACACACACACATTTACAGGTGGCCTCTGTTACCCCCCCCCCCCACACACACACACAGGTGTGTCGCGTACGGACACCTGACAATGGGGACCCCCCCCTCCTCTACTACCCAGTCTCAATGACAACGGGACGCCTGGTCGAGTCGGGCGTGGCTCAGTGCAGCGTCCTGACCCAGATACCACCCAGATATGACCCATATACGACCCATATACCACCCAAATACCACCCAAATACTACCCAGGTATGACCCAGATACGACCTATATACCTCCCATATACCACCCAGATACCACCCAGGTATGACCCATATACGACCCATATACGACCCATATACGACCCAGATACTACCCATATACGACCCATATACCACCCAAATCGACCCAGATACGACCTATATACCACCAATATACGACCCAGATACCACCCAGATATGACCCATATACGACCCAGATACGACCCAGATACGACCCATATACCACCCAAATACGACCCAGGTATGACCCAGATACGACCTATATACCACCCAGATACCACCCAGATGTGACCCAGACATGACCCAGACATGACCTATATACAACCCATATACGACCCAGACATGACCCAGACATGACCTATGTACAACCCAGATATAACCCAGACATGACCGATATGACCCACATCTGACTCAGGTATGACCCACATCTAACCCGGGTGATCATTCTGTGAACCACTCATAGTGTCTGCACCTCTAAGGTTGTACACGTAAACACAGAATGCCGGGCAATCATTCTGTGAACCACTCATAGTGTCTGCACCTCTAAGGCTGTACACGTAAACACAGAGTGACGGGCAATCATTCTGTGAACCACACATAGTGTCTGCACCTCTAAGGCCATACACGTAAACACAGAATGACGGGCAATCATTCTGTGAACCACTCATAATGTCTGCACCTCTAAGGCTGTACACGTAAACACAGAATGACGGGCAATCAT
Organism: Alentia gelatinosa; assembly: GCA_950022655.1. Taxonomy (NCBI): domain Eukaryota; kingdom Metazoa; phylum Annelida; class Polychaeta; order Phyllodocida; family Polynoidae; genus Alentia; species Alentia gelatinosa. The sequence goes on along the minus strand of OX465591.1, from coordinate 50,298,353 downwards.
TCTGTGAACCACTCATAGTGTCTGCACCTCTAAGGCTGTACACGTAAACACAGAATGACGGGCAATCATTCTGTGAACCACTCATAGTGTCTGCACCTCTAAGGTTGTACACGTAAACACAGAGTGCCGGGCAATCATTCTGTGAACCACTCATAGTGTCTGCACCTCTAAGGCCGTACACATAAATACAGAGTGCCGGGCAATCATTCTGTGAACCACTCATAGTGTCTGCACCTCTAAGGCTGTACACATAAACACAGAGTGCCGGGCAATCATTCTGTGAACCACTCATAGTGTCTGCACCTCTAAGGCTGTACACGTAAACACAGAGTGCCGGGCAACCATTCTGTGAACCACTCATAATGTCTGCTCCTCTAAAGTTGTACACGTAAACACAGAGTGACGGGCAATCATTCTGTGAACCACTCATAGTGTCTGCACCTCTAAGGCTGTACACGTAAACACAGAATGCCGGGCAATCATTCTGTGAACCACTCATAGTGTCTGCACCTCTAAGGCTGTACACGTAAATACAGAATGACGGGCAATCATTCTGTGAACCACTCATAGTGTCTGCTCCTCTAAGGCTGTACATGTAAACACAGAATGACGGGCAATCATTGTGTGAACCACTCATAGTGTCTGCACCTCTAAGGCTGTACACGTAAACACAGAGTGCCGGGCAATCATTCTGTGAACCACTCATAATGTCTGCACCTCTAAGGCTGTACACATAAATGAATAACACATAAATAAATAAACAAACATCAAAAATCACACCAGAGGGAGGCCACACGCTGATCATTGTCTTTCATCTCCGAGACTCTACAGAGGCGGTGTGGGGGGGGGGGGGGGGGAGGGGGAAGGGGAGGAGGGGAAGGGGGGGGGGAGGAGGGGAGGGGGTGAGATAAAGACAGGTAAGATATATTGATCAGACACAAAGACACCACCACACACCATCCTCACCTGACACACGGCCATTAGAACATAACGAGAAGAAGAATCAACGACTGTAAACATTCTCAGTGAAAGACGCTGACATCCTCACCTGACACACGGCCATTAGAACATAACGAGAAGAAGAATCAACGACTGTAAACATTCTCAGTGACAGACGCCGACATCCTCACCTGACACACGGCCATTAGAACATAACGAGGAGAAGAATCAACGACTGTAAACATTCTCAGTGAAAGACGCCGACATCCTCACCTGACACACGGCCATTAGAACCTAACGAGGAGAAGAATCAACGACTGTAAACATTCTCAGTGAAAGACGCCGACATCTTCACCTGACACACGGCCATTAGAACATAACGAGGAGAAGAATCAACGACTGTAAACATTCTCAGTGACAGCAACGACATCCTCACCTGACACACGGCCATTAGAACCTAACGAGGAGAAGAATCAACGACTGTAAACATTCTCAGTGAAAGACGCTGACATCCTCACCTGACACACGGCCATTAGAACATAACGAGGAGAAGAATCAACGACTGTAAACATTCTCAGTGAAAGACGCTGACATCCTCACCTGACACACGGTCATTAGAACATAACGAGAAGAAGAATCAACGACTGTAAACATTCTCAGTGACAGACGCCGAAATCCTCACCTGACACACGACCATTAGAACATAACGAGGAGAAGAATCAACGACTGTAAACATTCTCAGTGAAAGACGCTGACATCCTCACCTGACACACGGCCATTAGAACATAACGAGAAGAAGAATCAACGACTGTAAACATTCTCAGTGACAGACACCGACATCCTCACCTGACACACGGCCATTAGAACATAACGAGGAGAAGAATCAACGACTGTAAACATTCTCAGTGACAGACGCCGACATCCTCACCTGACACACGGCCATTAGAACATAACGAGGAGAAGAATCAACGACTGTAAACATTCTCAGTGCACCTCCCCCCCCCCCCCCACCTCCCCCCGTCCCGTCCTTAGGCTCCTAGCGGGGTCCAGGGGTCAGGGCCCCCTGAAGTGCCTGCAACTTTATCTTTTCCTAGTATTTATCTAGCTGGGTTAGGGGTGTGAGTGCCACGTCTCATCAAATCTTCATGTATTTCTAGTACTTTTGAAGTGGTTTGTGGTTGTATATTTCAGGAATTCGCTAGATTGGGTCAGGGCACTGGCTGCAGCTCCGTGCGCTGTTAACAGAGATGTCAGTGCGATCTAGAGATCAACTCAGAAAATATCAGTCATACCTAGGTGTCCTGCTGGTCACTCTATCCAGTCGGCAGACACACATTTACCACAGTCTGTGTTTATCTGCGAGTGTTTCCGCTGGTCACTCTATCCGGCCAGCCCACACACATTTACCACAGTCTGTGTTTATCTGCGAGTGTTTCCGCTGGTCACTCTATCCAGTCGGCCGACACACATTTACCACAGTCTGTGTTTATCTGCGAGTGTTTCCGCTGGTCACTCTATCCGGCCAGCCGACACACATTTACCACAGTCTGTGTTTATCTGCGAGTGTTTCCGCTGGTCACTCTATCCGGCCAGCCCACACACATTTACCACAGTCTGTGTTTATCTGTAAGTGTTTCCGCAGGTCACTCTATCCAGTCGGCCGACACACATTTACCACAGTCTGTGTTTATCTGCGAGTGTTTCCGCTGGTCACTCTATCCAGTCGGCCGACACACATTTACCACAGTCTGTGTTTATCTGCGAGTGTTTCCGCTGGTCACTCTATCCAGTCGCCAGACACACATTTACCACAGTCTGTGTTTATCTGCGAGTGTTTCCGCTGGTCACTCTATCCAGTCGGCCGACACACATTTACCACAGTCTGTGTTTATCTGCGAGTGTTTCCGCTGGTCACTCTATCCAGTCGGCCGACACACATTTACCACAGTCTGTGTTTATCTGTAAGTGTTTCCGCTGGTCACTCTATCCAGTCGGCCGACACACATTTACCACAGTCTGTGTTTATCTGCGAGTGTTTCCGCTGGTCACTCTATCCAGTCGCCAGACACACATTTACCACAGTCTGTGTTTATCTGCGAGTGTTTCCGCTGGTCACTCTATCGGCAGATGTAAAAAGCCGGCCAGCCGACACACATCTCACCTTGTTGTGGTTTTTTTCTACACCACGAGGAAGCAGGTCTGACATTCTGCTGTTTTGATCTGAGTTTGTCAATGAACAGGTCTCAATGAGATGAGAGTGGCCTGTTGTCTGGTGTCTCCTGACTCTGTGTTATAAATACTGATACATAAACAGGTCTCAATGAGATGAGAGTGGCCTGTTGTCTGGTGTCTCCTGACTCTGTGTTATAAATACTGATACATAAACAGGTCTCAATCAGATGAGAGTGGCCTGTTGTCTGGTGTCTCCTGACTCTGTGTTATAAATACTGATACATAAACAGGTCTCAATGAGATGAGAGTGGCCTGTTGTCTGGTGTCTCCTGACTCTGTGTTATAAATACTGATACATAAACAGGTCTCAATGAGATGAGAGTGGCCTGTTGTCTGGTGTCTCCTGACTCTGTGTTATAAATACTGATACATAAATCAATGTCTGCGTAGAGTGGCTTCACCTCTCTAGTCGACCCTGTCATTAGGCACGGGGAGTGAACAGCCGCAGGGGCCTGATCGTTACCATAACAACAGCTCAGTACCTAGTGGGCTACAGGTTACCATAACAACAGCTCAGTACCTAGTGGGTAACAGGTTACTATAACAACAGCTCAGTACCTAGTGGGCTACAGGTTACCATAACAACAGCTCAGTACCTAGTGGGCTACAGGTTACCATAACAACATCTCAGTGCCTAATGGGCTACAGGTTACCATAACAACAGCTCACTACCTAGTGGGCTACAGGTTACCATAACAACAGCCCAGTACCTAGTGTGCTACTGGTTACCATAACAACAGCTCAGTACCTAGTGGTTTACAGGTTACCATAACAACAGCTCAGTACCTAGTGTGCTACTGGTTACCATAACAACAGCTCAGTACCTAGTGTGCTACTGGTTACCATAACAACAGCTCAGTACCTAGTGTGCTACCGGTTACCATAACAACAGCTCAGTACCTAGTGGGCTACCAGTTACCATAACAACAGCTCAGTACCTAGTGTACTACTGGTTACCATAACAACAGCTCAGTACCTAGTGGGCTACTGGTTACCATAACAGCTCAGTACCTAGTGTGCTACCGGTTACTATAACAACAGCCCAGTACCTAGTGGGCTACAGGTTACCATAACAACAGCCCAGTACCTAGTGGGCTACAGGTTACCATAACAACAGCTCAGTACCTAGTGTGCTACCGGTTACCATAACAACAGCTCAGTATCTAGTGGGCTACAGGTTACCATAACAACAGCTCAGTACCTAGTGGGCTACAGGTTACTATAACAACAGCTCAGTACCTAGTGGGCTACCGGTTACCATAACAACAGCTCAGTACCTAGTGGGCTACCGGTTACTTTAACAACAGCTCAGTACCTAGTGTGCTACCGGTTACCATAACAACAGCTCAGTACCTAGTGGGCTACAGGTTACCATAACAGCTCAGTACCTAGTGGGCTACAGGTTACTACAACAACAGCTCAGCACCTAGTGGGCTACCGGTTACCATAACAACAGCTCAGCACCTAGTAGGCTACCGGTTACCATAACAACAGCTCAGTACCTAGTAGGCTACCGGTTACTATAACAACAGCTCAGTACCTAGTGGGCTACCGGTTACTATAACAACAGCTCAGTACCTAGTAGGCTTCCGGTTACCATAACAACAGCCCAGTACTCAGGGGGTAACCATAACGAGTGACTGACTGATTGCAGGATGGCGTGCCTCTGTCTGTCACTGTGTGTGTGTGGGGGGGGGGGGGGGGGATTCCACGCCCTGCAGGGTTCATTGTAGACTGGTCTCAGTTCCTGTGTTTTACGCTCCACCTCCCTTACCCCTCCCCTACACTCCACCTCCCTTACCCCCCCCCCCCCTACACTTCACCTCAGTCTTAGACTGGCCTCAGTCTCTGTGTCCTACCCTCCCCTACACTCCACCTCAGTCTTAGACTGGCCTCAGTCTCTGTGTCCTACCCTCCCCTACACTCCACCTCAGTCTTAGACTGGCCTCAGTCTCTGTGTCCTACCCCTCCCCCTCCCCTACACTCCACCTCAGTCTTAGACTGGCCTCAGTCCCTGTGTCCTACACCTCCCCCTACACTCCACCTCAGTCTTAGACTGGCCTCAGTCTCTGTGTCCTACCCCTCCCCTACACTCCACCTCAGTCTTAGACTGGCCTCAGTCTCTGTGTCCTACCCCTCCCCCTCCCTTACACTCCACCTCAGTCTTAGACTGGCTTCAGTCTCTGTTTCCTACACCTCCCCTACACTCCACCTCAGTCTTAGACTGGCCTCAGTCTCTGTGTCCTACCCCTCCCCCTCCCTTACACTCCACCTCAGTCTTAGACTGGCTTCAGTCTCTGTTTCCTACACCTCCCCTACACTCCACCTCAGTCTCAGACTGGCCTCAGTCCCTGTGTCCTACCCTCCCCCTCCCTTACACTCCACCTCAGTCTTAGACTGGCTTCAGTCTCTGTGTCCTACACCTCCCCCTCCCTTACACTCCACCTCAGTCTTAGACTGGCTTCAGTCTCTGTTTCCTACACCTCCCCTACACTCCACCTCAGTCTTAGACTGGCTTCAGTCCCTGTGTCCTACACCTCCCTTACACTCCACCTCAGTCTCAGACTGGCCTCAGTCCCTGTGTCCTACCCTCCCCCTCCCTTACACTCCACCTCAGTCTTAGACTGGCTTCAGTCTCTGTGTCCTACACCTCCCCCTCCCTTACACTCCACCTCAGTCTTAGACTGGCTTCAGTCTCTGTTTCCTACACCTCCCCTACACTCCACCTCAGTCTTAGACTGGCTTCAGTCCCTGTGTCCTACACCTCCCTTACACTCCACCTCAGTCTTAGACTGGCCTCAGTCTCTGTGTCTTACCCCTCCCCCTACCTTACACTCCACCTCAGTCTTAGACTGGCCTCAGTCCCTGTGTCCTACCCCTCCCTTACACTCCACCTCAGTCTTAGACTGGCCTCAGTCCCTGTGTCCTACCCTCCCCTATACTCCACCTAAGTCTTAGACTGGCCTCAGTCTCTGTGTCCTACCCCTCCCCCTCCCTTACACTCCACCTCAGTCTTAGACTGGCCTCCTTCCCTGTGTCCTACCCCTCCCCTACACTCCACCTCAGTCTCAGACTGGCCTCAGTCCCTGTGTCCTACCTCTCCCTGTCCACCTCCCTTACCCTACACCTCAGTCTCAGACTGGCCTCAGTCCCTGTGTCCTACCTCTCCCTGTCCACCTCCCTTACCCTACACCTCAGTCTCAGACTGGCCTCAGTCCCTGTGTCCTACCTCTCCCTGTCCACCTCCCTTACCCTACACCTCAGTCTCAGACTGGCCTCAGTCCCTGTGTCCTACCTCTCCCTGTCCACCTCCCTTACCCTACACCTCAGTCTCAGACTGGCCTCAGTCCCTGTGTCCTACCTCTCCCTGTCCACCTCCCTTACCCTACACCTCAGTCTCAGACTGGCCTCAGTCCCTGTGTCCTACCTCTCCCTGTCCACCTCCCTTACCCTACACCTCAGTCTCAGACTGGCCTCAGTCCCTGTGTCCTACCTCTCCCTGTCCACCTCCCTTACCCTACACCTCAGTCTCAGACTGGCCTCAGTCCCTGTGTCCTACCTCTCCCTGTCCACCTCCCTTACCCTACACCTCAGTCTCAGACTGGCCTCAGTCTTTGTGTCCTACACCTCCCCCTCCCTTACCCTACACCTCAGTCTCAGACTGGCCTCAGTCCCTGTGTCCTACCTCTCCCTGTCCACCTCCCTTACCCTACACCTCAGTCTCAGACTGGCCTCAGTCTCTGTGTCCTACACCTCCCCCTCCCTTACCCTACACCTCAGTCTCAGACTGGCCTCAGTCCCTGTGTCCTACCTCTCCCTGTCCACCTCCCTTACCCTACACCTCAGTCTCAGACTGGCCTCAGTCCCTGTGTCCTACCTCTCCCTGTCCACCTCCCTTACCCTACACCTCAGTCTCAGACTGGCCTCAGTCTCTGTGTCCTACCCCTCCCTGTCCACCTCCCTTACCCTACACCTCAGTCTCAGACTGGCCTCAGTCCCTGTGTCCTACCCCTCCCTGTCCACCTCCCTTACCCTACACCTCAGTCTCAGACTGGCCTCAGTCTCTGTGTCCTACCCCTCCCTGTCCACCTCCCTTACCCTACACCTCAGTCTCAGACTGGCCTCAGTCCCTGTGTCCTACCCCTCCCTGTCCACCTCCCTTACCCTACACCTCAGTCTCAGACTGGCCTCAGTCCCTGTGTCCTACCTCTCCCTGTCCACCTTCCTTACCCTACACCTCAGCCCCTTGACTTGACTTTGATAATCTAGTAACTGTTTATAACGCGAGCCTTGCTCCCGTCTCGGTTCAGAAGGAGGCTGAGACTGAGACGTCGCGTGACGCGGGACCGTTCCGGGAACACCACACGGGGGGGGTTACAGAGACCACCACGTATACATGTACGCCCAGTCCAATTAAACCTCACCAAATGCTCATCAATATTTCACCCGGCGCGCTACTACGACAAACACACACCAGTGGAGCGGCGGGCGGGGCGCGGGGGGGGGGGGGGGGGCGTTCATTAAGAGCGCCGCTAATTAGCCGCACTCCCTCAGCGTGGCCGCACTCCCTCAGCTTGAACCCACTCCGTCAGCGGGCGGCGATTCCCGTGACCCAGTTCGGCTGTTCCCGGCGAGTCCGTTCTGAATGAATGGCACCAGCGCTTCACGTAGCAGGTTCTCAACTGACTGCAGCAATCAGTCCTGGTGGTTAATTCGACATTCTGAGGCACGGTCTGCGGGCTGTTAGGTCTGCGTCTTACTGTTAATGTGTTACTAAATCACGCCGTCCGCTGTCTGCGTGTTACTAAATCACGCCGTCCGCTGTCTGCGTGTTACTAAATCACGCCGTCCGCTGTCTGCGTGTTACTAAATCACGCTGTCTGCTGTCTGCGTGTTACTAAATCACGCTGTCTGCTGTCTGCGTGTTACTAAATCACGCCGTCCGCTGTCTGCGTGTTACTAAATCACGCTGTCTGCTGTCTGCGTGTTACTAAATCACGCTGTCTGCTGTCTGCGTGTTACTAAATCACTGTCCGCTGTCTGCGTGTTACTAAATCACGCTGTCTGCTGTCTGCGTGTTACTAAATCACGCTGTCTGCTGTCTGCGTGTTACTAAATCACGCTGTCTGCTGTCTGCATGTTACTAAATCACGCCGTCCGCTGTCTGCGTGTTACTAAATCAAGCTGTCTGCTGTCTGCGTGTTACTAAATCACGCTGTCTGCATGTTACTAAATCACGCCGTCCGCTGTCTGCGTGTTACTAAATCACGCTGTCTGCTGTCTGCGTGTTACTAAATCACTGTCCGCTGTCTGCGTGTTACTAAATCACTGTCCACTGTCTGCGTGTTACTAAATCACGCTGTCTGCGTGTTACTAAATCACGCTGTCCGCTATCTGCGTGTTACTAAATCACGCTGTCTGCTGTCTGCGTGTTACTAAATCACGCTGTCTGCTGTCTGCGTGTTACTAAATCACTGTCCGCTGTCTGCGTGTTACTTAATCGCTGTCCACTGTCTGCGTGTTACTAAATCACTGTCTGCTGTCTGCGTGTTACTAAATCACTGTCTGCGTGTTACTAAATCACTGTCTGCGTGTTACTAAATCACGCTGTCTGCGTGTTACTAAATCACTGTCCGCATGTTACTAAATCACGCTATCTGCGTGTTACTAAATCACTGTCCGCTGTCTGCGTGTTACTAAATCACTGTCTGCGGTCTGCGTGTTACTAAATCACTGTCCACTGTCTGCGTGTTACTAAACCACTGTCTGCGTGTAACTAAATCACTGTCTGTGTGTTACTAAATCACTGTCTGCGTGTTACTAAATCACTGTCCGCTGTCTGCATGTTACTAAATCGCTGTCCGCGTGTTACTAAATCACTGTCCGCTGTCTGTGTGTTACTAAATCACTGTCCGCTGTCTGCATGTTACTAAATCACGGTCCACTGTCTGCGTGTTACTAAATCACTGTCCACTGTCTGCGTGGTACTAAATCACTGTCTGCGTGGTACTAAATCACTGTCCGCTGTCTATGAGTTACTGTTATTAGATCACACGCTCTGTCCTATTTCAGCATGAAAGAGAAAGGTGGCTGTACACCACACCACATAGACATGGTATGAGAAGGACTGGCCTTTGATATAGCAGTAAATCTACCACTGCTGGGGATATGGGAGAAAGGTGGCTGTACACCACACCACATAGACATGGTGTGAGAAGGACTGGCCTTTGATATAGCAGTAAATCTACCACTACTGGGGATGAAGGAGAAAGGTGACTGTACACCACACCACATAGACATAGTATGAGAAGGACGGGCCTTTGATATAGCAGTAAATTTACCACTGCTGGGGATGAAGGAGAAAGGTGGCTGTGCACCACACCACATAGACATGGTGTGAGAAGGACTGGCCTTTGATATAGCAGTAAATCTACCACTGCTGGGGATGAAGGAGAAAGGTGGCTGTACACCACACCACATAGACATGGTGTGAGAAGGACTGGCCTTTGATATAGCAGTAAGTCTACCACTACTGGGGATGAAGGAGAAAGGTGGCTGTACACCACACCACACAGACATGGTATGAGAAGGACTGGTCTTTGATATAGCAGTCAGTCTAGCACTGCTTGGGGTGAAGGAGAAAGGTGACTGCAGTGGGCATCGAGTTGATGTAGATGTACCATCACAAAATCACGATAATGAAGATCTCAAACAAGTATCACTGAGATAAACATGAAAGCAGGGAGGCCAGTTCAATACACAAAGGTCTCGCACAATACTGCAGCAATTCGCCTTAATTGAGTATTTTTACTCTGTTAAGTCAGACCAGGGTTTGTAGAAACCCATGTTAATAATCTGTAGATGAAGTGATTACACAATGCGCTGTTACGTAACGATAAAGTCATCACGACTGTCAGGGAAAAGGTGGGAATATTAATCAGGTTCATCTTGGTGCCTCAGAGTGACTGAGGAAAAATAAATCAGTTCAAGTTAATATCATGTGTCTATGTATAAACAGTTAGGGTAAATATCTATGTGTGTATGTATAAACAGTAACAGGTAATATCAATGTGTGTATGTATAAACAGATACAGTGAATATCTATGTGTGAATGTATAAAGAAATAAAGTAAATATCCATGTGTGTATGTATAAACAGTAACAGGTAATATCTATGTGTGTATGTATAAACAGATACAGTGAATATCTATGTGTGAATGTATAAAGAAATAAAGTAAATATCTATGTGTGAATGTATAAACAGTTAAGGTAAATAAATATTTACATAAATATTTATGTGTGAATGTACAGTTACAGTGAATATCTATGTGTGAATGTACAGACAGTTACAGTGAATATCTATGTGTGAATGTACAGACAGTTACGGTGAATATCTATGTGTGAATGTACAGACAGTTACAGTGAATATCTATGTGTGAATGTACAGACAGTTACAGTGAATATCTATGTGTGAATGTACAGACAGTTACGGTGAATATCTATGTGTGAATGTACAGACAGTTACAGTGAATATCTATGTGTGAATGTACAGACAGTTACGGTGAATATCTATGTGTGAATGTACAGACAGTTACAGTGAATATCTATGTGTGAATGTACAGACAGTTACGGTGAATATCTATGTGTGAATGTACAGACAGTTACGGTGAATATCTATGTGTGAATGTACAGACAGTTACGGTGAATATCTATGTGTGAATGTACAGACAGTTACAGTGAATATCTATGTGTGAATGTACAGACAGTTACAGTGAATATCTATGTGTGAATGTACAGACAGTTACAGTGAATATCTATGTGTGAATGTACAGACAGTTACAGTGAATATCTATGTGTGAATGTACAGACAGTTACAGTGAATATCTATGTGTGAATGTACAGACAGTTACGGTGAATATCTATGTGTGAATGTACAGACAGTTACGGTGAATATCTATGTGTGAATGTACAGACAGTTACAGTGAATATCTATGTGTGAATGTACAGACAGTTACAGTGAATATCTATGTGTGAATGTACAGACAGTTATAGTGAATATCTATGTGTGAATGTACAGACAGTTATAGTGAATATCTATGTGTGAATGTACAGACAGTTACAGTGAATATCTAAGATAGAACACGCTGAACCTGACACCTCAAGTTTAGAACACTGTCCGCTACCAATGAAAATGGATATTTTATATTTTGAAAGGTGTCATCAAATGTCTAACAGAGGGAACCGTTCTGAACATAGGGTGTTCCCTTACATAGGATGTTCCCTTACACTGGGCGTTCCCTCACACGGCGTGTTCCCTCATACGGGGTGTTCCCTCACATGGGGTGTTCCCTCACACGGGGTGTTCCCTCACATGGGGTGTTCCCTCACACGGGGTGTTCCCCTACACGGGGCGTTCCCTCACACGGGGTGTTCCCTCATACGGGGTGTTCCCTCACACGGGGCGTTCCCTTACACGGGTTGGTCCCTTACACGGGGTGTTCCCTCACACGGGTTGGTCCCTGACACGGGGTGTTCCCTGACACGGGGTGTTCCCATACATGGGGTGTTTCCTCACACGGGGTGTTCCCTCACACAGGGTGTTCCCTCACACAGGGTGTTCCCTCACGCGGGGTGTTCCCTCACGCGGGGTGTTCCCTCACGCGGGGTGTTCCCTCACGCGGGGTGTTCCCTCACGCGGGGTGTTCCCTCACGCGGGGTGTTCCCTCACACGGGGTGTTTCCTTACATAGGATGTTCCCTTACACAGGGTGTTCCCTCACGCGGGGTGTTCCCTCACACGGGGTGTTCCCTCACGCGGGGTGTTCCCTCACGCGGGGTGTTCCCTCACGCGGGGTGTTCCCTCACACGGGGTGTTCCCCTACACGGGGCGTTCCCTCACACGGGGTGTTCCCTCACATGGGGTGTTCCCTCATGCAGGGTGTTCCCTCACGCGGGGTGTTCCCTCACACAGGGTGTCCCCCTTACATGGGGCTGCTGCCCACTCCTTCACTCAACACACACCTGCTGACAATGTCCATGTAAGTGTCATTAAGGGCTGTCTAACTGACGTGCTGCTCATGTAACACCATGTGAAGCCTATCAGATACAAGTAGATGGAGTACTCAGAGTTTATCTGTGGCCACCTTATCATATCACGTCACCTCTCGACTCGACCACTCCACCAACTGTCCGTAATCAATACACACTGTTTACAAACACCACCTCATCCCGCACAGTTCCCGTCACAACCCGTCAAGTGGCCGCCGTCTGTTTACAAACACCACCTCATCCCCCTCAGTTCCCGTCACAACCCGTCAAGTGGCCGCTGTCTGTTTACAAACACCACCTCATCCCGCTCAGTTCCTGTCACAACCCGTCAAGTGGCCGTTGTCTGTTTACAAACACCACCTCATCCCCCTCAGTTCCCGTCACAACCCGTCAAGTGGCCGCTGTCTGTTTACAAACACCACCGTATCCCGCTCAGTTCCCATCACAACCCGTCAAGTGGCCGTCGTCTGTTTACAAACACCACCTCATCCCCCTCAGTTCCCGTCACAACCCGTCAAGTGGTCGTCTTCTGTTTACAAACACCACCTCATCCCCCTCAGTTCCCATCACAACCCGTCAAGTGGCCGTTGTCTGTTTACAAACACCACCTAATCCAGCTCCTCAACAGTTCCCGTCACAACCCGTCAAGTGGCCGTCGTCTGTTTACAAACACCACCTAATCCCGCTCAGTTCCTGTCACAACCCGTCAAGTGGCCGTTGTCTGTTTACAAACACCACCTAATCCAGCTCCTCAACAGTTCCCGTCACAACCCGTCAAGTGGCCGTCGTCTGTTTACAAACACAACCTCATCCCGCTCAGTTCCCGTCACAACCCGTCAAGTGGCCGTCGTCTGTTTACAAACACCACCTCATCCCGCTCAGTTCCCGTCACAACCCGTCAAGTGGCCGTCGTCTGTTTACAAACACCACCTCATCCCCCTCAGTTCCCGTCACAACCTGTCAAGTGGCCGTCTTCTGTGTACAAACACCACCTCATCCCCCTCAGTTCCTGTCACAACCCGTCAAGTGGCTGTCGTCTGTTTACAAACACCACCTCATCCCCCCCAGTTCCCGTCATAATCCGTCAAGTGGCCGTCTTCTGTTTACAAACACCACCTCATCGCGCACAGTTCCTGTCACAACCTGTCAAGTGGCCGTCGTCTGTTTACAAACACCACCTCATCCCCCTCAGTTCCTGTCACAACCCGTCAAGTGGCTGTCGTCTGTTTACAAACACCACCTCATCCCCCCCAGTTCCCGTCATAATCCGTCAAGTGGCCGTCTTCTGTTTACAAACACCACCTCATCGCGCACAGTTCCTGTCACAACCTGTCAAGTGGCCGTCGTCTGTTTACAAACACCACCTCATCCCCCTCAGTTCCCATCACAACCCGTCAAGTGGCCGTTGTCTGTTTACAAACACCACCTAATCCAGCTCCTCAACAGTTCCCGTCACAACCCGTCAAGTGGCCGTCCTCTGTTTACAAACACCACCTCATCCCCCTCAGTTCCCGTCACAACCCGTCAAGTGGCCGTCTTCTGTTTACAAACACCACCTCATCCCCCTCAGTTCCCGTCACAACCCGTCAAGTGGCCGTCCTCTGTTTACAAACACCACCTCATCCCCCTCAGTTCCCGTCACAACCCGTCAAGTGGCCGTCTTCTGTTTACAAACTCCACCTCAGATGAGCTGAAATCGCTGCTCAGATAATCTGCCTACTTTTAATACGAGAGGTCGTAGAGACTTTCAGCGTGCTGCAAAAACTATCACTTGAGTATCTAGTGACCGTGTTTCAGCCTCGTACCGCCAACACCTTCAAGTTTCCTTCTCATCAACGCCTTCTTTTCTACATGGCGGTCAGACAGGGAAAAGGAATGTGAAATCTGGTGTCTCAGAGAGACCGAGAAAACGAAGAGGGGCTGAGGTTCAAATCACTAGAACAGCATGCTTTATCTAGTTTGTCATAACCTGATTGGTGAAATAGACCTATCCATATCTTCTTGATTAATGTGCATCGTACTAAACATTCACTGCAGTCTGTGAAAGTCTCAACATGGGTTTTCATGTTTAATACATGCACAGCTGTGAGGTGAGCGTGGAGATGCACAGAGCATGGAGAATTATGACGAGCCCCCCCAGCCGGCACAACCGGGAAGTCTCATCAGCTCTACGTAGTAACCGGCCCGGCAGGCAACAGTGGGATGGATCTGCACCCCGCTACCACCGTGCATGAAAAACACGTCAGTAATTAACTAAAACAGATTCGAACATCTAGTTTAGTTGTTAAAAAAAATGGAAATTTTTTTTTAGTTTAGTTGTCAGTGATGTCAGTTAGGGCCAGGGAAAAAAATGGAAAATTTTTCATGTGGATTTTTCTGCCTCAGAGAGACCTGGTAAACTTGGATAATATGTCCTTGTCGGCCATGGCATGGGCACAAGGGTCTGTGGGGAGGTTCACACCACTGTTTTATTGGCGTAAATGAGGATACATCAATATTATATTTGTTTGACACAAGGAAAAGCAATTACGTATACTGAATATGAAAAAGTGGATTTCCACGGAAAAAGGGGAACCTGACATCTCTGAGTTGTGACTCAGATGTAACACCATTGTAGAGAGAGGAAAAGTCACGGAACCCATCGTGCTCAATTCTATAAAAGATTATCTCACATCTTTACAAAACAAATAAAAATGTCTAGATCTTACATTGGTACTTATGCCTTAATAGACATCAAATCATTCATAATTGCAGCAAAATTATATTACGAACGGCCAAATATACGTGGTTTTTGTATTAACTATTCTGATTATATCATAATTACACTGTTAGTTTTAGTGTTTTAAAGTACATTGAGACATCTTACATATAAGTCATACTAATTCATTATTAGTGGAGTGTGTTCTAATAATAATGTCTGTCGTGGAGCCTGCCTCACTCAGATACGGCCTCGCGCCGACTGAGATGTAGACGGGCGCCGCCATTCTGTAAATACTCACTATTTTCATCTTTTGTCACTTTCATCAACATTTTGAAATGTTGGATATTCGTAAATTGGCTACAAACTTGCCTCCCTGTATATGAATTACAAAACGTGAGATGTGGTTTTTGTACTTGACTCACATTCCTGATGCGTCTGTCCTGACTTTCTTTACCACGTGACCTACATGACGATGTTTACTAAAAGCACTTGGTGCCGACTTCACATGAACCTATTAGTACAAGGTGAGCTTGTTGAATTAACGGAACCCTGTCAGTGTACCTTCATTAGCGAACTCTTCTGTCATGTTAGACTCTAAAAACTGTTATTGAACCTGTACTATCATAAAAATAAAGATGCTATCAAACAAAAGATAACTCTGTGTATATAATACTGATACTTGAGCATACTTCCTGGTAAACGAGACACACAGATCAGACTGTGTCTCGTAATATCATGTGTATATAATACTGATACTTGAGCATACTTCCTGGTAAACGAGACACACAGATCAGACTGTGTCTCGTAATATCATGTGTATATAATACTGATACTTGAGCATACTTCCTGGTAAACGAGACACACAGATCAGACTGTGTCTCGTAATATCATGTGTATATAATACTGATACTTGAGCATACTTCCTGGTAAACGAGACACACAGATCAGACTGTGTCTCGTAATATCATGTGTATATAATACTGATACTTGAGCATACTTCCTGGTAAACGAGACACACAGATCAGACTGTGTCTCGTAATATCATGTGTATATAATACTGATACTTGAGCATACTTCCTGGTAAACGAGACACACATATCAGACTGTGTCTCGTAATATCATGTGTATATAATACTGATACTTGAGCATACTTCCTGGTAAACGAGACACACAGATCAGACTGTGTCTCGTAATATCATGTGTATATAATACTGGTACTTCCCGGTAAACATGATACACATAACACAGTGGACTGTTTACAAACAGATCAACCTGTCTCGTAACATTATGTGCATATATCACTATATACCTA
Source organism: Alentia gelatinosa (assembly GCA_950022655.1). NCBI lineage: Eukaryota > Metazoa > Annelida > Polychaeta > Phyllodocida > Polynoidae > Alentia > Alentia gelatinosa. The sequence goes on along the minus strand of OX465591.1, from coordinate 50,282,123 downwards.
CAGCCGTAAGTAAATAAAAACACCACATATTGCTATATATACGGTAACTGTGACTTTTCACACTGCCGTGTAGAAAGGTACATCACTTTCTTTTAATTTAATTTTCCGGTTTCCGAACATGTTTCGCAGAGGTTTAATCCGAGTTCTTTGGAACAAGGTTTATAACCCTGGAGAAACATGTGAGGTACCGAAAAATTACTCCACAGAAATATTGTTTCTATATAATACTGAAACTTGAGCGTACTTCCCAGTAAACATGATACACATAGCACGGTGGACTGTGTACAAACAGATCAAACTGTCTCGTAACATCATGTGTATATAATACTGATACTCAAGCATACTTCCCGGAAAACAAGATACACATAACAGGTTGGAATGTATATGAACAGATCAGACTGGCTCGTAACATTATATGTATATAATGCTGATACCCAAGTGTAATTCCAAGTAAACGAGATACACATAGGACGGTGGACTGTATATAAACAGATCAAACTGTGTCTCGTAACATCATGTGTATATAATACTGATACTTGAGCATACTTCCTGGTAAACGAGACACACAGATCAGACTGTGTCTCGTAATATCATGTGTATATAATACTGATACTTGAGCATACTTCCTGGTAAACGAGACACACAGATCAGACTGTGTCTCGTAATATCATGTGTATATAATACTGATACTTGAGCATACTTCCTGGTAAACGAGACACACAGATCAGACTGTGTCTCGTAATATCATGTGTATATAATACTGATACTTGAGCATACTTCCTGGTAAACGAGACACACAGATCAGACTGTGTCTCGTAATATCATGTGTATATAATACTGATACTCGAGCATACTTCCCGGTAAACAGAATACATACAGCATGCTGGACTGATACCAGACTGTGTCTCGTAACATTATGTGTATATGACACTGATACTTGTGTGAACTTCCCAGTAAACGGGATACATATAGCATGGTGGACTGTATATAAACAGATCAGACTGTGTCTTTTAACATTGTGTATGTAATACTGATACTCGAGCATACTTCCCGGTAAACGAGATACAAATAACAGGCTAGACCATGTACGAACAAATCAAACTGTGTCTAGAAACATTACGAAAATTCACATCATACGCAGTCCTTACCCCAGCCTGGACAATAGTCAAACCTGTCCTTAAATCCAGGTATTATTAAATATAGTCACAGCCATTCTCAAACTCACATACTCACTTCACAGAACAGTTTTACATTGCTATCGGCAACATCAAAACAATCTGTGAATTCCTATCACTTGCTCTGTTGGGTCAGTTTAGACCTAGATTTGTATCCATCCAATTCGCTATCACAAACATAGACAATAAACGATGGTTTTATCAACAGGCAGCCACAGCCCATGAGAGGTGGACTTGTAGTAATACACAAGTGTCGGTGAGTGTATTATGATGTCAACCTTGAGTGGCTCACAAAAACATTATTTGTTGTAATCATCAGCCATTGTCACAACTAAATGGTAACCAGGAATTGCCGTATCATGCGGTCTGCAATCTATCAGCAGGCACTTTATTTGTTTAGTTTGACATCTCGGCAGGCTCCTTACGGTCAGTTTGTTTGGAGTGTATTTTCCTGAGATTACTAGTTTTAAGGCGAGTCCTCAATGTTTTATTTGAATCAATGTTTATGGGTTCTGGCAGCTCAGAAACAATGGGTGGTGGTTTATTGTGACCCTGTTTTCAATGGGGGCTTTGTAATAGAACCTAAAAAAGTGAAATAATTTGTAAGTCGCTGTATAAATGCCACTTATACTGTCTGTGGCGAGTATAAGTCATAAACCAACTGGTTTTCATACTGTTACTGGCTAAAGTTCAATAATTTGTAAGTTGCCGTATAAATGCTGTATAAATCCCACTTGTACTGTCGGAGTGAGGTTAAGTCATAAACCAACTGGTCTTCATATTGTTATTGGCTAAAGTTCAATAATTTGCAAGTTGCCGTATAAATCCCACTTGTACTGTTGGTGGAGAGTTAAGTTGTAGACTTGACTGATATTTATTCACATCACTAAAATAATCCGCAAGTTTCTGTACAGACCACACTTGTCCTTTCAATGTAGCCGTGGGTGGTGGGGACTCTAGCGTCTGATTCTGGGAACAGACCTGGGTTCTCTTTCACGTCATGTTATTTGGTATTTGTGACATGCCTGCTTTCAGAAATCTAATACAGCTAATTCATTCTGTGTCGTGATCTCTTTTCTCCTATCATTTAAATTACTCAATTTAAAATAAACGTACAAAATCATCCACTTTTACATTTATAACTATCTTCATCGATATACATGTACATTATTTCAAGAATAAAAAGAATGGCTTCTATCGCCTATCCAGTGTCTTTCCAAGTACTTCACTTTGAAAGGTATCTACATGCTTGAGTGAACATCAATTCATGGCAGATGAATGTGTGGTAGAATGGCTATGTCTATATAATAATACCCAATGCAGAACACTTCATTATAGCAAGTTGAAGAATAGCTTGTGTCTCGTAAAACGAGAAAATGAGTAGACAAAGAGTGACCAGCCTACATCATTATCAGTAATATCACAGAGACTAATTCACACCAAAGTGTCGCCAAAGTAGGGTTCAGTTACCAAACAACTGCACATTATTAATCAGCAAACCTCTTCACTGAGACTCCCGAGTTGATACGGTCAGTGTTGGAGGCAGAGACGATGACGACTGGGGAGAGAGTTCTGTGAGGGGACAGAAGCAACAAGCTGTGATGTAAACGCTTCACGGACTGGCGTCTGACAGTAGCGACGTCGGCTCAAGTGGAATGTTACAAACACTGAATGTCACAAGCTCGGACCCGGGGGATCCCAGCCTTTGTTCCTCGGCTTATATGAGAGAAAGGTCACGAAACCAGCCTACATCTCGACCCCGGGCCCCTTACTGGGCCAGTATTGAGCTGAGACTGAGGAGGAGTGTGTTTGTGAGGAGAGACTGAGAGGGAACACGGCGTTTTGTCGGTAAAGTGACGGCGTTGAGATGTGACGGGAAGCTGACAGTGGCCGCCGCCGCCGACCCCCACTCCGCGTTACCTCTCCCCACCCTTATTCCCCATTATCGTCTCCAGCTCCCCACCTAAACCCCTCCCAAAGCCTCCCCCTAACGTCCCCACTCCATGCTGGAAGCTACATTTGTCCTCCACATTCGTCGTAATCGACTCATTTTGCGTGACCCAGATTGGGGTCTTGGCATAAGCTGTAATAACAATGCAGGCCGAATCGCCCACAAACCGACGCCCACGATTACCCTCCATATTGATAGGCGAACAAGGGTCCACCTCCCAGCCCTTCTAGCCGCATTTACACCGCCAACCTACCCCCACCAACTGACCAACCCCCACTCGGCGCCCATAGAGAGCCGCTATCTGGTCGAGCTGGGCTATTTTTCCAGGTTTTCTAAGAGAGAGATTGGCGAGTTTCGCATGTTTTTATCGAGTGCATCAATGACGCTCCAGCCACGCGACTGCCAGCACAACTTGTTTACATCCATTTTCCATCGCCTCACAGTCTCAGCAACCACGTAAAGTACACACAAGAATGCCCCACAACACTCTAATACCAATGGATTTTGTCGATCACGGCCACTTAATAGTACATAAGTGTTCAAATCTAGTTTAAACGTCCAATAAATCTCAACCCTGTCCCGCCATTTGCATTTTATGAAAAAGAGCGACTTCATGGAACAGGACAGAAACAGGCCAACTTTAAAACACAACCTACCTCGCGGAAACGTGAACACTTTTGCTTAATATCCTCAAGACCTTCCTCTGTCGGATCAAACTGCAAGAGAGATATTTCCGTAATAATTTGGTCAAAATTCATCGTCCTATTTCTGCCTTATTCGGCGCTGCATGGCGATCATCGTAACTAGGCCATCGATGCGCCATCTACCGACGATGTTTACAAACACCACCATTTAAATGATAGTCTGCAGGTCCCTGCCTTCTCCACACACTCTCCCAGTCCACTTTCACAATGCACTGACGCGCGGGGCTTTTTCTCGTTGAAGATTAAACAGATGATATTATCATGCTAAGAATGTGACCTCATAGCCATGTTATGTATTCTTTCAGCAGGAGACATTTCTGTCGAACTGGAGCGGCCTTAGCACCTTGCATGCCCCTACATGTTGCTGGTGGCCGCGAGGGGCTTAATATATTTATCTTCTAGCGATTTGCAGTTAAACAACGATTATTATTATTAAACATACTGGGACAGTGCGAGCCGAAATTCAGCCTTCTCAAGGAGAACATGGCAATAAACAGAATATATCGATGCATATGGTGAAAAAAACATAAAAAAAAGAAATGGTACCTTCCATGGACATATTTATTTGAATTTATGAGGCTACTTCAAGACTACCTGTAAAACCTTAAAGCCAAAACAATATTTCTGCAACTCTATTCAATTCAGTCCCTGAAACATGTATTTTAAGTCCTGCGAAAGTAAATCACAGATATCCATGAGGGAATGTTCTTTACTGATCATATGCCGGCATCTGTTCCCAGTCAACCTAGCTGTAGTAGGGCCTCCCCCCCCCCCCCCCCCCCGAAAAAAAAGGATGACAAAATACATGGCTCATCATCATAATTTGAATCAATAATTCATAATCAAACACCCATTTCAAATTATTTGCATTTATCCTATAAATAAATGACGTAACCCTCTGACTATTTGACCGGATAACTCGTGATTCACTTATTACGCCAATAGTTAATTAAAGGTGACTTAGAAACTAATACCAACACATTTAATTAAATAACATTAAATTCCACGTGAATACCATGCAGTGTGTGCCATCGGAATGAGAGATCGAGGATTACAAATCAGTTAGTAGGCCTACATGAATTAATTAACCCATAGACACAGGCCTCGGAGTCCCGTGCCAGGCAGGTATCGGGAATATTGAATGGATGTACGAGATAGGAAATAACAGTGTGAGTGAAGGTCTATCAGGGCATTAAGTGACAGGGAAACACGGTGAATCTGTCGAGGAACATCCCTGAAACCCCTGCCCCAGGCTGGTTCTGGAGGCAGGTGATGTCTCACTGTTTTAAAAGCTCCCGTCTCGCGTTTTAAAAGCTCCCGTCTCGTGTTTTAAAACGTACCGTCTCGCCGCGGCGCCCAACAGACCATAGCTAGCCTGCAGGAGACTCCGACTTCCAACAAGTTGGTATCCGCGCGTCCAAATTGATCGCGTGACGACTGTGGGGGGAAGTGGAGCGCACACAGATCCACACACTTTTAGAGTGTTGTTACCCGGGTTCTTGAAGAACACACAAGTTGCAGGTATCGGGTAACTGGGCGTGCGGGGCTGACAGGCGGGCGGCGGGCGGCGGGCGGCGGGCGGTGCCGGGACTGGGGCCCGTCGCACGCCGATCCCACTGCGTGTGTGTGGTCAGTGAGACTGAGTGAGGGGGTCCCCGCCGTACTTCCTTGGATCGATCTGTAGGGTCTGCTACGTCCGTGCGTCCGTCCGTGCGTCCGTCCCTACACAGGAGCACATCCACACTCCGGACCACGCTTGGTGACAATACCAAGCCTCCTCTCCTGGACGACTTTGGTGGTGGATGGACGACGAGCCTGTGGTGACCCCGGGAGAACTACGCGGCGGGCACGGAGTGAGAGAGGTGTGTGAGAGGTGTGACCACTCAGCCCGAAACCAGGAGGAGGCGGCGGCGGCGGCGGCGGCAGGGTGGCGGGCGCGCGGCGTGCTGTGTGGAGCGCGGGCGGGCAGGCAGGGCCGGTGGGCAGCAGGCGTACAGGCCGCCGGCGGCGGCGGGCGGGCCTCTGACTGTTGAGTGAACGTGTTCCAGCGCCTGCTGGTACCACAGTCTACTACGGCGAGCTATCAGCACGTGGACGGCGGGCGGCGGGCGGCGGGGCCGCAGTACCACCGACACTGTGCACACGTGTGAGGGGGGGGGGGGGGTGTCGTGCTGGTGTGAGTGCGGATGGGAGCGGTGTGGAGCGGTGCTGGTGGCTCGTCGTGGGAGCAGGAGGAGGAGCAGGAGGAGGAGGAGGAGGAGGTGTGTGAACCTGGTCGTCCGGGCTCCCCTAGCAACACCAGAGTAGACACCCAGACTCCCCCTCGTGGATCGAGTGCAGTCTCCACTGTTGTATCAGGAGAGGGGGGGGGGGGGGGGGGGGGTTCTGTGGTGGTCCCAACACAGGCACCCCCCCCCCCCCCGCCTCCACCCTCACCTGGATCACTGGTGGTCGTCAGTAGATCACTTTCGTCAAGGGACTGAGACTCGCCTGGCGACAGCTAAGCCTAACCCCCACTCCCCCTCATGGTACAGCACTAGGTGCGTTAGGCCGACGCACGCCTAATCGGAGGTGCCCCGCGGACCGTGCTCACAGCACAGTCAGGCCTGGTATAGGCCTGCATGCGCCTAAACGGTGGATTACTCTGCAGCAGCGACCGCCGCCTCCACCGCCACCACCACCGCCACCGCCACCACTACACAGGTATCCACAGAGATACACACACTACACACCCCCAGCACCACTCAACAACCACACAGACACAGATAGAGACCACCATACACAGACACTACACAGACACAGACACACACACTACACACCCCCAGCACCTCTCAACAACCACACAGACACAGATACACACACTACACACCCCTAGCACCTCTCAACAACCACACAGACACAGATACACACACTACACACCCCTAGCACCTCTCAACAACCACACAGACACAGATAGAGACCACCATACACAGACACACACACAGACACAGATACACACACTACACACCCCCAGCACCTCTCAACAACCACACAGACACAGATAGAGACCACCACACACAGACACCACACAGACACAGACACACACACTACACACCCCCAGCACCTCTCAACAACCACACAGACACAGATAGAGACCACCATACACAGACACACACAGACACAGACACACACACTACACACCCCCAGCACCTCTCAACAACCACACAGACACAGATAGAGACCACCACACACAGACACCACACAGACACAGACACACACTACACACCCCCAGCACCTCTCAACAACCACACAGACACAGATAGAGACCACCACACACAGACACCACACAGACACAGACACACACACTACACACCCCCAGCACCTCTCAACAACCACACAGACACAGATAGAGACCACCATACACAGACACCACACAGACACAGACAGACACACTACACACCCCCAGCACCTCTCAACAACCACACAGATAGAGATACACACACTACACACCCCCAGCACCTCTCAACAACCACACAGACACAGATAGAGACCACCATACACAGACACCACACAGACACAGACACACACTACACACCCCCAGCACCTCTCAACAACCACAGAGACACAGATAGAGACCACCATACACAGACACCACACAGACACAGACAGACACACTACACACCCCCAGCACCTCTCAACAACCACACAGACACAGATACACACACTACACACCCCAGCACCTCTCAACAACCACACAGACACAGATAGAGACCACCACACACAGACACCACACAGACACAGACACACACTACACACCCCCAGCACCTCTCAACAACCACAGAGACACAGATAGAGACCACCATACACAGACACCACACAGACACAGACAGACACACTACACACCCCCAGCACCTCTCAACAACCACACAGACACAGATAGAGACCACCATACACAGACACCACACAGACACAGACAGACACACTACACCCCCCCAGCACCTCTCAACAACCACACAGATAGAGATACACACACTACACACCCCCAGCACCTCTCAACAACCACACAGACACAGATAGAGACCACCATACACAGACACCACACAGACACAGACACACACTACACACCCCCAGCACCTCTCAACAACCACACAGACACAGACACACACACTACACATCCCCAGCACCTCTCAACAACCACACAGACACAGATGGGGACCACCATACACAGACACCACACAGACACAGACACACACACTACACACCCCCAGCACCTCTCAACAACCACACAGATAGAGATACACACACTACACACCCCCAGCACCACTCAACAACCACAGAGACACAGATAGAGACCACCATACACAGACACCACACAGACACAGACACACACTACACACCCCCAGCACCTCTCAACAACCACAGAGACACAGATAGAGACCACCATACACAGACACCACACAGACACAGACACACACACTACACACCCCCAGCACCTCTCTACAACCACACAGACACAGACACACACACTACACACCCCCAGCACCTCTCAACAACCACACAGACACAGATAGAGACCACCACACAGACACACACACTACACACCCCCAGCACCACTCAACAACCACACAGACACAGATAGAGACCACCACACACAGACACTACACAGACACAGACACACACTACACACCCCCAGCACCTCTCAACAACCACACAGACACAGATAGAGACCACCACACACAGACACCACACAGACACAGACACACACACTACACACCCCCAGCACCTCTCAACAACCACACAGACACAGATAGAGACCACCATACACAGACACACACACAGACACAGATACACACACTACACACCCCCAGCACCTCTCAACAACCACACAGATAGAGATAGAGACCACCATACACAGACACCACACAGACACAGACACACACTACACACCCCTAGCACCTCTCAACAACCACACATACACAGACACACACACTACACACCCCTAGCACCTCTCAACAACCACACAGACACAGATACACACACTACACACCCCTAGCACCTCTCAACAACCACACAGACACAGATACACACACTACACACCCCTAGCACCTCTCAACAACCACACAGACACAGATACACACACTACACACCCCTAGCACCTCTCAACAACCACACAGACACAGATACACACACTACACACCCCTAGCACCTCTCAACAACCACACAGACACAGATAGAGACCACCACACACAGACACCACACAGACACAGACACACACACTACACACCCCCAGCACCTCTCAACAACCACACAGACACAGATAGAGACCACCATACACAGACACCACACAGACACAGACACACACACTACACACCCCCAGCACCTCTCAACAACCACACAGACACAGACACACACACTACACACCCCCAGCACCTCTCAACAACCACACAGACACAGACACACACACTACACACCCCCAGCACCTCTCAACAACCACACAGACACAGATAGAGACCACCACACACAGACACCACACAGACACAGACACACACTACACACCCCCAGCACCTCTCAACAACCACACAGACACAGACACACACACTACACATCCCCAGCACCTCTCAACAAGGATCACCACCACCACAACACAGAGATACAGACATCACACACACACCACTCAACAAACACCAACCAGAAACAGATATACACACCACACAGAAACACCACAACACAGAGACACCACTCCCCGCCACAGCACCCTGGACATGTATACACAGAGATACAGCTACTACACCATGTACATCAGCCACATCAACACTCCCACACGCAGTCACACTGCCCACTACGCACATCACACACACTGCCCTCTACACACATCAGTATAAGACACACTGCCCTCTACACACATCAGTATAAGACACACTGCCCTCTACACACATCACACACACTGCCCTCTACACACATCACACACACTGCCCTCTACACACATCACATACACTGCCCTCTACACACATCACACACACTGCCCTCTACACACATCAGTATAAGACACACTGCCCTCTACACACATCAGTATAAGACACACTGCCCTCTACACACATCAGTATAAGACACACTGCCCTCTACACACATCACACACACTGCCCTCTACACACATCACACACAATGCCCTCTACACACATCAATATAAGACACTGCCCTCTACACACATCACACACACTACCCTCTACACACATCACACTCACTGCCCTCTACACACATCACACACACTGCCCTCTACACACATCACACACACTGCCCTCTACACACATCAGTAAAAGACACACTGCCCTCTACACACATCACTATAAGACACACTGCCCACTACACACATCAGTATATGTCACACTGCCCTCTACACACATCACACACACTGCCCTCTACACACATCACACACACTGCCCTCTACACACATCAGTATAAGACACTGCCCTCTACACACATCACACACACTGCCCTCTACACACATCACACTCACTGCCCTCTACACACATCACACACACTGCCCTCTACACACATCACACACACTGCCCTCTACACACATCAGTAAAAGACACACTGCCCTCTACACACATCAGTATAAGACACACTGCCCACTACACACATCAGTATATGTCACACTGCCCTCTACTCACATCACACACACTGCCCTCTACACACATCACACACACTGCCCTCTGCACACATCAGTATAAGGGACACTGCCCTCTACACACATCACTATAAGGCACACTGCCCTCTACACACATCAGTATAAGACACACTGCCCTCTACACACATCACACACACTGCCCTCTACACACATCACACACACTGCCCTCTACACACATCACTCACACTGCCCTCTACACACATCACTATAAGACACACTGCCCTCTACACACATCACACACACTGCCCTCTACACACATCACACACACTGCCCTCTACACACATCACACACACTGCCCTCTACACACATCACACACACTGCCCTCTGCACACATCACTCACACTGCCCTCTACACACATCAGTATAAGACACACTGCCCTCTACACACATCACACACACTGCCCTCTACACACATCAGTATAAGACACACTGCCCTCTACACAAATCAGTATAAGACACACTGCCCTCTACACACATCACACACACTGCCCTCTACACACATCACACACACTGCCCTCTACACACATCACACACACTGCCCTCTACACACATCACTCACACTGCCCTCTACACACATCAGTATAAGACACACTGCCCTCTACACACATCAGTATAAGACACACTGCCCACTACACATATCAGTATATGTCACACTTCCCTCTACACATCAGTATAAGTCACACTGCCCTCTACACATCAGTATAAGACACACTGCCCTCTACACACATCACACACACTGCCCTCTACACACATCACACACACTGCCCTCTACACACATCAGTATAAGACACACTGCCCTCTACACACATCACACACACTGCCCTCTTCACACATCACACACACTGCCCTCTACACACATCAGTATAAGACACACTGCCCTCTACACACATCACACACACTGCCCTCTACACACATCACACACACTGCCCTCTACACACATCACACACACTGCCCTCTACACACATCACACACACTGCCCACTACACACATCAGTATAAGACACACTGCCCTCTACACACATCACACACACTGCCCTCTACACACATCAGTATAAGACACACTGCCCTCTACACACATCACACACACTGCCCTCTACACACATCACACACACTGCCCTCTACACACATCAGTATAAGACACACTGCCCTCTACACACCTCACACACACTGCCCTCTACACACATCACACACACTGCCCTCTACACTGCCCTCACTGACTTCAAATATTGCTACTTATCTTTTGGACTTACCCAGACATTATTTCATCAGAAATTATAGAAATTGGGCTGGACCTTGGAGTGATCAAATGAAAATGGGAGGAGTTTTTAGGTTATATTTTAGAGAGTCTATAAAGATTAATGAGTTAGTTTATTCTCAAATTAATACTAGTACAAAATTAAAAGAATCACTTTTGTTAAACCTACAGTTACCTAATATGAGACAAATAATCATAGGAACGATTTATAAGCCCCCAGGAAGGAATTTAGTCAAGAATTAGTTGCAGAGATAACAAAAATAATTGATGATAAAATTAAGGATGTATTTATTTGAGGGGATATCAATATTGAATATTTACTGAAAGGAGAAAATGATGTTAGGGAGCTGAACAGATTTGTAAGCCTTTTAAGCCTGAAATAACTTATAACTGAACGGACCAGACAAGGAGTAAAGCACAGTCTTCTAGATCACATGTATGTAAATAATGAATATTTTACTGCTTCAGGTTTAACAGGAACATGGGACAGTCATCATGGAGGTATCTTCGTGACTTGGGCGAAAAAGAAATATGGCTCTGACCGGAGGTAGAATTCCCAACAATTTAAAGATAAATTGCTGACTTTAAATTGCTCGGGGAAAATCATGGAACGAAGTTTATGAGATTGACGACGGTGAAATTTGATGAAGGTGATATTATAGAACTTAGATAAGATGTGTCCGATAAAAGAAGTACTCAGTTAGGAAAATTAAGGTGGCTTGGATCAATAACAAACTATTAGAAAAGATTAAGGATAAGGACAGACTTCTGAAAAAAGCAAAAAAGAAAAATTCAGAGGATAGTTGGACAAAAGCTAGGAAAGTCAGAAATGAGGTGAATTTGTTAATCAAAAGGCTCAATGTGATTATGTTAAGAAAACATTAGAAGATTACAAACAAGATAGGGAAAATCTTTTTTACAAACATCGGAGCTGACCTAGCAACTCCATCATGATGTTTTTTCTGAAGGAGAAGAAAACGAAAACACTCTTAATAGTGTACAAACAAATGAAGAAGAAGTAAGAAAAGTGTTATAAGTTGTGAATTGTTCCAAGTCTTCATCAGTTGATTGGATCACCACCAGGTTTTTAAAAGGTGCTTTACTGATTTTAGTCTCCTAATTCACACAGATCATCAACAGATCATTGTCATTTGGAGTGTTGCCCGAGACTTGGAAGTGTGCAACCGTCACCCCCTTAAAAAAGGTGGAGGTCCTAGTGATGTATCAAATCTTAGACCTGTATTGCCCCTACCAGGGAAATTTATAAAAAGAAATCTACATAATCATGTTACTGATGTCTGAGGTGCCAACGACAAACTATCGCCCGCTCAAAGTGGTTTTCGGAAAAAATTGTTTAACAATAAGCACTGTTTCGAAATTCACAAATGAAATTTTATCGCAAGTGAATATGATATGAGTATGACAATAGGGGTATTTATTGATTTCAAAAAGGCATTCGATACTATTGATCACAAAATCTGACCACAAAATTAGTAAAAATGGGAATCGGAGATGTATTATTGAATTGGTTCAGAAGTTACTTGACTGACAGGTCGCAATCGACAATGGCTGACAATGTGAAGTCAACTCCCAATTTTATTTCTATGGGGTCCCTCAGGGATCCCTTTTGGGTCCAACGTTGTTTATTCTGTATGTTAATGATTTGGTAAAATCTTTACAAGGGGGTAAGGAGATGGTGTTGAGACCTGGTTGTCTCCTATACGCTGATGATACAGTGATATACTGATCAGCAACATGTATGATTCAAATGTTGGACAACATGCAGAAAGATCTAGATACATTAGGAGGTTGGTGTAGGAGAAATCCGATAATTATTAAAAAAAAAAAAAAATGTTAATATAGATGATATTGTTACAATACAACATGTTATATAAATAATGGACGAGAAAACTTTTATTAACTTATCAACTATGTATATTATAACTGCCTACCAAAGTGCTCTGAAAATGTACATCAGTACCGATATAAGTACATGATTCACACCTGAAGAAGGCTGTCAATAAGCCGAAACGTGTCAAACCATAATGAAATCCATCAATTACTTATATAATTAAAAATAAAAAATCAACTATATAAATCTGGTGTCTGTTGGTTATGTGAGTAGACTACTAGAATAATTTACATAACCCCACCACAACGTATCTTAATAAGATCCAACCTACATCAGAAAAACAACAAAGGGAAGTTGGTGAGGAAAACTCAAACCTCTACAGAAGAAACAAACCCACCTGAATCCATAATAGGATCCTTCCCTACGCGTTCAACTGTGAACCAACCAACGAAAAAACAAGATACCACAACAAAACAACATTAAAAATGGCCGAAAAAACCCCGATGGACGTCAAAAACGTCAATAACAACACAGAAAGAAAACGAGGCGAGATGGAAACGCTAGAAGAAAGAAACGAAAACAGAATCCCTCTAGAAGCAGTACCCTATTTCAAATTGCTCCGAAAAATGAAGTTAGGAGTTAATCGAGCAGAACACCATGCTGAATACTTAATACGATGCTTAGATGAAGACATTGTTTCAAAAGGTCTGCAGGCTAAAGTATCCCCACAAGTACCAGAGGCGAATTGGGATTTCACTCTAAAGTGGGAACTAGAACATCTAAAATTCAGTAAAAAATTAACAAAATTATTAGAAAACTACTATACTGACCGTATAACAGAATTAAACAAGAAAATTGACTAAACCACGGAAATATTGGCAGCAAAATGCAAAGACAAAACACTGGACTACATACACCAGCTAATACACAACCTAGAGGTAGAACAGACATTGAACCTAGCCAACAGACGAAGAAGAAAAATAGAAGATACAAAAAATACCAACCAAGGGATGGAAGAGACGATTCAGAAAACAACAATGCAATAGTAAATTTGAGTCATAAGAGACTAACTGAACATCACACATCGCTATTAAACAAAGGACTATCATACGTCCCGACCCCAGGAAGACCCATACACATAGATACCATAAAAGATACCCTATTGTTCAACAGAAGAATCAAATTGAAACATTTCTTCCAAGGAAGCCAAGAATCAAGGAATTTCACACCCGCCGTACCTACCGAAAGCTCAGGGTGGACACCTCCAGCTGGACTACATGAAGATATAGACGCCCATACAAACTACACCCTACACTCTATGCTCAATGAACCAAAAACCATCATAAAACGTAATAATCTAACAAGGGAACAGAATATCGCTCTAAAAGAACTAAAAACCGACGACACAATTGTGATAAAACCCGCCGATAAAGGGGGAGCAATAGTTATAATGAACAAAGAGGATTATGTAAAAGAAGCCCTCTGCCAATAAAATAACAAGGAACACTATCGTCAGACAATAGTAGACCACACCGTGTACATAACGAAACAACTCAACAAAAGACTCCAGGAATAAGAAAATTGTGGAGAATTACCACAAGGGGCTGCAGCTAAACTAATGCCAAAAAACATAAGGACATCACCATTCTACATGCTTCCAAAAATCCACAAAACCAACAACCCGGGAAGACCAATCGTATCTGGAATTGATTGTCCTACAGACATCATCAGCCAAACACTCGATAATGTTCTCAACCCCCTAGTAAAGAAATCAAAAAGCTACATAAAAGATACAAACATTTCCTAAATATAATTAAGGAAATAAAACACCTACATGAGGATGAATTCTTACTCACAATAGACGTAAGTTCTCTACACATCTATACCACATGCTGAAGGCATCGAAGCCTGTCGTGAGGCATACCTCCAGCACCCAAACCCACCATTCACAGTGAATACGATCGCAGAAATGCTATGTATGGTCCTAAAAAACAATTGCTTCATGTTCGATGGAAAATACTATTTACAAACTCAAGGAACGGCTATGGGAACGAAAGTAGCACCAACCTATGCAAATATATTTATGAGAAAATTAGAAGAAAAAATGGAGGAACAACTAGAACTAAAACCCAGAATATGGAAAAGATTCATAGACGATATATTTGCGATATTTAGATGTTCCGAAGATGAACTTCAAGCCTATCTAAGAGAAATAAACGAATTCCACCCCACCATAAAATTCACATACGAAATCAGCCGTGAGAAGGTGAATTAACTAGATACAACAGTATATAAGGACAAAAACAACAACCTACAAACCACCGTATATAAAAAACCGACCGATGCAGACCTATATTTAGAATATACATCGCACCACCCAAGACACCAGAAAGACTCAATATGCTATAGCCTAGCTATAAGGTATCGAATGATATGCAGCGAAATCATGGAATTTGAAATAAATGCGGCTAAACTGCTCCGGAGCCTAACCTTAAGAGGCCACCCGCATCATCGACTCAAACAACAAATAGAAAAGGCGAGACAGGCCTCGAGAACCAACCTACTAAACCCAGCACGCACCCAACCGCCTAAAAAAATAATACCATTCATCTCACAATACAACCCGTATAACACAAGAGCCGACAATATTATACAAACAGCAAATAATCTACTACAAATAAGGAAAGATACAGAAAAATTTAGAGAAAATAAAATTATAGTCGCCTACCGCAGAGCACCCAACCTAAGAGACATCCTCACAACTTCGGCCTTCCCTCCCCCCTCCTACTTCGGGCAGCCACCCCTGCCGAGAAGAAAAGTGCGGAATTTGCAAATACATCTACATAACGAAAGAAATCGAAATTAATGGGAAAAAATTCAGGATAAGAGGAACTATTACCTGTCAAACGAAAAGTGTAGTCTATGGAATACTTTGCCCGATTTGCAAAAAAATCTACATCGGTGAGACAGGACGAAGCCTACAACAAAGAATAAAAGAGCATCTAAATTACATTAGAATAAGAGACAAGAACTCACCAGTCGACTTGCATTTCAAGGACCACGATGTGGAAGGAAACAGGTTAATCGCCCTAGGACTGGATAACACAGCTAAATCCAAAACGGCGAGGATAAAATTGGTGGAGGCCTGGATAAGAATTACTGCTCACATGCATCCATGCGGACTAAACCGCAAACTATAAAAATAGGATGCGCATGCGCAACATTTTGGCGCCAACGCATAGCAACCCCCTTAACAACGTCACAAAAACAACCTATAAATAGAGAAGCCAGACAAATCTACGTCACTCCGCTAGCGACAGTGACGGAGTCCAAACCAACGACCAAAACATCGAAAGAAGACAAAATCACCATAAGAAAAAACGTCCAAAAAACGTCTAACAAATACGGAACGAAGAAAAATGGACAGTGTAATTAGGTGCACGGAATTCCAGGAATGGATACCAAGTGCCACTAAAAGTGTTTTAAATCACATGAAAAAATTGCACAACAGCCCGCCTATCAAATGTAAGTACAAATGCTACCTATGTGAATTAATATTTACAGGATGCAATAACCTATGCAGACATGAATTGAAACATGGTTTATCATTAGCAAACAAATATAAATCGTTAGTTTTAATGAAGAAAAATGAAAAAAGTGATAAAAAACCAGCAAAACACTCAAAAAACGCCGAACATATAAAGTCGATTTTGAAATCTAGAATAACACCCGATAAGGTAAGATACAAACTAATTCTGAATAAACATCCTGTTTTCCAGCTAAAATCGCACCAAAAGATGGCGGAAATCAGAGAAAAAATCAAACAACAAAAATCACAGCATATAAGTGCTCCAATCCAGAGAAATTAGAAGAAATAGCGAAGAAATTTAAAGCAAACCGCCCACCAAAACAAAGATCCATAATAGACATCACGGGTGAAATACTCGGAGATCCAACACAACACAAACGAACGAAACCTACCTTACCACTGAATCGAATACTCAAAAATCGCCTGCAGAAAGAAGAAAACGATAACAAACAACAAAAGAAAAACACTTTTGACATGGCGAAAGTCGAAACATCAGAGATGAAAAATGAAAACAACAAACCAGACATGATCGACACTCTATTAAACAAGAAGCCATCCATGCCAACATATGATGAAATTCTAGATGTAGATCTACTTGTATCTGATGATGAATTCTCAGAAGAAGAGAGAGAAGAAAATCCAAAAACAAAAGTGGAAGTAGAAGAATCTAAGAAAGAAAACGTAAAAAACGACGACCATAGCCAAAAACGTGAAGAAGAAACGATGGTAATTGACACAACTACCCCAGAAAATGGAGAAATAATAGAAACAACACAGAAGGAAGAAACTACAATTACCCGACCGTCGCTGAAAATAACCATACCCAACAAGCTGAAACGAGACAACAACAACGACCGGAGAAATCAAGAAAAAAACTCCGATAACAGACCCATTCACCATAAAGAAATCGATGATACACAAGATAGGAAAAGAAAACGTGAAAATGAAGAAAAAGAGCCCATCAGACCCCCAACACGAAGCCAATTATACAAAGGACCATGCCAGATCTCTGCCGTACCTTTATTAATAGACATGCATCACATAATCAAACGTATAAATCAACCGATGGGATGGGCTATGGAAGATGAATTCCACCGCCAAGGAATCTTCAAATAAATAAGTACAATGACTGTATAACGTATACATATATAACAACGCACAAGGATGTAATAACATACCCGAAAGTACATTACGGGGAATATTGATACATGTATATAAAATTTTTTTTTACCAGTTATATTATCCAAAATAACAATTGTCTGTTGAATTTTACATTAGATGCTCATAATAAAAATCAAATTCCGAAAGAAATAATGTTAATATAGATGATATTGTCACAATACAACATGTTATATAAATAATGGACGAGAAAACTTTTATTAACTTATCAACTATGTATATTATAACTGCCTACCAAAGTGCTCTGAAAATGTACATCAGTACCGATATAAGTACATGATTCACACCTGAAGAAGGCTGTCAATAAGCCGAAACGTTGTGTCAAACCATAATGAAATCCATCAATTACTTATATAATTAAAAATTAAAAATCAACTGTATATAAATCTGGTGTCTGTTGGTTATGTGAGTAGACTACTAGAATAATTATAAATACTAAATAATTCAAAATTAGTAATATTTTCACTAACTGAATAAGCCAGTCAATACAGAGATGAGAATCTAGATTTATATTTGAATCATGATCTGCTGCAAAAAGTCTACTCTTATAATTATTTAGGTGAAACACTGGATTTAGACCATAGTTATCCACTAGACCAGAGCCAAGCACAAATAATGAAATGTATAAGTAAGACTGTGAGCTCTTGTATAGCAGAAGTATAGGCATATCCCATATGAAACGTCCTGATAGCAAGAGAGCTGTATCTAGGCCAGTGTGTCAGCACACAGGACCCAAGGTGAAGGCCAGTAGGATGGAGCATTAGGGCCAGTGGGTCAGCACCAGCACACCCACTGTCCCACTTAGCAGGGATGGATCATTTGGGCCAGTAGGTCAGTGCCTGTACACCCACTGTCCCACTTACCAGGGATGGATCATATGGGCCAGTAGGTCAGTGCCTGTACACCCACTGTCCCACTTAGCAGGGATGGATCATATGGGCCAGTAGGTCAGCGCCTGTACACCCACTGTCCCACTTAGCAGGGATGGATCATTTGGGCCAGTAGGTCAGCGCCTGTACACCCACTGTCCCACCTAGCAGGGATGGATCATTTGGGCCAGTAGGTCAGTGCCTGTACACCTACTGTCCCACTTAGCCTGGGTCAATAGAACAGGTCATTGGGTTAGTAGGGCAGAGTGTTGAGAGCGAGCATTTGGGACAACGACCTTGACACTGTAATGCATGCAACCTCAATACCAGCTATATAAGCCAGCCGCCTGTTACTACCTTGTGGATTGAAATAAAGAAGCATTTCAAGTACCTCTGTGAGCAGATCTTATCTGTGAAGGGCTGATGCAGCCAAGAAGAAGTTCTCTACTGACTACAACCTTCATGGACTTAAACTACAGTATTCCAGTGATAAGTTACTTCAGTGTTTGTGACATATTCTAGGACTATACCAACTACATTCCACATGCACTACAGCTCTCCCCATCGACATACACCAGTATTTGTAACACATCTCCCCTTCTCATACCATCCCATCATATCACTGTAAACCAGTGCTGTACGCTGGTCTACAGTCCAGCCCAGTTATAAGGGACATATAAACATTGTCAAGCAGGCCTCACACGAACTGTTCCTCGTTGCAAAAATATGTCCTTATCTAATGTATGTGCCTTTATACATCAAATGATTCTTCCTATAATGGATTATGGTGATATTTTTTATGACACAAGTAGCAAATATAACTACAAATCCTGCAAATCCTGCAAAATACAGCTCTAAGAATTGTCACCAAATACCACCCAAAAATGCATGTTGAATTGTTGCACCGATCCACCCAATCCTCTTACTTAAACGATGGGAGGAAGTACCAAATATTACTTTTTTCTTTTTTTTGTACAGTTTCCTTTATTGAATCTTCAGGTTTACAAGCCAAGGTTACAGTTTGTATCATGTTCGATATTTGATTCAACATAGGTGGCATATAGCCTCAGTTGTTTTACAACTGTTTTTCATGGCTATGCCGTTGGTATTTTATAACCCGTATCCATGTTACAATTTTAATACTAACATATATACACAAAACATGTTGAGTTTTATAGGTAGAACAGCTATATCTCATAGCCAAAACATGAGCACTACAGTGTGTCCTTTGAGTAGGGACACTCAGGAACCCAATATACTTTACTATAACAAATAAATATTTAGTAAACGAGTAGTAAGAAAATATTTTGTTGTATACTTGGTATGTATAAGTTTTCCAAAAATATGTTACTCTTGAAATCAACAAATGCAAATACCAGTGCCCAATCCGCACCAATCTTTATAACAGAAAAACCCAATTGTGAAATGTATAAGAACAGTTTGCGTTATCATGGTGCCATATTATCGAACTCTTTGCCTCCTGATATAAGGAACATAGATAGTATAACTGACTTTAAGAAGACACAAGAACTATTTGGCAACATGCATACCATAGTATTATAATATATGTAGGGGTCGGGTTAGTCAAGCAGTGGTGTGTTCGGTTTATGCTAGAGGACGCAGGTGCTGATCCCTGCTGTGCATTGATTCCAGTGGGCCCGTTCACAAGAGTGTTACAGGTTCACCTGTGTTGTATATCTAAACCACTAGGCCGCGCTACCGTACTATAACGCTATCGTTCTTGTATCAACCACTTATGTCTTTACTAGTATTAAACGGCTTGAACACAACAGTATGGTGACCTGAGGATGGGATAGAATCACCCAGCTCGAAAATTAGACCATCTTGCTTGGCACACAAAGTGTCTCTACTTGCAGATGTCAACACAAGCTAAGTGCAAGGCCATAGAAGCCATTTACTACAAATTGGATGAACTTTCATTGAAAAACAGTGATAATTTGTTGTGTGAAAAGAGCCCATGTCACTTGAACTTCTAAACTCTCTAGGCCTGAAACAAATCTAGGTCTAGCTGGTTTCAGTACACAGAAGTGAAAGTGAATTAAGCCTTCAAAGTTAAATGACTGTATTGATATAGGCTAGGCTCTCTACAAATTAGTGAGAAAAAAAAAAGAGAAAAAAAGTGACAAGTGACAGTGAATCTGAATAACCCAGAAAAATTATGGCTGAAGCTAGGAATGTTGTAAATGCCATAGGTGAGTTTAGTCCCAATAAAGAAAAGTGGGCTAACTATCAAAGAAGGTTCAATGCCTGGATGCGCATAAGCAAAATTCAGGATGATGAAAAAATCGATGCTTTATTAGCTATGGTGGGGCCTGAGGTTGTGGACTTGTTAGTTGCATTGTGTGCCCCTGCTGAAATTGAAACCAAAACATATGCTCAACTGACTGAATTAATTAGTAAACACTACACCTCCGGATCCAATGAGTTAATTGAGAGCTTCAAATTTGATGAGCGCAAGCAGGAAGATAATGAATCTGTAGCAGATTATATCGTGGCTTTGAAGAAAATAAGCATACACTGTGGGTTTGGTGATGAGGACCAGGTCAAAAAGAGGTTAAGAAATCGCCTAGTTACTGGTTTGAGGTCCGCAGCAATTAAAAACAGACTGCTAGGTGTGGGTGCAGCATTAACATGGGAGAAAGCTGTCAATGTCAGTACGTCAATGGACACCACTTGCCATGGTAATCAGCTCATGGGGCCCACACAGGATGTAAACCGTGTTCAGCGGGGAGGTTACAAGCACAAGGGAAAAGCCCCCTCTAACAAAAAGTGTTATTGGTGTGATGGCGACCACGAAGGTCGGTGTCCCTATGAAAAGGAAAAGTGCTTCAATTGTGGTAAAACAGGTCACATTTCCAGGGCTTGTAAAACAAAGCATGCTCAAGGTCAGTCTCAAACAAGAGGGAGTTCGCATAGAAGCCGTGGCCGTGGAAGAGGCGTGGGCAAGGTCGCGCAAATTACCAGAGGAAGAAGTCAGCTATGCGTCGCTGTTCGAAGTTAAGAATGGAAAATATGGAGAAATAACGGTCAAGGCCCGAGTCGAAAACAACAATATGACATTTGCTTTGGACACAGCGTCGGCAGTTTCAATTGTCGGTGAGGACGACTACCGAAAATTCTTCCCCGATTTTGAGTTGCGCGAAGCGTCTATCAACTTAAAGTCATACACTGGACATAAAGTCGAGCTACTTGGTGAGATAGACGTACATGTGGAGTATGGGGGTCAAAAGAGACATTTGCCGTTAGTGATCGCGAAAGGTGCGCGTACACCGTTATTCTGACGGACCTGGCTAAGAGCCATACATATAGACTGGGAAAATGTCTTTGCGATCCATGCAACACCCCTAGAGCAGCTCCTGCATGAGTATCAGTCCGTGTTCAAAAGAGAGACAGGAGAAATGAAGGATTTTGAAGCTACAATCGAGTTGAAGCCGGATGCCACACCAAAGTTCTACAAAGCACGCCCCATTGTCTATGCCCTCACAGACGGTGTGAAGAAGGAGTTACAGAGGCTGGAAAATAACGGAGTCTACCGTCGCGTCGAAAAAAGTGAGTGGGCGTCTCCTATAGTAGTGGTTCCAAAGGGGGATGGGCAGCTACGATTGTGTGGTGACTACAAAGTGACAATAAACAGTGCGGTCATTGACCAACCGTATACACTACCTACAGCAGAGGATATATTCGCGACGCTGGCAGGTGGTAGTCAGTTTACGAAACTTGACCTGTCTAATGCCTATACACAAGTGGTGGTAGAGGAAAAGTCGCGGAAGTACCTGACCATCAACACTGTGCAAGGACTTTATGAAGTACTCAAGTTGCCCTACGGGGTAAAAACAGCACCACACATCTTCCAGAGGATAATGGACCAGGTATTACATGGAATTCCTGGAGTTTGCTGCTATATCGATGACATATTGATAACTGCTCCCACAAAGGACGAGCATCTAAAGCGCCTTGAACTGGTACTTCAGAGACTGAGCAAGCACAATATTCGAGTCAAACGTGAAAAGTGTACGTTCTTGGCTCCCGAGGTCCAATATCTAGGACATGTACTCAACAAGGAGGGTCGTAGGCCAGTACCAGACAAAGTTTCTGCGGTGAAAGAGGCAAAAGCACCGGAAAGTGTCCCGGAACTCCGCACCTTCCTCGGGATGATCAATTACTACGGTGGGTTTGTTAAGGATTTGTCGACCATCCTAGCTCCATTAAATAACCTGCTGAGGGATGACGTACCGTGGAAGTGGTCATCACAGTGCGAAGAGGCATTCAACAAAGTCAGGGATGCCCTAACAAGTGACACAGTCCTAACCCACTATGATGTCAACAAAAAGCTACTGCTCGCTACGGACGCATCTCCTTACGGAGTCGGAGCAGTACTATCACACATCGATGACAAGGGAGAGGAAAGACCGATAGCCTATGCATCAGTCACGCTGACAAAAGCCGAGAGAAACTACGCACAGATAGAGAGAGAAGCATTAGGCATCATCTTTGGAGCGAAGAAATTTCATAAATACCTATATGGAAGAACATTCACATTACTGACAGACCATAAACCACTGACGAAGATACTCGGTCCGAAAACAGACGTGCCAACCTTGGCAGCCCTACGGTTACAAAGGTGGGCGCTGATCCTCATGTCCTATGACTACGATGTCAAAACCATTAAGCGTGGAGGAGTGTTGTATATCTAAACCGCTAGGCGGCGCTACCGTACTATAACGCTATCGTTCTTGTATCAACCTGGATTACATAACTTGGTCTGTATATAAGACCAAGTCTGCAGCAGGTTGACAGGTTATTCTGTGTGTACCTCTGCGTTGACCTAACCCCATGACGACTCACGGTTGGTTAGGTTTCTCCAAACCATTACAGTGGTTGAGTGAGGGAACTTGCTTCGGCTTGTGGACTCACTCACCCGGCTTTACTTAGCATCCCAGTGCTAAGGTACTATGTAAAGAAAAGTATAAATAAAGATCAATATACCTAAGATCTCGGATATGATTTCACAAGGCTTCAAAACTGCACACACAACTCCAGTGGAATGAAAAATACACTAAATATTTAAGATCTCGGAGTCTGGTTTTGTGTCCAGTAGGTTTGGTGCTAGTCAATTCTACATCCTCTTGACTTACCTAAAGATATCCAAACGAACCTATGTAATACTACATAGGGTAGCCTAGTCTCACTCCACCAGAACAGCTCAATCTAGTTCTCAGGAAGCAATCCAAAAAAGAACTGGTGGACCGCTACATTAGTGCCATGACCAGGATTGCCATCCCGGCACTCAACACCATAGAGCTGAGGTGTATGGTGCCCCGTGGTGCCATGACATCCCCGTGGTGTCAGTCTCAGTCCCCCAAGGGGGGTGTCACGCAGGTGACTCCCCTGGGCGTCACTCATAACAGTTCCCCTAGCCTGGGTGGTCATCCGGATGACTCCCTGGGCGCCGCTGTTGGCAGTTGGTATGGAAAAACAGAAAAATATGATACCAAAATGTCTGTGGCACATTCAGGTGCTGAGAGAAGGCCTTGGACTGGATGTTGTTTCTGACAAGCCAGGGAAGCTGGTTTGGAGTTTCC
The DNA here is from genome assembly GCA_950022655.1 of Alentia gelatinosa. Lineage (NCBI taxonomy): Eukaryota > Metazoa > Annelida > Polychaeta > Phyllodocida > Polynoidae > Alentia > Alentia gelatinosa. Next base: position 50,257,280 of record OX465591.1, on the reverse strand, counting down.
AGGCATTGGATGCAAACCTGGTACTTGGTACCCTAGCTACCTTGGTGGAATGGTCCTGAGCCACCCAGAGCCTTGCGGCAGGTCCCAGGTTAAGAAAATCAACCTGGTGACCACTAGCATGACCCAGAAGGAGACCTCCTGCCCTCCTCCCGAAATGGGGATACTTTGGTATTCCCGGGCCTGCCAGGTCATTGGCTTTGGCTGATACCCTGGTGGACGCAGAGGGTGGAGCTCGCTTCATCAGTCTGGGTATTGACTCCCTCGGGGAGTCCGGCTCCAATGACTCCACTGCCCTGGATTCTCCGAAGCAGCAGGAGGAGCCACAGAAGGGCAGGAACTTCTCGCAAGGACAGCGCTGCGTCGACTTCAGGCACTGGGAAAGTGGAGAAGACGGCTGTAACTTCCCTCCGGACTGGTGCTGTGCCATCCTGCCTTCTGAAGCCAGCTGTGAAACTGGCTAAGGAGGCGGTAGAAAAGAAGGTTGGCAACCTTCATGACTCTGGGGAAGGTGAGCTCTGGCTCCCTTCCTGAGGCAGGGAGACTCCACAGAAGTCCTCTGGGCCCTCTGCTTACCTCGGCTTCGACTGAGCACCAGGTGGATCTAGATGACAGAGTTCTCTCCATCAATCTAGGTACATACTTGCCTGGGAGGAAAAGTCTGATGACTCAGCAATCCTGGATTCCCCAGGAAAGCACTCCTGAAAGAGTAAAGGGAAGGTGGGAAATATTCCGCTTTGGCTCCGGCTGTAGTGGTTGTTAGCACCACGAGTCCCGTGACTCTACAGCCCTGGCTGTTAGTACTCTAAAATCTGTGACACAATCCTTGTATTTGCTGAAACCATCCTGGTCAGCATCAGCGGAACGCATGTTTCATTGACTTGGCCGTGGCCCCGGGAAGTTGATAAACACGCCAGAGCTGTTAGGTCTGGGATTGTGCGGTTCCCCAGCTACACAAAACTGGATGGCAAAGCTGTGGGCAGATCTGCCACTTCAGTAACAGAGAGCCTGGCATGGATGATAAACAGGTGTCACAAGTCTAAGCTGAGTAAGACAAATCAAACCAGGACTACCACAGCTTTGGGTAAAGCCATGAGCAAAAGTGAAGGACTTTCCTCCACTCCCTGCTCTGGCTACGCCCATTGCCAATGTGTGGACAAGCAAGGTACCTCAGCCACCTGCAGAGGCCATCGGCTTGTCTGTACGGCTCCAGGAGATGGTCAATGGGAAACCACCCCATTGGATTCTTATGGCACCACTTGGGTTGTTGGTTAATATTGACTCAGTTAAGAAAGCTGTAGACAGGAGAAATCCTGTAGACTGTGAGCGGCAAGCTGACTAACTGGTCCCCCAGTGGGTGGTAAGCTGAACACGTCTAAAGAGAGGCGAGTCGGCTAAGGGGGGCAGTGTCAGGGACCTGCCGTTGTCTATTTTTCTGCTCTGTGTGAAGCAGCAGCCACGCTATGTATGTGCAGGCTCTGCTATTTTCGGCACAGTGTCAGAACCAGTCTAATTGGGTTATCTGGCCATGTGGCAGGTACCTAGAGTATAGGCTGGTTCTATGGTAGTGGGAAAGGACCCAGCAAAGATGACTGGTCAGCTGGGTACCAGACTTACACAGAAAAACCAGTGGGGACCCAGCAAGGTTCTGCACATGCTCAGTGAGACAGAGCAGGTGTATATAAGAGGCCTGCTGAAGTTTAGCTGAGCACACTGGGGGTGGAGGGACTACATGCGCTCTCTCTACAGGGCTCTGTCTCTGTTCCCTGCTGGGGTAGCATGACCTTCAGGTCCCTTTGTGGTGGGGTCTGGAAGGAGGGGGTTGACCTTCAGGTCCCCTCTTCAGATTGAGTCTGGGTTCCCGGGATGTGAGCAGGATGTGAGACCTTACGGCTGGGTCTTCCCTGTGTGATCCCGGCCAGCGCTGCGCTGCTGGGTGGCTGTGGTAAAACACAGCTGTGGGTTTGTCGGTAGGACCAGCACCGGGATGGCATTCTGGAGCAAAACCGTGGTGATGCTTGGGAGGAGCTTTGGCTGTACCTGACACGCAGCTTCTACATATTTATATATTACTTACTGTGGGCCAGTCTAATCTGGACTCTACACCATCGTACAACTGTTTCACGTTTTTGTCTTTACCTGGAAACTCACATATTTGTTCTACAAGTTTAAAGTTTGTACATATGTTGCATTAGAATCGCCATAAATACCAAGCATGTTAAAAAGATGGAGCTGATATGTTCTTTCAGGACCGAGCACATACCAGGATAAATAAAAGTCTTGAAATAAATGGCCCCAAACAATGTTTAAAAACGGATATACAGTAAAACCCCTCTTCCGGGACACCCCTCTTAAGGGGACACCCCGCTTTAGAGGACAATTTGCTCGGAACGGAAATTTTTCCCTCTATTAAGAGTTTATTTTAACCCCGCTTAAGGGGACACCCCGCTTAAGGGGACACCCCGCTTAAGGGGACACCCCGCTTAAGGGGACACCCCGCTTAAGGGGACAGTTTTCCAGTACAGAAATGCATAAAAACCCCGCTTAAGGGGACAGTTTGGAGGAACATCATATCAAAAACACTGAAAATCCAAGTTTATGGTGCCCGTTTGTGGGACAGACTGTGAGTGGACTGTGAGTGGATATTAGTATGGGCGATTTTCACGCCTGCTGAAGGTGCCAGGTAAGAGGTCCTCTTACAGGTTAGCGGTGGGCGACACAGGGAAGGCTGGGGGCTTTGAAGGTACGGTATTCAGTGAGCCGTTGCGGCTCTGGGCGGCTCACGGTGAGTCTCTTATAGGGCTGCTGAATTCTCTCAGAAGTTACGGGGGGAGGGGGGGGGGTGGCATTGACCGGGGGTGTAAAAAGGAGCAAATTTCACAAGGAATGCATATCCATCTTCAACCTATTTTATCTATTTATTTTTAATTTTTTGTACATTTATATTAATTTTTATTCATTTATATTGTATAATTTATATTTATTTGCTTATTTATTAATAAACCTTTTAACCTAATAACCATCATTTCCTTCATTTATGTAGGTATTCTCTATTGTTTAACCACTGACATCCTGAAAACCCCGCTTAAGGGGACACCCCGCTTAAGGGGACACCCCGCTTAAGGGGGCACTTGGCCCGAAACGGAGGGTGTCCCCTTAAGAGGGGTTTTACTGTACCCCTATTTTTACACTGCAGAATGCAGCAAAAATCCCACTGTGATTTACAATGGATCAGTAGACTGGAATAACCTCAAAAACTTTTAATTCATTTAAAAGCCTTACGAAAGAATTGATGTACAGCCTGAGTATTGAAGTGTCAGAATTCAACCAACTTTTTGCGTAGGTTGTCTTTAAGTTTGTCGGATGACCAAATGTTGTACCAAGAGAAATGGGTTATGGGAAGGGTATGAAAACCAGGCTTATGACACCTGATACTCACCCCTTCTTTATTGGTGCTCAAAGTGTGATGTGATGAAACATTATATGTAAATGTAGGGGTCAGGTTAGTCCAGAAGTAGTGTGTTCACTTTTCTCCAGAGCGCGCGGAAAGGCAGTCCCCACTGCGTAGTTATTCAGGTGAGCCCGAGCACGCAGGTGTTACAGGTTCTCCTGGATTACGTAACTGGGCATATATATAAAAAGAAATTCAAACTTTTATTTATACTGAAAAGCACTCAACAATGATATTGTTGGTTTCCATCTGCCTCCAATCCATACACAGAAAATACCTTTAAATCCCGTAGTCATGTAGTCATAAATGAAAACTGTAACATATGTACAGAAGGCTCATACTGTCGTAGCTGCTCGCAGAGTTTACACGGTCAAAAGACACATACCATCAAACACTAAAACTTTATGTTCCCTCAATTATTTCTACATACAAAGTTAAAAGTGTCTGAAAATGCTGTGTTATTAGTTGATTATTTCATCTGTTTCTTGAATACTTCATAGTTTAACAGGTTTCTAATACAGGGTTGTAAGTTATTCCATATGGCAGGGCATATCACAGGATCTTGTGTCTTTTTCATTTTTCCACATGCAAAGTTGAGTCTCCAAAAGCTTTATACATATAACAACTAATGTGAAATCAGTCAAGTAAGGCAAGTGCATACTTCTATGGATTATAACTCTCGAAGCGTCATTTCTAGTTTTTAATATTGTTCTAATTGCTCTGTTCTGCAGAATTTGTAGTTGGTTCAGAAGTGACTTATTTGACAGGATGTCACCAGAATCAATTAGGGGTAAAATCATACACTCAAAGATCTTTAGAGCTGCTTCATTGGTTATATAGTCTCTTACTTTTTTTAATAAATATATTTTATGCGATACTATTTTAATAAGGTTGCGTAAATGCTGATTAAAATTCAGATTTCTGTCTAATATCATTCCTTAATACATATGATGGCACCTGTTGAACCTTTTCGTTATTTATTACTAATTTACATCGTAGTGCTGTTTCCGCAGTTGCCTTTCTTGTAGAGCCATATAATACAATTTTGGTTTTTTCACATTTAGAGTTAGATAATTGCTATTGCACCAAGCAATTAAATTATCCAAGTCCCGCTGTAAAAATTCCTTAGCATTCTCTATAGATAAATGACTTATATACAAAACAGTATCGGCAGCATAGTGAAGACATTTGACATTCTTGATAACATGGTTTAAATCATTAATATATAAAATAAATAACAAAGGACCCAAGATCGATCCCTGTGGAACTCTAAAGGTGATCGCTCCTGGGTCCCGAAACCATACCAAATACCATGCTAAAGTTTTCTGTGATCTGTTTGCAAGATTGTGAATCAATCTAATAGACTCCCACAAAGCCCCATACTTCCCAATTTATTAATAAGAATTTCATGATTTATTGTATCAAAGGCTTTGCGGAAGTCTATGTGGGCACACAAGGTAATCTGCTTATCATTAACTGCCTCTGATAAATCATCCACCAATGTTGCTATAGTACCTGTAGTAGAACGTTTACGTCTAAAACCGTTCTGTTAATAACTAATTATTTGACATGCATCCAAAAAATCATAAACCTGTCTATGGACTATTTTCTCGAGTATCTTTCCTGGGAGTGGGACATCCTCAATAGCCCAGAGTCGGCGACCGCTACATAAGTAAAACCAAGCAAGGACTTATTTGAACTTCTATGGAAGTATTTTCTGATAATGAATGATTATTATACTTTATATTTTCAATCTAGTACTAATGTGTTTCTACAAAAACTGCAAGAAATAGTGTATTCTTCATTTGGCAACAATAATCAAAATGTGTAGGGGCCAAGCTTGTTTTTTATTTTTTCAATATAGCTGTCAAATTTAATATGGCTGACAAAGTGAATGTTAACTGTACTTTCCTTAAGTGGACAGTGAATTATTCGTCAAGTTTGCCAGTAAGTTTATGTCTAGAAGGCAAGATATGTCAAGCTACTACTTGGAAACATTTCTTATCTGTCAGCCATCTTGAAATTCAAAATGGCTACCAAAATCAGCCCTAAAACGTATGTGAAGTAGCAACTTAGCTATTCATCATCATGTATTTTAGTGTGACACTACCAGTTTAGGGTTTTCAAGGGTTGCAAATCCAAGGCAATAATCCGAAATTCAATATTTGATGAGTTTGAAATGTCTATTAAGGATCATACCAAGCTTGACGCAATGATAAATTCTTCATAGACTCACGGCTATATCAAAGGCCAGTCCTTCTCATACCATATCTATGTGGTGTGGTGTACAGCCACCTTTCTCCTTCATCCCCAGTAGTTGTAGACTCACTGCTATATCAAAGACCAATCCCTCTCATACCATGTCTATGTGGTGTGGTGTACAGTTACCTTTCTCCTTCGTCCCCAGCAGTGGTAGACTTACTGCTATATCAAAGACCAGTCCTTCTCATACCATGTCTACTTGTTGTGGTGTACAACCACCTTTCTCCTTCGTCCCCAGCAGTGGTAGATTTACTGCTATATCAAAGGCCAGTCCTTCTCACATCTATGTGGTGTGGGAAGTAAAATAACTCTCACCTGGTAAATGTGTAGGGGTGAGATCTCTACCTAAATTCATTACATAGATTATATAGTCTAATAGAACATATTCGACATTAAACTACCCAAACGAACAAACATTTTTTTGTTCACAAGAATTGGACACCAAATAAAAGGCGAATTTAAGATACTGTATCAGCAATGTGTTTCCTTTAGCTGATTTTTATCTGGTATCCATGGAATACAAAGTTGCCTTAGAAAGCTAAACATGATAATTATACATTTCTAATGAATTTTACTGTATGTCCAGGGGCAACAGACTATTTTGAAAGTGGAGGGGCTAACTGAAAAATTGCTGAGTTTTTTCTTGGTATGAAGTCAGACTTTGACATTGGCCTGCTCCACTGGATTTACCGTGAATCTGCGAAAGGTCAGTAAAAAGTCAAGGCTTAGCCTTCATTACACATGAAAAAGTCAGACTTTGACATATAATATCTTTCCACAGTGAAAAGTCAGGGCTTAGCCATCATTGCACACCAAAAAGTCAGACTTTGACATTTTTCCACTGTGAAAAGTCAAGGCCTAGCCATCATTGCATACTAAATAAAAGTTAGAGTTAGACATTTTTCGATGCTGAAAAGTCTAGACAGATTTTACACTTGATTGAGTAAAATTTGAAGCCGCTCACTTTTTTGGGCCGGCAAACTGTGGGCTGGCAGTGTAAAATGTGGGCTGGCAGCGTATTCACATTTTCTGGCCCCCCTCCTCTTTGCCACACCTGAAGTAGGATTCACATGTAGAATTAATGTACCTGACACAGGTGTACTTCACACCTTATCCTCAGTCTCTGACAATTTCCCCCCAGTTCAGAAATATAGCAGCAGGGTGTACATGTTCAGCTTTTCCCAGAAAACATGCACCATGATGAACCTGTTTGTGTAGTGCTATACGCACACACCGCCATGATGAACCTGTTTGTAAAGTGTTATATGCACACGCCGCCATGATGAACCTATTTGTGTAGTGTTATACGCACACGCCACCATGATGAACCTGTTTGTGTAGTGTTATACGCGCACGCCGCCATGATGAACCTATTTGTGTAGTGTTATACGCACACGCCACCATGATGAACCTGTTTGTGTAGTGTTATACGCGCACGCCTCCATGATGAACCTGTTTGTGTTATACGCGCACGCCGCCATGATGAACCTGTTTGTGTAGTGTTTTACGCGCATGCTGCCATCATGAACCTGTTTGTGTTATACGCGCACGCCTCCATGATGAACCTGTTTCTGTTATATGCGCACGCCGCCATGATGAACCTGTTTGTGTAGTGTTTTACGCGCACGCCGCCATGATGAACCTGTTTGTGTAGTGTTATACGTGCACGCTGCCATGATGAACCTGTTTGTGTTATACGTGCACATCGCCATGATGAACCTGTTTGTGTTATACGCGCACACCGCCATGATGAACCTGTTTGTATAGTGTTATACGTGCACGCTGCCATGATGAACCTGTTTGTGTTATACGCACACGCCGCCATGATGAACCTGTTTGTGTTATACGCACACGCCCCCATGATGAACCTGTTTGTGTTATACGCGCACACCGCCATGATGAACCTGTTTGTGTAGTGTTATACGTGCACGCTGCCATGATGAACCTGTTTGTGTTATACGCACACACCGCCATGATGAACCTGTTTGTGTTATACGCACACATCGCCATGATGAACCTGTTTGTGTAGTGCTATACGCGCATGCCGCCATGATGAACCTGTTTGTGTAGTGTTATATGCGCACGCCGCCATGATGAACCTGTTTGTGTTATACTTGCACGCCGCCATGATGAACCTGTTTGTGTTATACATGCACGTCACCACGATGAACCTGTTTGTGTAGTGTTATACGCACACGCCGCCATGATGAACCTGTTTGTGTTATACTTGCACGCCGCCATGATGAACCTGTTTGTGTTATACGTACACATCGCCATGATGAACCTGTTTGTGAAGTGTTATACGCGCACGCCGCCATGATGAACCTGTTTGTGTAGTGTTATACGCGCACACCGCCATGATGAACCTGTTTGTGTAGTGCTATATGCGCACACTGCCATGATGAACCTGTTTGTGTTATACGTGCACACCGCCATGATGAACCTGTTGGTGTAGTGCTATATGCGCACGCCGCCATGATGAACCTGTTTGTGTTATACGTGCACACCGCCATGATGAACCTGTTGGTGAAGTGCTATATGCACACGCCGCCATGATGAACCTGTTTGTGTTATACGCACATGCCACCATGATGAACCTGTTTGTGTAGTGCTATATGCGCACGCCGCCATGATGAACCTGTTTGTGTTATACGTGCACACCGCCATGATGAACCTGTTTGTGTAGTGTTATACGCGCACACCGCCATGATGAACCTGTTTGTGTAGTGCTATATGCGCACACTGCCATGATGAACCTGTTTGTGTTATACGCACATGCCGCCATGATGAACCTGTTTGTGTAGTGCTATATGCGCACGCCGCCATGATGAACCTGTTTGTGTTATACGTGCACACCGCCATGATGAACCTGTTGGTGTAGTGTTATACGTGCACGCCGCCATGATGAACCTGTTTGTGTAGTGCTATATGCGCACGTTGTAATATCTTTAAATGGTGAGAGTTGGACTATGGACAGAAGACTGAACTCACTAGCTTAGCTTTCATCAAAGTAGTATATTATCACTCATAAACGTGTCTCACGTAGTGCGGTAACGGTGGCACTACCTAGTGTCAAGTAGGAATACTACATTCCTTCCCCCTTAAGTTACCAAGTACATAATACAATAATGTAACACAAATACACAAATAAATGGGTATGACATTTACCAATTTACAAATCCATTTTGACAATTGGTTTCTTAACCCTTGTACTTCTACGTGGAGGTGGAGTTGCCATTCCAGGTGATTCAATTTGAGGATGTGGAGATCTCGGTATTGGAGTTTCTGCATGAATGGGAGTTTGTAGACTGACATTGGGTGAATCAGGTACATCTTCAACAGGTTGAGGTGGTTCAATTATACCGTTATCAGTGTCCATAACAGGCGGTATACCAGTAGGTATTACATCTATATTAGTAGATACAAACTCAGATGGATCATATTCTGGGATATTATCTTGAACATGATCAGCCAATATATGATCAATGTGCACAAAACGAGTAGCCTGTCCGATTTGTACAACATAATTACGCGGACCACATACTTTCACAATATTACCTCTAACCCAGAGATCTGAACCTTTCTGTAGACCTTTTGTATTGTATTTGACACGAACTTTATCTCCTACATCGAAATGCCTTTCTCTGATTCTACCATGATATAACTTCTGTTGCTCTTGTTTCTTTTCAACATGTTCAGCTAGATTCGGTTTCACTAAACTTAACCTTGTTCGTAACTGAAGCTTATACAACAATTCAGACTGAGTCTTATCAGTAGTAGTATGAGGTGTCGTACGATATTTGAACAGAATATTCGCTAGTCGATGTTTTAATGACAACTTTTGATTCTCAAGAATATGCTTGTTCAACATGTCTTTTATCAGTCTTACAGATCTCTCTGCAGCTCCGTTCATCGCTGCATGATATGGTGGAGAGAGAGTATGCTTTATACAATTTTTATCACAAAATGTAGAAAACATTGATGAGACAAATTGAGGACCATTGTCCGACACTAATTAGGGTAAACCATGTCTAGCAAATATCAACCTTAATTCGTCAATAGTTCTTTCAGCAGTTGTGCTTCGCTTAGGAATAACTTCAATCCACTTAGAATGTGCATCAATCATATTAAGAAAATACATATTTTTCTTCTCAAAAAAGTCAATATGAATCCTTTGAAATGGATGCCTCGGCCATTTCCATGAATACAATGGAGAGGTTGCGGGAAGAGCACGGCTATCCTGGCAAATACTACAGCGGTACACAGCACTTTCTAGATCCTTATCAATACCAGTCCACCAAACATATGACCTCGCTATACGCTTCATAGCACAAATACCAGGATGCTCTGTATGCAATTCATCCATTATACCTGTACACAAACTAGTTGGAATAATTACACAAATTCCCCACAATAGACATCCGTTTTCAATGGATATTTCGGATCTTCGTATAAAGTACGGTTTCAACTCATCGCGATTGATATTTTCAGGCCAACCATTTGCAGCATAATCATAAACAATCTTCAGTATTGAATCGGTTTTGGTTTCTTTCGCTATAATATCAGCCTTTACAGGAAGAGTATCGACAAAATTGATACTGTATATCTTATTCTCTCTACCCACCTTCAAATTTTCATGTGGTAACCTTGACAAACAATCTGCATCAGAATGGCCACTTGATCTACGATATTTGATATCATAATCATATGCAGACAAAACTATCGCCCAACGCTGCATACGGGCAGCTGCTAAAGTTGGTATAGCATTTTAGGGACCTAAAATTGTCAAAAGTGGCTTATGGTCAGTTTCCAGAGTGAATTTTCTACCATACAGATATTGGTGAAATTTCTTAACACCAAATATAATAGATAAGGCTTCCTTTTCTATTTGAGCATAATTAGGTTCGGATGAAGTTAGAGTGCGAGATGCATATGCAATAGGTCGCTCAGTACCATCTTCATAAATATGACTTATAACTGCACCAACACCATAACTAGATGCATCGCAAGCCAATTTGAGCAGTTTCTTTACATCGTAATGCGCAAGTAATGCATCGCTATTCAATTTCGGTTTCAACAAATCAAACAATTCTTGCTCAGGCTTACCCCAGCTCCATTTGACCTCATTACGAAGTAATCTGTTCAATGGTGCAACAACAGTAGACATCTGTGGAATGAACTTAGAATAATACTGTACCATACCCAAGAACGATTTTAATTCACTTATATTTGTTGGAGTGGGAGCTTCTTTGATAGCTGTGACCTTGTCCTGTAATGGATGTACACCATTAGCATCAATACGATAACCCAAGTAATCAACACTTTCTTTCAAGAACTCACATTTTTCTCTTTTGAGTTTTACATTGTACTTGGCTAGTCTATTCAGAACTTTCTCTAAAAGTTCAAGATGCTCTTTTTCATCTTTTGCACGGATCAATATATCATCCTGAAAACAAATAACACCATCAATACCATATAAGATCCTGTCCATGGTGGATTGAAAAATCTTAGAAGCAGGCTTAGCACCATATGCTAACTTAGTATAACCATAGACACCACGATGAGTATTAATAGACATCAATTTTCTACTCTCATCATCTAGATCAAGTTGAGCGTATGCATGCGACAAGTCAAGTTTAGTAAAGATTTCACCACCTGTAAGAGAAGACATTAGATCTTGAACAGTAGGTAAAGCATATTTTTCATCTTCAATACATTCATTCACATGTACCTTATAGTCGCCACATATTCTGACACTACCATCGGTTTTAGGTACAATAACAATGGGCGAGGCCCATTCAGTGTCCTCAGGGTTCATGGGTGTTATAACCTTGTTCTTTTCAAGTTTATCAAGTTCTTCATTGACCTGATCATATAAGGAGTAAGGCACTGGTCTTGCTTTGGCAAAATGAGGTGTGACATTGTCTTTGACCTTGATATGCGCCTTGAATCCTGAAATGCCCTCGTAGCTATCATGGAAAATACCCTCGTGTTCACCGAGAATATCGTTGAGTGTCTTTTCCTTACTCTCGATTCCAAAAATGTCATTCCAATCCAATTTGATTGCTTCGATCCAGTTTCGGCCAAACAAAATTGGTCGATTCACACAGTTCACAACTAGGAGCGGTAGTTTCTTCTTTTGACCCTTATATTCCACATCACAAGGCAATTCCCCACAGACATGTATGTGAGCACCAGAATACACACATAGCTTAACATCAGATTTTTTTAGTTTCTTACCGCGAAAGAATTTCTGAAATTTGTCGCGACCCATAACTGTGTAATCTGCAGCGGTATCCACTTGCATTTGAATAACTCGGTTGTTAACTACAACATCAACTGTGTACTTTTTCCTAGAGTTATCAGAGTTAGTGGAAAACAAGTTGTGAATGCCCAGGTCATCCTCACTATCATCACTAGAATCCGGTTGCTTGTCCATAGAATGAACTTTTCCCTTATTCCCTTTCTTAGAGGATTTGGACTTGCATGAATTAGCCAAATGTCCCTTATGTTGGCATTTGTAACATGTCACATCTTTGAACTTACAGTCATCTGGACTATGTTTGCCAAAACACCTAAAACATTTCACTTTCTTGGTACTCTTGCTAAACTGCTTAGATTTGTAAACCTTATTTACATCAGAACTAGCAGCACTAGCAGCACTAGCAGATAAGCTAGACTGAAAATCCTTGGATTTCTGATGAGATTGCTCTATTTGCTGGGCAATAGTACAAGCTTTCTTAAAGTCTAGGCCTTCTGTGTTCAACAGTTTATCTTGGATAGGTTGTATATTTAGTCCGCAGACAAAACGGTCTCGTAAAGAATGGTTCAGATTATCACCAAAATTACAGTGATTTGCCAATTCTTTGAGAGCCAAAATGTAGTCATTCACTGACTCACCCTCCTTTCTTTTCCTAGTACCAAAATAAAATGACTCAGCTATCTCAAGAGGTGTTGGGTTGAAATGTTCCTCCAATTTCTTCACTAAATCCTCTAATTTAGTTTCACGTGGGACTTTGGGAGAAATAAGGTTAGCATGCGTTGTATAACATTCCACCCCAATTTGTGACAGAAAAATGCCCCTTCTTTTTCTAGTGATAATTGCATTTTTCGCTTCCTGTGCTACTTTCACTGCATCATCACCAACAGGTTCTACTGTAACTAAATCCTCTACATCAAAATATGCCTCCAACCTTTTACAATATGCCTTGAAAGTTTCCCTTTCTTTGATATAAGGCCCAATATTACAAGGTGTAGCCTTTTTGATTAAAATTTAGTACAGTGCAGTAATTAACAGGTTGTTCACAGTACAAAAGTCCATCAGTAGTACAGAATGATGCTGTGGGCCTAGTGTCTTCGAAAGTGCACACACTACAGTTACATTCACTGTGACTCAGTACAGTGCCAATACACACCCACATCAAAGTCATCAAAGACTGCCAAATTTTATTTCCAGCCAGTTCCACTCACCACCAATGGGTTCCTTGAAATCAGGAAAGTATACCTGCATACATTAACAGCCTCAGTCGCCAATGTAATATCTTTAAATGGTGAGAGTTGGACTATGGACAGAAGACTGAACTCACTAGCTTAGCTTTCATCAAAGTAGTATATTATCACTCATAAACGTGTCTCACGTAGTGCGGTAACGGTGGCGCCGCCTAGTGTTAAGTAGGAATACTACACACGTCACCACGATGAACCTGTTTGGGTAGTGTTATACGCGCACACCGCCATGATGAACCTGTTTGTGTAGTGTTTTACGCACACGCCGCCATGATGAACCTGTTTGTGTTATACGTGCACGCCGCCATGATGAACCTGTTTGTGTAGTGTTTTACGCGCATGCTGCCATCATGAACCTATTTGTATAGTGTTATACATGCACGCCGCCAGGATGGACCTGTTTGTGTAGTGTTATACGCGCACATCGCCATGATGAACCTGTTTGTGTTATACGCGCACACCGCCATGATGAACCTGTTTGTGTAGTGTTATACGCACACACCGCCATGATGAACCTGTTTGTGTTATACCCACACACCGCCATGATGAACCTGTTGGTGTAGTGCTATACGTGCACGCCGCCATGATGAACCTGTTTGTGTAGTGTTTTACGCACACGCCGCCATGATGAACCTGTTTGTGTTATACATGCACGCCGCCATGATGAACCTGTTTGTGTAGTGTTATACGCGCAAGCCGCCATGATGAACCTGTTTGTGTTATACGCACACGCCGCCATGATGAACCTGTTTGTGTTATACGTGCACGCCGCCATGATGAACCTGTTTGTGTTATACGTGCACGCCGCCATGATGAACCTGTTTGTGTAGTGTTATACGCGCATGCCGCCATGATGAACCTGTTTGTGTTATACACACACGCCGCCATGATGAACCTGTTTGTGTTATACGTGCACGCCGCCATGATGAACCTGTTTGTGTTATACATGCACGCCGCCATGATGAACCTGTTTGTGTAGTGTTATACGTGCACGCCGCCATGATGAACCTGTTTGTGTTATACGTGCATCCCGCCATGATGAACCTGTTGGTGTAGTGTTATACATGCACGCCACCATGATGAACCTGTTTGTGTAGTGTTATACATGCACGCCGCCATGATGAACCTGTTGGTGTAGTGTTATACGTGCACGCCGCCATGATGAACCTGTTTGTGTTATACGTGCACGCCGCCATGATGAACCTGTTTGTGTTATACGCACACGCCGCCACGATGAACCTGTTTGTGTAGTGTTATACATGCACGCCGCCATGAGGTTTGTTGGCGTCCTTTTGGTGGGGTTGGATACTTTTTTGGCAACTCAGCAGTGGGTAAATCTGTCTCACTAACTTACCCCTATGAATTTTAACCACATTTCTAAGATAAGAATCTCATACTGCCCCTTCACCATACTGCCCCTCTACCATACTGTCCCTCCACCATACTGCCCCTCCACCATACTGCCCCTCCACCATACTGCCCCTCCACCATACTGCCCCTCCACCATACTGACACACCACCATACTGGCCCTCCAACATACTGCCCCTCCACCATACTACCCCTCCACCATACTGCCCCTCCACCATACTGCCCCTCCACCATACTGCCATTCCATCATACTGCCCCTCTACCATACTGCCCTTCCATCATACTGCCCCTCCACCATACTACCCCTCCCCATACTGCCCTTCACACCATACTGCCCCTCCACCATACTACCCCTCCACCATACTGCCCCTCCACCATACTGCCCCTCCACCATACTGACACACCACCATACTGGCCCTCCAACATACTGCCCCTCCACCATACTACCCCTCCACCATACTGCCCCTCCACCATACTGACCCTCCACCATACTGACCCTCCACCATACTGCCCCTCCACCATACTGACCCTCCACCATACTGCCCCTCCACCATACTGCGCCTCCACCATACTGCCCCTCCACCATACTGACCCTCCACCATACTGACCCTCCACCATACTGACCCTCCACCATACTGACCCTCACTCAAGAGAAGTGCAAAGGGAAAAATCGTATGGGCAACATACTGCAAAAGATCCGCGGAAAACTAAGAGAGGAAGACGAAAAACAAGTGAATGATAAATCAGAAGACGAGAGTGAAACTGAATCCGAGACAGAACAAGAGGAGGAAGAAGAAACAGAAGACGAGGGTGAAGAAACTGCTGGATAAACTCCAAGCACTCCAACAAAATGTCTTGTAAATAATAAATATTAATTTCAAAATTTGCTGAATACATAGCAACTCAAAATCTATCGTCTAGGGTCGATGAAACTAGACGAAGATACTTCAGAAGAATAAATAAGGATTTATAGATAGATGATTTATACATATCTAAAATAAAGAGTAAAATGAACTAAGATCTTATACAAAGCCAATTGAAAACACTCGTATATGGCAAAACGTACCTAGACAAAATTTACCTAGACAACTATCATAAAAATTCAGATTAAAATTACTTATCATAATCAAAATTTAAGATAAGAAAGCTAAAATTGAAAGCAAAATAAACGTTCTTCCTGGGTCGATGAAACAGAAAGGAGGTCACTTCAGAAAACAAATGAATTCTAAACCATAAAATTATGCTAAATGTAGGAAAAAAGAAATTGCTTTATTTCTCCTATGCTGGAGAGTCACGGGTCTCCCTTGAGACTGCCATTATTATTATTTTTTCGTTTGCATGATGGATGACAACAATCTTCAACGTCGTCCATCATGTCTTTCTGCTCACAGCGACCAAAAGTGTCGAAGCTGTGTTCAGAATTTTTTGTTTATAAGTTTGCTTAAATTTGCAAAACAACATATGATGATGATACAGGTGTACTGTTACTGTTACTGTTATAGATGTGTTATAGGTAGATGCCAAAGTGTGATTGATATAAACATAACTATATGTGGTAAAGACCCGGCAAAAAATATCAACAAAAAAATAGCAATAAGGGAATCTCATGGGATCGCAAATTGACTTAAAACAGTTATCAGATATTAAGGGACTAAAAATTATTCACTTAAATACTTGCAGTACTAAAGCTAAATACGAACGATTAAGGCTAGAGTTAAATAACAAGAAACTTGATATTGTTACATTCTCGGAAACGTGGATGACCAGTTATGACCATGAATCTAGTTACCAATTTCCAGGATATACGTCTGTAAGATGGGATAGACAATGGAAAGAAAGGGAAATAGACTTAGAACCAAAGAAAGGTGGGGGTCTGATAGTTTTAGTTAATAATAAATTTTCTTATAATGATGCTATATACAGAGAGTATAATAGAAGCCAGCGTGAAATAGAATTGCAGGTGATCCAATTAAAAAAACCACATACTAAGACTATAACCTTATTAAATCTATATAGGCCACCCAAAGGGAATATTACCGAATTTATTGATATCCTGCATCAAACTGTATCTGAATTGAAAGAGAAAAACACGGAACTAGTGGTTATTGGAGACATGAACATTGATATTTTGGATAAGGATGAAAATAACGCACATAGAATACTGGAGACAATGTCACAAATAGGAATGAAACAATATATAAATGAAGTTACTAGATGTGGAGAAAAAACCTCCATATTAGACCTAGCATTTTCCAACTCTAATAACATTCTAACTTCGGGAGTACTTACTAATGAGATCAGTGATCATCGAATAATATATCTAATCAAGAAAAAGAAAAAAAGGGATGGAATATATAAAACATTCAAAGGACGCACCTATAAAAAATATACAAAGGATAAATTAAGGGAATATGTACAGAAACACAAATGGGAGAATTATAACACAATTACAAATACAACAGAGAAGTGGAATTACCAAATTACTCTCCTAAAAACCTTTTTAGACAAATTATGTCCCATTAGAGAATTTAGAACTAAGACCCATGATGACCCATGGATGACTGGAGATTTAGCACTCAAAATAAAAGAAAAAAACGAAGCGATTAAGGCAGCCAAGAGACTAGGAAATAGGGAGGGATGGGAACAAGTTAAAAAACTGAGAAATGCATCAAATAAAATCGCAAAAGATGCCCGCAAGACATATCTGAAAGAACAAATTGAGATCTATAAAGATGATCAGAAAAAGTTCTGGCGACAGATCAATAGTATAATACCAGGAACAACAAACACGAAATCACCACAGATAAATATAGAAGATAAGACAACCAATAGACCGGTAAGACCAGAAAATACCCCAAACTTTATAAATCAATATTTTTCTGAGATTGGGCCGAATTTAGCCAAAACAATGTATACCCCATGGAGAGGATATGATATGTATATAGAAGAAGAAATGGAAGAGATCAAGGTACAGGAAGATGAGGTTAAAACAATGATTGGAAAGATTAAAGTAAATAAACCATCTGGTATGGCAGAGATAAAAGCGTCTGTGCTTAAAGACTATCTAGATGTAACCAGTCACAAATTTACAGATTTATTAAACAATATCTTTGAAGAGGCCGATATCCCAAACTCATGGAAAGAAGCTATGGTCACCCCCATCCCTAAAGGAGGTGACCCTACCGACTGTGTAAATTTAAGGCCTATTTCAGTATTACCCTTGCAAGCCAAGATTATAGAGAAAATAATTAATAAGAGAGTAATAGAACATATGGAGAATTATCAGATATTGACTGTATCTCAAGGTGGTTTCAGGAAAGGTTTTTGTACTATTCAAACTGTTGCAGACTTCACAGACCAAATATTGAGAGCAACTAATGTAGGAAAAGTAACAGGGACTGTATTTATTGACCTAAAGAAGGCCTTTGACACTGTAGACCACTCGACTCTTTTATTAAAACTAGGAAATTATGGGATTTGAAACAATAATTTGGCATTAATAACAAATTACCTACAAGATAGAGTGCAATCTACTAAAGTAAATGGCATGATATCTGACGCGAGTCGAGTGGTCTGCGGTGTCCCACAAGGTTCAAACCTTGGGCCGACATTGTTTATTATTTTTATCAATGATATTATCTCATGCATACCGGATATTAATATCAGACTTTATGCAGACGATACTATCATATATACTGAAGGTACAACCAAAGAAGAAATATGTAATAAGCTGCAACCTGCTTTGAATAAATTTGAACTATGGGCCGAGCAAAATAAACTCTCAATAAATGTGAAAAAAACGAAGTATATGACCTTTGGGTCCAAGCATAAATGCAGAGATATTGGACATGTGAGATTAACCTTGAAGGATATTGAGTTACAAAATGTAAGCAATTATAAGTATCTTGGTTATATATTGGATCAGAATCTGTCTTATAAAATGCATATCAAGGATGTACTCAAAAAGGTTAACTACCGGGCATATCAGTTAAGCAAAATGAGATGTTGTGTTGATAAAAGCACTGCTCTACGATTGTACAAGGCATATATTCTGCCTTACTTTGACTACGGGGAGATTCTTTATTTTAATGCACCTAAATATATTCTTGACCAGCTGCAAAAAGCACAAAATCATTGTCTTAGGATTATCCTACATGCTGATTATTACACAAGTGTAAAGAACCTTCATATTCTATCAAAAATACCATTGTTATATGAAAGAAGAAAGGCACATCTAGGTAACTTCATGTATAAGAGAGCGCAAATCAATAGATATCTCGATGTAAGAAATAGAAATACTAGATTATTTAATGCACCAGTAATACGTATGTTTCAGCCAAACACCCAATCATATCAAAAAAGCGTGGAATACACTGGAGGAAATTACTGGAATTCGTTACCTGTTCATGTACGACAAACTCCAAATTATGATGAATTCAAAAGTCTTACAAAGAAAATCATGTTAGAGTCGATATACCACTAGTACTTACAGAACAGAAATAATTGTCCCTAATACGGAGCTAAATATCACTCGGTTCCCCAAAATGAAAATGATATGGACAATGCCGTAGTTTCTTTATTGAGATAATTGGTATTTAAAAGGGCACATTATGTATGATATGTACAGGAAAGTACACCTCTGTAAATTAAATTGTGTGTAACAGAACGCCGGACGAAAACCAGCACAGGATAACCCCGCAGCTGAGAGGGCGCTCACTGTTGTCGATTATTGACGTTATTTTGAAATGATGGTGAAATGATGAAATATACATGAAGAGATCAATAAAAGACCTGAAAACAAAAAAAAATACTGCCCCTCCACCATACTGACCCTCCACCATACTGCCCCTCCACCATACTGACCCTCCACCATACTGCCCCTCCACCATACTGCCCCTCCACCATACTGCCCCTCCACCATACTGCCCCTCCACCATACTGCCCCTCCACCATACTGAAACACCACTATACTGCCCCTCCACCATACTGCCCCTCCACCATACTGCCCCTCCACTATACTGCCCCTCCACTATACTGCCCCTCCACCATACTGCCCCTCCACCATACTGCCCCTCCACCATACTGACCCTCACCAGAGTACCCTAAACCGTACAACCCCTCACCTATACTGCCCCTAATCATTTCCCCCATCAGCCATACTGCCCTTAACCATGCTGCCCCTCACCATAGTACCCCTAAATCATTTTTCATTGAAATTGCGTATACATGCATATGGAAAAGCATGCCTTCACCCTCCCCCCCCTCGTTCGTTTTTGTACGCATTTGGTCTACCCCCACCTCCACCCCCCCCCCCCCCGCCCTTGCTGCGTATATATACTTTATGGATGGCCACTATGGACAGAATGGAATATAACTTAAATATTAATTTCTGTTACCATGGCAACATAACATCTTTTCAAAAAGTCACATCAGATACACTTTTGGGTCATAATTATTTTGAATTTGCATATTTTCTTTCTATATTTGATGTGCGTAAAGGTCTGTACGAAGTTATATGTTGTAATAGAAAATATTCCAAAATAGCAGATGTAAAAAAATACCAGTTTGTTGGTAAAAGATGAACATCCTGGAGCATGTAGTGCATTATAGTACAAATGGGTCTGCACTTGTGCATGACACAGGCCATGGTTGGTCGGAGTGAGATCACTTCCATGACGGCACACAAACCTGAGTGACAACTATCACAAAGTACGGTGGGGCAGTTTGCTGCCTCCACACGGGGAAAGCCGGAGCCATTAGGCTGTGCTGCCATGTCAGCCTCTTGGTCGTAAAATGACGTGCCACACAGGTGTGTCGGTAATCGGGAAACCCATGTTTGGTATAAGTGCCCTCTCTTCCGTTAGTTGCGAGCTCATCAGATCTCTTGCCACTGAAACTGCTGTCAGAATCTTTGACACTCACACTGACCAGCCTAAGCCATCTCTGTATATATCGTCATCCTCTATACATCAGTTTGCCTGTGTCTACACTTATGGATGATACAATCTCTACATACAAACTCTGGAGTTTTTTTTCCTCAATGTAGGTTATACAGATCTCCACCTGCTAACCCATGGGTATTAACTATTCTTAGTTAGATAGTATTAATGTGAGTTGCCTGTGAGTTTTGAAATAAATTGTGTTCACTTTGCGGGATTAATGAATCTTGAAAGGGTGTTCATTCCCTGAAAAAAGCGGGGGCCGCATATATATGTACCAGTGAGGTCTCCCTATTGAGGATATTCAATACACTGAAGACGGGAAAAGTCTGACGGCTTTAATAAATCTAACTTAGCCTTTTTCTCTTGTATCATTAGTGAGGTCTCCCTATTGAGGATATTCAATACACTGGAGACGGGAAAAGTATCACGGCTTTAATAAATCTAACTGAGCCTTTTTCTCTTGTATCATTAGTGCGGTCTCCCTATTGAGGATATTCAATACACTGGAGACGGGAAAAGTATCACGGCTTTAATAAATCTAACTGAGCCTTTTTCTCTTGTATCATTAGTGAGGTCTCCCTATTGAGGATATTCAATACACTGGAGACGGGAAAAGTCTCACGGCTTTAATAAATCTAACTGAGCCTTTTTCTCTTGTATCATTAGTGCGGTCTCCCTATTGAGGATATTCAATACACTGGAGATGTTTAATAAATCTAACTGAGCCTTTTTCTCTTGTATCATTTCTGATACTAAAGTATCTTCATGTTTCTCCTCTGTATAGATCATCATGTTTGTGGTTTGGAGTCTGACATAGACTCCCAAGCCGCATTCCTTTGTCATTGTATAAGGACTACTCTTAGTCAGTATTATTACTGTGAGGGGGCGCCACCTAGAAGTGCTCGAGGCCGCTGTCGGGGCTTCGGTCACCTCTGATCCGCCAGTCGACAGTCGACGGTCCATGTCGGGGCTTCGGTCACCTCTGATCCGCCAGTCGACAGTCGACGGTCCATGTCGGGGCTTCGGTCACCTCTGATCCGCCAGTCGACAGTCGACGGTCCATGTCGGGGCTTCGGTCACCTCTGATCCGCCAGTCGACAGTCGACGGTCCATGTCGGGGCTTCGGTCACCTCTGATCCGCCAGTCGACAGTCGACGGTCCATGTCGGGGCTTCGGTCACCTCTGATCCGCCAGTCGACAGTCGACGGTCCATGTCGGGGCTTCGGTCACCTCTGATCCGCCAGTCGACGGTCCATGTCGGGGCTTCGGTCACCTCTGATCCGCCAGTCGACGGTCGACGGTCCATGTCGGGGCTTCGGTCACCTCTGATCCGCCAGTCGACAGTCGACGGTCCATGTCGGGGCTTCGGTCACCTCTGATCCGCCAGTCGACAGTCGACGGTCCATGTCGGGGCTTCGGCGACCTCTGATCCGCCAGTCGACAGTCGACGGTCCATGTCGGGGCTTCGGTCACCTCTGATCCGCCAGTCGACAGTCGACGGTCCATGTCGGGGCTTCGGTCACCTCTGATCCGCCAGTCGACAGTCGACGGTCCATGTCGGGGCTTCGGTCACCTCTGATCCGCCAGTCGACAGTCGACGGTCCATGTCGGGGCTTCGGTGACCTCTGATCCGCCAGTCGACAGTCGACGGTCCATGTCGGGGCTTCGGTGACCTCTGATCCGCCAGTCGACAGTCGACGGTCCATGTCGGGGCTTCGGTGACCTCTGATCCGCCAGTCGACAGTCGACAGTCCATGTCGGGGCTTCGGCCACCTCTGATCCGCCAGTCGACAGTCGACGGTCCATGTCGGGGCTTCGGTCACCTCTGATCCGCCAGTCGACAGACCGCGAGCCCTCCGTGGAGAGCTCGGCCGGTGAGCAGGACAGCTTCTTTTATCTCACTTTTATCTTTTATAGTTTAGGATTATAGTTTAAATTAAATGTTGCTTTGTTAGTAAAGCAAGTGGCGTCTGAAATGAACTGCCAAGCCGCATTACAATGTCACTATATCTCCTCACTATACGCCGCGCAACCATATTGGGGACTGAAAACTAGTTATTTTTTTCTTGAAATACAGAAATTCTCATAACTTAGGCTGTAAAAAAGAAAGAGATTTACAAAAGGTACCATATTAAACCAAAGACTATGGGCTTTGTTGTCATATATATTTAGAGTTTATTGAGATAATTTATCTGTTTTGATTTTTGACATATTTTATCAGAAATCCTGTTAAAAGTTAGGTAAAATGTCTGGCTTCTGAAATATGTGTGAAGATCCCATAGAATTCCAAATGGAGCCAAAATAAAAAAAACAGTTTAATCAAGCAGAGATCTCCTTCACAATCATTTTGATACCTTAACTTTTGTTGTGCTCATATCAGAAGTCAAGATGGACTGTTTTGTTATCAAAATAGAAAAGTGGCAAAAAGCCTTTTTTTGTGTGATATCTGCCATATGGTAAGCATGGTAAGCAGAAAATGGGGAAGAAAAACTTGGTTGGAAATGATGCAATATTACTATATTGTAATTTCAGAGAATGTTTTTCCTTTAGATATTATTTATAAACAAGTGCTTACTGAAACTAGTCAGATATGTAGCAACAGTCAATCCATAAGATTTTTGAGGGAATCCCTATTTGAATCCGGATGCCACCTCAGTCCCTAATATACCTTCCTGACCTATAGTCACCCATGATCAGTGTCACTGCTGCATGTCTGGGCGGTGGTTGAACGTCACTTACTGTTGTGTTCTCAATGTGGATTTAATTTTGTGTTCACAAAAGGGGCGAGACCTTCTCTCGGGGCGGAGGTAAACCGCTCTGAAATAGTGATATAAAAATGTTAAATGACAGAAACAGAATAATATCATATTGTCTTACACGTATTCTCTTTAAACACGAACATGTATTTTAATTAAAATGGCCGCTTAATGTTGTATGTACACAAGTATTAGACGATGTGAAGCTAGCGTCAGTCACGAAAAGTGTACCACAAGAAAGTACTGCGATCTGGGCGTTCAGGTGCATATCATAGCGGGATAGCGTCGCTAATGCTGGTGAATGAGGTTACGGACAGCCTGGGTTTGGTTTTGTGCCACAGTGACTTTCTTTTAGTTGTGAATATCGAAGCTGGACCTGCACTCGAGTCGGTGGTGAGCCGCAAGAAATGGTCGAAGCCCCTCCAAAATTAGAGAGATAACCTATACTCTCATCGGTTATGAGCCGGAACAGCCGAATACGATTATAAATAAATGTGTACTCTACATGGAAGTGGTGTTGTTATATAAGTTACATTTATCAGGAGAAATGAAAAAAAATGTGATTGAAACTCCATTGATGTATTATGAATCAATAGAAAACTGACTATAAATTCACTTGATATTGTAAATCCACACAGATATTGAGCATTTTGAAGTTAGGTCTGGGGCTAAATTTGTATATTCCTACAGTGCTGCTATCTAGTGGCAAAAGATAGAACTATTGGATTAGACTGTAGTACGTCCCGTTGTCGCTAGGTGCCAGGGCGCTCATGGCTGAAGCCGAAGGCGGCGCGTGGACGGAAATACACTCTCAGAGCAGACTCTTTGTAGGTAGTTTCTCCAGAGAGCGGAGACCATTATTTATTGAACTCCGGCAACGAAAAAATTAACCAAAAAAAGTTCTGGTTGTACTCAAAACGCCCATTCAAATGTTTGCTTACATGATACAGAATATAACAAGTGATTTATGCAACCAGTCCCATCTCAAACGCCATAGATAGGCCTAGACACTCAAGAAAATCCAATTTTAATCTTGTTTCTTGCCATTTGGACACGCTTGCGGCACTCCCCGATCACTGACGTCACACTTATGTAGTTTATGAATTGTTCACGACATTTTGCCTAACTTGACAGCTTGGAGAAACTGAAATGGCTAATTACGCACTGGACATCGGTGAGTGTTCAGCTCACATTTAATAGTCGTGGAGACAGGATAAGACGAGAATCTGCCTGGAGTAGGAGGACCACACTGCGCCGCTCCGGTTTATTGTACCGCAAAACGGGTTTCTGTAGGTTGCTCTAGCGGTGCAGTGTGTAGGAGGACCTGTGTTTGCACTCTCCACACAGATCTTCAGAGCCGCTGCTCCGTCGTGTTAAGTTTAGCGGCGTGAGAGTTGTGCTTGGAGAGTGCGATGTGTGTGAGTGGGGGTTAGACTTGCCTCAGTCTTATTGTGGACCTTATTGGAGTTGACTCTTTGCCCTTCCTTGTCACCCTCACAACTCGCACCGCCTCACGAATTGTGTTGTGGGTAAATTGGAGTTCCCAACATTAAAGAATTCCATCGCAGTTCATCGGGGTGTAGATTCGTTTTTGTTCATTGCACATAGATCTAGATTGAATCTTATCAGGGTTGTACCACCCCTAAGGAAATTATCAAATAATTCTATCGGAGTTCATTGGGGTGTAGTTTTTTTGTTTGTTTGCAAACCACCGAATTGAAACTGGACACGTCCGAGAAGATTTAGATCTACAAAGATCGAGTCCCCTACCTTTGATGTTACTCCATCCATTATTCTTCCTATTTCCCTTCTCCCTGTCTTGCCCAGTACACACCACAAATTCACTGGTCAGAGGTCGGGGAACGGTTATTTTTTATATTCCTATTAGTGAAGGTTTATGGACGCCTTGAGCCCGGGACAATTTGAGCCCTGGACCCCTTGAACCTTTCTGTGGATGCTTTGAGCCTACCCCATTTTTGGTGGCCTTGAGCCTCTAGATGTAAAAGTCATATACATACAACCCTAACCCTTACCCAACCCTTTTCTAACCCTAACCCGCCAATCGGAACTAAAAATGGGGTGGGCTCAGGGGGGGGGGGGGGGGGGGGGGGGGGAGCGAGGGCCTTCCCAGCGTGCATCGCGCACGGACCATATTACCAAACGCGGCCGCAACAGCGCCATTTACAAACCTGGAGCCTTGCGGTCAACACCTAACCTACCTATTTCATGTGCGGACACTGTTTTCCACACTTTCCAAAACTCAGTTATTTCAAGGAAAGCTACCAAATACATTATACCCTTCTATTCTGTGGCAGTATTTGCCAGATTCTCTGGAGAATTTGATGGTTTTTGTCCATTTATAATGTATCAAACTTTTCTGTGTTAACATGAGTGATAATAGGTGAACACAGCATGTAAACAGTGTTAGTACTGATCTATCTTTTCTTTTTTATAACTCCCAATATTATCATCCTAAATTCATGATACTCTGGAATTAGATAGAGCACATGTATATAATCCTTCGCTGTAAATATGAATTAATTTTGATAAGGTTATGACTATAAAAATAATTTTAGATGGTGGTTTTCAACCACCGCCTATACACAGTCAGCTTGGGTGGGCTCAAGGCGTCCACTGGGTGGGGGTTAAGGCGTCCAATTCCCTTAATAAATATCTGCAGTCTAAGCCTCGGTCAAGTCTAGTTCAGAGTGAGCAGGAGGGAGGCGCAATGGCGGAGGCCCTGGCTTCGGAGCTCGGAGCAGCCGACAGCCGACGTCCAAACGGAGATCCCGCACCCGTCACATGGTTCCAGGTACGTCAGTCTCACACTCAATATCCACAGGGAAAACTCGCGGTTAGTTCACCAGGTGGGCAGATGTTCTGTGTGAAGTTGTACGGGAAGGTAAACATGGGCGATAAACGGGGTTTTTACACACTCCACTGAGACGCTGTCACTGTACGAGGCGAACGCTGGGAGAATTTGTTTATTTACAGCAAAAAAGTTCCTCAGTTTTAGACGTTTGAGAAGATGTAAGGCATCGGGATTAATATGAGGCTGTATGTTTAAATGTTGTACTATTGTTTGTTTGTTGGTTCTATGTTTATATCGCCGGTAATCACTGAAATCAGGGAGAGAAGTGAGGATAGTACAACAATAACATTACAATTTACATTACAACAGTAGGCCTACCTGTGACAACATCAAGACTGGACAAGAGAGAAGGACCCAGCAACAGTCAACAGTCAGACCTGTTTTCTAGTTTGTAAAACAAAAATCCACATGTAATTCTACCATGAGTTCAAGAAAGTCGTACAGTTCTTTGACAAAGGTACCGGCACCGGATACCGGATAGCCTGAGGCAGTGAGGGTGGGATGCGGGTGGAACGCGTGGAGTGCATGTTGGGATCTAAAACACGCTCAGTGGAGCCTGGGCTGCTTCTTGTAGAGAATCTCACAACGTGGTGAGTTCCGACTGATTCATAAATGACGTCATGCTATTTACCCCCACCCCCCCCCCCCCCCCCACACACCCCTCCTTGTCATGATTTGTCATACATGTAAAATACCTAGCCGCTAACCAGCAGGGTAGCGCTAGTTATATAATATACGAAGTACAACGCTGTGTCCGTTTTCACTCCCCACAGACGTTGTACTTACGGTGTAGTGCCAAAATTGGTTACCCTGCCAAAAGTGGTAATTATCGCTCACTCTATCCCAGCATGTCTCTTCCCGTCCTGTACCGCTTAGATTTCACGGACTATTCTAGTGCTTAGTGCGCATGTACAAACTAGCACTCTCCCAGCAGATCTTTCGTGGCGCTATCGCTTGCTATCGGCCGCAGGAAGTAGAGCGCTGGATTTCTGCTTGGAGAGTAACAAACTAGTGGTTCGAGGGCCGATGAATTTGTCACTCTCCAATCGTGGACTGCAAGAGTGCGCATGTTCGCGCATCCGCCAAAGACAATAGTCAGCGATAGTTACCACTTATGGCAGGGTAACCAATTTTGGCACCACAACGGACATAGGCAAACTTTGAGATTCTTTGCGTGTAAGGGTCAACTACCTTGACCCTTACACACCTAATACATAGTGTCAAAAGAAACATATTATATAGGAAGCCAAAGTGAACCTGCTGAAACCATAGATACCCGTTTACAAAAGACCATTTCCGGTAGCCAGTAAGAATGAGGCTTAGTGATAAACCTATGGGGGTTTGAGGCTAGACTTTTGTTTTTGGTCTCGTTTGTTACTTTTGAAGTGTAGTTTACTACTATCATCTCTGAATAACTCTTGTCACAAGGCTATGATGACAGTTGTTAAGTTTATCAAAAATATGTATCTAAAAGATTGGAGAATGACACATATATAATCTCGAACCTACATAGTCTAAGTACTGAACGCCTATATCCAGAAATGGTGTTTTATAAACGGGTATCTGTGGTTTCAGTGGGTTCACTTTGGCTCCCTATAGGGAGTGTGTATCACGATACCCGGAGCATATGGATACATTGTATGCTCCGGGTTGCAAAAGCTGGCATACAGGAAAATAATGTGTATGAAAAAATAGGGCATACCTGAATGAAGTAATATCAGTACGCCACTTGTCACTGTTAGAAAAAGGTGGATGATAAATACAATATAGACTGGTTTCAGATAAAAGCGGTTATATACTCTTCGGAGTTGCCTCTGCGCAATATCCTCGCATGTGCTCGGATGTTACTATGTGTCAACTAGTCAGAGCATATGCCCACTTTTATCTGAAAACAGTCAATATTGCTTATATGTCACCCTTGGTACAAGTTTCGACATAGGAATAATGTTAGGAAAAATACTCAATGATCACCCTGGTATTAAAAGTGACATTACTACGCCATGGTCGTGGCATAGTGAATACGAGATGATGTCAGGGGTGATTGACCAATCAGTGGGCAGGATTTCAGAGAGGAGACGACATCAACATGGAGATCTAAATGTTCTAAACTGGATTTGTGAAGTAATTTGAATTAGTTTGATATTGTAATGCTACTCTAATGTCCATGAAAGGGGTGAGACAAATCCAGAACCACACTTGAATTGTAAAATATACAATACTCAACTCTTTTGGATGCACTGTGATTGTAACTTGGCTTTGCCTCAATGACGATGACTGCGCATCCAAACTCGTGGAGTATTGTCTATCCATACAATTTGCGATCAAGTTCTATATAAATTCTAAAATGATTGAGAGTGCTGAGTTTGTGTGTAAAATGATGGCGCATCCACCACCCACTGCTGACAGTCCTACCTTAGCTCTGACGGACTGCTGAAAGTCATATCGGTAAGACCCGACTTGATCAGGGTTAGTAGAGCAGCTCCAAATCCTTTCCGCTCACTTTGGCTAGGCAGTCTGCATATAAGCTTGCCGTCACTCATACTCTTCAAGCTATCACTCTGAACAGATTCAAATGCACCTTAAGTGATTTTAACAAAACAGTGAACCAAAGCAGTTCTAAAGACAGCCACCATCTTCACTTACGCAGATAGAAGATGTCTAATAATTACTAGGTTCAAGCAGGTTATGGATCTCAGTCTCCGGTCCTATCTCTACTATTATCGTGCCTGAGAAAGTTGGATTCTAATACAAGTGTAGCGGTGGCCGGTTATATAGTTCTGGACCCTGTTTTATAGTCGTGGTGATCAGTAATAGTGATCGTTTCCAGTGCATCGCGTTTTATAGTCGTGATAATCACAAAACAGTGATCAGTCACAGGTGTGACCGATAGAGAGTGACGTTTTGCATTGCATAATTGTGATCATTATAAGTGATTTTTCCGAAAACGATCACTAAAACGGTCTATATTAGTGACAAGGCTATACATGTCACTATTCGGCCCAAACAAAGGCCTACTACACATGATACGGTGAAAACACGATGTACTACAGTCTAAACATAGACACTCTGTCATAACCCCACGAAAAATTGACTTAGAAACACGGGATAAAGACTAATAAATAGCTAGGGACATAAGGATAACAGTCAATAAGTTGATACTGTGATTTAGATAAGGGATCCTTTCATAAATTCCCATGTTCGGTTCCGAAATTCTCCATGAGTGCAGAGGAGCGGCCTGAGGTCGGAAATGGAAATGGGACATAAGATACACATCAAATTGGCAATATCTTTACCTCCAATGCTGAAGAGCTCCATTTATATCAATCTCCTAGCAGATCTTTCACTGCACTAATGCTTACAAGCGCAGGAAGTCAAGCGCTGAATCTCTGCTAGGAGACTTTGCAAAAGAACCACAGACAATTTCCGAAATTGACTTGGCAAAGACAATCTGGTTCCTGGCAGGTAGATATCCATAGAAATAGTGATTGCTTTGATTCGATCACTTTAATAGTGATCGTTTCAACAGGGACTGACCTATTAGTGATCAAATCAGCAGTGATCGCACTGTAAAATAGTGATCTTGTCTATGCAACACGAAACAGTCACAGTCACTAATACAGTCACTAGATCAGTCACTCTTTTTCCGTGATCACTAATAAAGACGTCGCTGTCTATAAAACAGGACCCTGTATGCAAATATGATCGTTAAAAGGATATCCAGCATGGTGAGAGCTTAGATTGTCCGCCACCTACGTCTCCACTCTGTTCTGACTAAGAGGTTGGTGTGATTCAGTCGAGGCCAAAGATTGTCCGCCACCTCTGTCTCCACTCTGTTCTGACTCAGAGGTTGGTGTGATTCAGTCGAGGCCAAAGATTGTCTGCCACCTCTGTCTCCACTCTGTTCTGACTAAGAGGTTGGTGTGGTTCCGTCGAGGCCAAAGATTGTCCGCCACCTCTGTCTCCACTTTGTTCTGACTAAGAAGTTGGTGTGGTTCAGTCGAGGCCAAAGATTGTCCGCCACCTCTGTCTCCACTCTGTTCTGACTAAGAAGTTGGTGTGGTTCAGTCGAGGCCAAAGATTGTCCGCCACCTCTGTCTCCACTCTGTTCTGACTAAGAGGTTGGTGTGATTCAGTCGGGGCCAAAGATTGTCCGCCACCTCTGTCTCCACTCTGTTCTGACTCAGAGGTTGGTGTGATTCAGTCGAGGCCAAAGATTGTCCGCCACCTCTGTCTCCACTCTGTTCTGACTAAGAGGTTGGTGTGATTCAGTCGAGGCCAAAGATTGTCTGCCACCTCTGTCTCCACTCTGTTCTGACTCAGAGGTTGGTGTGATTCAGTCGAGGCCAAAGATTGTCCGCCACCTCTGTCTCCACTCTGTTCTGACTAAGAGGTTGGTGTGATTCAGTCGAGGCCAAAGATTGTCTGCCACCTCTGTCTCCACTCTGTTCTGACTCAGAGGTTGGTGTGATTCAGTCGAGGCCAAAGATTGTCCGCCACCTCTGTCTCCACGCTGTTCTGACTCAGAAGTTGGTGTGATTCAGTCGAGGCTTATTCCATGAATTCTCAATCATGATCCAAGTATTTGGTACAATAGGTAGGTTCTGAGAGCTGAGATATATACAAAGAAATGTCCACAGTTCACAAAATCAATAATGAAGTCTACCTTTATGGAAATTTTATTCAGAATCAGGGGTGCCAACGTTTCCATTGAAATTCATTTTTCATTTTCAGAATAGAAAAATAATTCCTCGTGTAATATTGATATAGCAACTGCTAAATTAGCTAATTCAATACAGCCCCAACATGATCCACTGATCCCCACTGAACCTCTACACTGACCCATGTCATAATTGAGCTTTGCCTTGAGTCCCTACTATAATGTGTTTGAAATTCATGTTTTCGTTTTCAGGGAGTTAAAGTGTTTTTCCTTGAATAATATTAGTATGACAACTGCTAAATCACCAAAATTAGCCTTATTACAACACTGGACCTCCAAACAGACAAATGAAAAATTCAGAACTTTCCCCAGATCCCTTGATCCCCCTCACCGCGTCTCACCCAGTCACTCCGCCTCAGGCCGCTGCATGGTTCAAGGTTCTCCTGTCAGCAGCAAGTCATGGGAGAGTCAGGGATTGAAAACAGACAATGGCTGTGACAAGTTTTGTTCATTGCTAGGCCTAACTAAACCCGATTCTGTGTGTAAAATATGTGTACAGACAATGATTAAAACACAATTCACTGTTTCATGATTTAAATGGTTAAAAGGAGTCCCTTTTATATTTTAAAATTTGGGTAATTTACTGCTGACACCAAGCCATGTGGTGCTTGTTGTGGAGGCGGCCATCTTGGATTAGCAGACAGGGGAACTGCAGACATGGCAATTTACTAAAGATGTTAAATTGGCCCAGTTTCAGCTTAATAATATAGATAATTATCACACATATTTTGTCATCAATACCAGCAGAAGCTGCTGGTGTTTGGTATCGTTGAATTCACTATGAATTTTCATTTTAGTGAGAGTGAGCGATAATGGGGGACCGAACACACTATGTTACACTATTATCACTCAATTACTTTTTCACCTCCAGCACTGGAGAACCCTACTCGGGGCAAAATGGCGGTGCCCAGAGAACATTATCTTTCTGCCCTGTACCCTCAGGGTCCCCTGGGACATTAACTGAATCAGCCCAAGTGATGCCTGGAGGCATTCCCACAGTGTTCTGTTGTACCTCATCTCAGAGAGAAGAGAGTTAGAACGGGGCAAGTTCAGGCCGTCTGCTGTGAGAGCCGCAAACAAGACAAGTCCAACACCGGTGTAGTCGTTACAAGCCCAGAGAGGATTCTGTTATTAGTGAGTTTCATTCTGTTTTATACGGTAAAATACGTTGTACCTCATGTCAGAGAAAAGAGAGTTAGAACGGGGCAAGTTCAGGCCGTCTGCTGTGAGAGCCGCAAACAAGACAAGTCCAACACCGGTGTAGTCGTTACAAGCCCAGAGAGGATTCTGTTTTTAGTGAGTTTCATTCTGTTTTATACGGTGAAATACGTTGTACCTCATCTCAGAGAGAAGAGAGTTAGAACGGGGCAAGTTCAGGCCGTCTGCTGTGAGAGCCGCAAACAAGACAAGTCCAACACCGGTGTAGTCGTTACAAGCCCAGAGAGGATTCTGTTATTAGTGAGTTTCATTCTGTTTTATACGGTGAAATACGTTGTACCTCATCTCAGAGAGAAGAGAGTTAGAACGGGGCAAGTTCAGACCGTCTGCTGTGAAAGCTGCAAACAAGACAAGTCCAACACCGGTGTAGTCGTTACAAGCCCAGAGAGGATTCTGTTTTTAGTGAGTTTCATTCTGTTTTATACGGTGAAATACGTTGTACCTCATCTCAGAGAGATGAGAGTTAGAACGGGGCAAGTTCAGGCCGTCTGCTGTGAGAGCCGCAAACAAGACAAGTCCAACACCGGTGTAGTCGTTACAAGCCCAGAGAGGATTCTGTTTTTAGTGAGTTTCATTCTGTTTTATACGGTGAAATATGTTGTACCTCATGTCAGAGAAAAGAGAGTTAGAACGGGGCAAGTTCAGGCCGTCTGCTGTGAGAGCCGCAAACAAGACAAGTCCAACACCGGTGTAGTCGTTACAAGCCCAGAGAGGATTCTGTTTTTAGTGAGTTTCATTCTGTTTTATACGGTGAAATACGTTGTACCTCATGTCAGAGAAAAGAGAGTTAGAACGGGGCAAGTTCAGGCCGTCTGCTGTGAGAGCCGCAAACAAGACAAGTCCAACACCGGTGTAGTCGTTACAAGCCCAGAGAGGATTCTGTTTTATACGGTGAGCCTCCCCCTCAGGGGAAGCCCCTGTCCACTCCTTGTTATCTACTATATCTAAAAAACTAGTGTTCTGGTAGTATCCGCTTGGAGTGTCTCCCACGTAGAGACAGAGTGAACCAGACCTAGGACTGGAGACTGAAGAGTCACGAGAGTGAGATTCTCGTGTAGTGAAAACTCGAACCTGCTCTTCTTTTTTGAAGGACTGTACTCAGACAAACTTCTTCTCCTCTGATTCATTTCAAGCCATGCCAAATTCAAAATTTAGTATTGTAGTTTTCTGATCTCCTTTTCTTGTGAGAAACCAATGAGATCCCAACTTTCGCTGGTAGCCCTTTCAAAACTCCGCTGATTCCCCCCCCCCCCCCCGTCCCCCCCACCATCGCCCTAAGTATTTGGCCTCTTTCAGGCATCTGGCTTTGTGGAGCAGTCAGCAGAACGGTCGCCTGGGAATTGGGGAGCTCTTGTCTAATTGAACAAATTGGACGTTAAACAAACAAACAAACAAACAAACAAACTGCTCGTCACATTCCACATCTGTCGTAGCTCGCCCGGAACTTGACACTTCCTAAATAGCATCACGCTCAAAGGTGTCGCGTGGTGAAGTGTACATTTTATTGTTTGGGGAGAATATAATACAGATAGAATATATAATAAGGTAATATGGATAGATAAACCATATATAGAGATATTATGCAATGGGTATATAAGGTACAATTAAAGAAATTGATAATGATAGAGCTATCTATATGACAAAAAAAACACGTCAGAAAGATATTTCTCATCAGCGCAGCCCCCTCTCTGACCCTACCAAATGATCTTCCCGCTAACAGATTGTAAAAGACCAGTCCCTGTACCCGCTATGTTATATCATAGTTATCAGGCTCCTAACTGTTTCTATACGAAGTAAGGTTGAAGTCAACGCACAGGTGTTGTCGGTACGAGATTCGGGCAGGTTCGGATAATTCTTTAATCAATTCATTTTCTTATAAACACGTCAAATTTGCATATTCATAAGCGTCTCCGGGTGGAGACGCTTGTAAGGGTGGGAGCGTGGCGCCAATTAGCGTCAGTTCGTCTCCGCGGCCACGCTCCCCTCACGAGGAAGCGGGGTTAATAATCTCGGGCCGGCCTAAAGCCGGAAGGAAGTGAGGATTATATATTAAATACAGGAAGGACCAATTAACAAGGCTACTGTCGGCCATCTTGGATTTGGGGCGTCTTTTGGAATTTATCTAATATATGTTATAAAATAATAATGCTGCTTTTTCATAAGTAAAATCAACTAAAACATATAAATAACGACTGCAGATCTTAATTTCTCACTTCTGTCACAATCTGGTTCTACACGGAAAGACGATGCGGATGGTGACGGTGTATTTTAGTTTTAATGACCATATACTTTCACTGATTTAAATATTTACGGGGATTCCCGAATTATAGTAGATGTGTAGATAGTAACGAGCAGGATATGACTAATAATACTACAGCTAGCAATAATATAGATCATATAGGATATGAATTTAAGTGCGCCACTAAAGTATCTGAGGATGCAGTCACTCTTAGCCGCACATCGGAACCAGGTCACCCCCATGACGCCCACCTCCCGGTCTGGGGTCAACGCTGCGCGGTTATAGGCCATAAAGTGACAGCCAGTTGTACCGTCTGAACTTACAGGGTTCTACCAACAGAATGTTAACACTTTGATTTTCCCAACGGCACAACACGGGACCGAGAGATGCCTTGAGGCATATGGAAATATAATTTTCAAGAAAGTAAGGAAGAAGTGGTTAAAATATATATGAAAATTCCACAGAATTTAGTTGTAACATCACAATGAAGATCTGTATGGAAATAGAACATGATAAGAAGTATGACTTAACAACATCCTGATCGGCCTGTGAAGCCTTGTTTCCTGACGTGAGGCCTGAGACCCTCGGACTCAGTCACCCGGCATGATAGGGTTAAATAAACCAAAACCTCCGTCACCCGGCATGATAGGGTTAAACCAAAACCTCCGTCACCCGGCATGATAGGGTTAAATAAACCAAAACTGCCGTCACCCGGCATGATAGGGTTAAATAAACCAAAACCTCTGTCACCCGGCATGATAGGGTTAAACCTAAACCTCCGTCACCCGGCATGATAGGGTTAAATAAACCAAAACCTCCGTCACCCGGCGTGATAGGGTTAAACCAAAACCTCCGTCACCTGGCATGATAGGGTTAAATAAACCAAAACCTCCGTCACCCGGCATGATAGGGTTAAACCAAAACCTCCGTCACCCGGCATGATAGGGTTAAATAAACCAAAAGCTCCGTCACCCGGCGTGATAGGGTTAAACCAAAACCTCCGTCACCCGGCATGATAGGGTTAAATAAACCTAAACCTCCGTCACCCGGCATGATAGGGTTAAATAAACCAAAAACTCCGTCGCCCGGCATGATAGGGTTAAATAAACCAAAACCTCTGTCACCCGGCATGATAGGGTTGAATAAACCAAAACCTCCGTCACCCGGCATGATAGGGTTAAGCGAAAACCTCCGTCACCCAGCATGATAGGGTTAAACCAAAACCTCCGTCACCCGGCATGATAGGGTTAAACCAAAACCGCCGTCACCCGGCATGATAGGGTTAAATAAACCAAAACCTCCGTCACCCGGCATGATAGGGTTAAACCAAAACCTCCGTCACCCGGCGTGATAGGGTTAAACCTAAACCTCCGTCACCCGGCATGATAGAGTTAAACCTGAACCTCCGTCACCCGGCATGATAGGGTTAAACCAAAACCTCTGTCACCCGGCATGATAGGGTTAAATAAACCAAAACCTCCGTCACCCGGCATGATAGGGTTAAACCAAAACCTCCGTCACCCGGCATGATAGGGTTAAACCAAAACCTCCGTCACCCGGCATGATAGGGTTAAATAAACCAAAACCTCCGTCACCCGGCATGATAGGGTTAAACCTAAACCTCCGTCACCCGGCATGATAGGGTTAAACCAAAACCTCCGTCACCCGGCATGATAGGGTTAAATAAACCAAAACCTCCGTCACCCGGCATGATAGGGTTAAACCAAAACCTCCGTCAACCGGCATGATAGGATTAAATAAACCTAAACCTCCGTCACCCGGCATGATAGGGTTAAACCTAAACCTCTGTCACCCGGCATGAAAGGGTTAAACCAAAACCTCCATAACCCGGCATGATAGGGTTAAATAATCCAAAACCTCCGTCACCCGGCATGATAGGGTTAAATAATCCAAAACCTCCGTCACCCGGCATGATAGGGTTAAACCAAAACCTCCGTCACCCGGCATGATAGGGTTAAATAAACCAAAACCTCCGTCACCCGGCGTGATAGGGTTAAACCAAAACCTCCGTCACCCGGCATGATAGGGTTAAACCAAAACCTCCGTCACCCAGCGTGATAGGGTTAAACAAAAACCTTCGTCACCCGGCATGATAGGGTTAAACCTAAACCTCCGTCACCCGGCATGATAGGGTTAAACCAAAACCTCCGTCACCCGGCATGATAGGGTTAAACCTAAACCTCCGTCACCCGGCATGATAGGGTTAAACAAACCAAAACCTCCGTCACCCAGCATGATACGGTTAAATAAACCAAAACCTCCGTCACCCGGCATAATAGGGTTAAACCAAAACCTCCGTCACCCGGCATGATAGGGTTAAATAAACCAAAACCTCCGTCACCCGGCATGATAGGGTTAAATAAACCAAAACCTCCGTCACCCGGCATGATAGGGTTAAATAAACCAAAACCTCCGTCACCCGGCGTGATAGGGTTAAACCAAAACCTCCGCCACCCGGCATGATAGGGTTAAATAAACCAAAACCTCCGTCACCCGGCATGATAGGGTTAAACCAAAACCTCCGTCACCCGGCATGATAGGGTTAAATAAACCAAAAGCTCCGTCACCCGGCGTGATAGGGTTAAACCAAAACCTCCGTCACCCGGCATGATAGGGTTAAATAAACCAAAACCTCCGTCACCCGGCATGATAGGGTTAAACCAAAACCTCCGTCACCCGGCATGATAGGGTTAAATAAACCAAAACCTCCGTCACCCGGCATGATAGGGTTAAACCAAAACCTCCGTCACCCGGCATGATAGGGTTAAACCAAAACCTCCATAACCCGGCGTGATAGGGTTAAATAAACCAAAACCTCCGTCACCCGGCGTGATAGGGTTAAACCAAAACCTCCGTCACCCGGCATGATAGGGTTAAGCGAAAACCTCCGTCACCCGGCATGATAGGGTTAAATAAACCAAAACCTCCGTCACCCGGCATGATAGGGTTAAACCAAAACCTCCGTCACCCGGCATGATAGGGTTAAACCAAAACCTTCGTCACCCGGCATGGTAGGGTTAAACCTAAACCTCCGTCACCCGGCATGATAGGGTTAAACCTAAACCGCAGACTTGCCCAAGCCGTATATAGAATTCAATTTTAATAGTTCCATAAATTTTCTTTTTGTTCTTCTATTCCCAACTTTCATCACTGTAATATAAAGGAGGTGAAAAATTTACTCCCACCCCTTAAATAAAGGATCAATAACAAAAAACCGAATAGGAGAGACTGAAGCTAGTCTACTTGGATGCTGCCTCAAGGAGGGGGTTTCCCGCTGCACTAAAATAGAGTGAGAGCCATTTCTGGATTAGTTTCACAATGCAGACGGAATAACTCAAGGTTCCAGTCTTTATCTCACCCCGGTATTTTTCTCCATAGGCTTAACATTAGGAACTCGTACTCCACGGCCGTGAGGTTCGTGTATCCAATACTCAATGGCTAATTCTGTGATTCATTTTATCAATAAGTAATGTTATACGGGGTGAGATAAAATCAGAAACCAACTCGATGAATATAACCTCGTTTGACCACAGAGTAATTCACTCAGCTTTGCTTTGTGAATTACTCTGCAGTCAAACTCGGTGGAGTACGAACCAAGCTATTTTCATCTCGTGGGTTTCCTTCTAATTGCTTTTGTTGAAAAGAGATTTTATGTGATATGTCTTTTTTTAATTTCCGACTTTTTCCACTCCTGAACTAATCACTTAATTCACAACCTGAGCATGTTGACTGAAACTAGTCATGCGTAACCAGCCCTGTCCATAACAGGAGGGAATGGAGATGAGGGGTGAACGTTTTACCCAGACTGAAACTAGTCATGCGTAACCAGCCCTGTCCATAACAGGAGGGAATGGAGATGAGCGGTGAACGTTTTACCCAGACTGAAACTAGTCATGCGTAACCAGCCCTGTCCATAACAGGAGGGAATAGAGATGAGCGGTGAACGTTTTACCCAGACTGAAACTAGTCATGTGTAACCAGCCCTGTCCATAACAGGAGGGAATGGAGATGAGTGGTGAACGTTTTACCCAGACTGAAACTAGTCATGTGTAACCAGCCCTGTCCATAACAGGAGGGAATGGAGATGAGCGGTGAACGTTTTACCCAGACTGAAACTAGTCATGTGTAACCAGCCCTGTCCATAACAGGAGGGAATGGAGATGAGCGGTGAACGTTTTACCCAGACTGAAACTAGTCATGTGTAACCAGCCCTGTCCATAACAGGAGGGAATGGAGATGAGCGGTGAACGTTTTACCCAGACTGAAACTAGTCATGTGTAACCAGCCCTGTCCATAACAGGAGGGAATGGAGATGAGGGGTGAACGTTTTACCCAGACTGAAACTAGTCATGTGTAACCAGCCCTGTCCATAACAGGAGGGAATGGAGATGAGCGGTGAACGTTTTACCCAGACTGAAACTAGTCATGTGGAACCAGCCCTGTCCATAACAGGAGGGAATGGAGATGAGCGGAGAACGTTTTACTCAGACTGAAACTAGTCATGTGTAACCAGACTGAAACTAGTCATGTGTAACCAGCCCTGTCCATAACAGGAGGGAATGGAGATGAGCGGTGAACGTTTTACCCAGACTGAAACTAGTCATGTGGAACCAGACTGAAACTAGTCATGTGTAACCAGCCCTGTCCATAACAGGAGGGAATGGAGATGAGGGGTGAACGTTTTACCCAGACTGAAACTAGTCATGTGTAACCAGCCCTGTCCATAACAGGAGGGAATGGAGATGAGCGGTGAACGTTTTACCCAGACTGAAACTAGTCATGTGTAACCAGCCCTGTTCATAACAGGAGGGAATGGAGATGAGCGGTGAACGTTTTACCCAGACTGAAACTAGTCATGTGTAACCAGCCCTGTCCATAACAGGAGGGAATGGAGATGAGCGGTGAACATTTTACCCAGACTGAAACTAGTCATGTGTAACCATCCCTGTCCATAACAGGAGGGAATGGAGATGAGGGTTGAACGTTTTACCCAGACTGAAACTAGTCATGTGGAACCAGACTGAAACTAGTCATGTGTAACCAGCCCTGTCCATAACAGGAGGGAATGGAGATGAGCGGTGAACGTTTTACTCAGACTGAAACTAGTCATGTGTAACCAGCCCGGTCCATAACAGGAGGGAATGGAGATGAGTGGTGAACGTTTTACCCAGACTGAAACTAGTCATGTGTAACCAGCCCTGTCCATAACAGGAGGGAATGGAGATGAGCGGTGAACGTTTTACCCAGACTGAAACTAGTCATGTGTAACCAGCCCTGTCCATAACAGGAGGGAATGGAGATGAGCGGTGAACGTTTTACCCAGACTGAAACTAGTCATGTGTAACCAGCCCTGTCCATAACAGGAGGGAATGGAGATGAGCGGTGAACGTTTTACCCAGACTGAAACTAGTCATGTGTAACCAGCCCTGTCCATAACAGGAGGGAATGGAGATGAGGGGTGAACGTTTTACCCAGACTGAAACTAGTCATGTGTAACCAGCCCTGTCCATAACAGGAGGGAATGGAGATGAGTGGTGAACGTTTTACCCAGACTGAAACTAGTCATGTGGAACCAGCCCTGTCCATAACAGGAGGGAATGGAGATGAGCGGAGAACGTTTTACCCAGACTGAAACTAGTCATGTGGAACCAGCCCTGTCCATAACAGGAGGGAATGGAGATGAGCGGTGAACGTTTTACCCAGACTGAAACTAGTCATGTGGAACCAGACTGAAACTAGTCATGTGTTGTTACGTCGATGCTCTTCCACATCTTTGCGTGTCGAGTTGCTTCCCCCACTGAAACCACTTTGGTCACACAGTGGGGTAGGCTCCGTAACAAAACAACTCTAGTGACAACGTGTTGATAAAGCTGAGAGGAGAGAGGATCTGCCGTATGCTGGCAGGCGCTTTATTTTATAATTTGGGTACAATCATACGTCACAAAGAACGAGTACGTCACATACTCACATACCATTCCTTATACAGACAATCACAGGCGTGGTAGTTGGTTCCAAACATGGTTACACTTTTTAAGATTGGTTACTAATGGTCTCGTGTGGTAGTAAGACGCTCCCCCTAATAAGGATATGTCTTTCCCGTCCAGGGATCTTAATCCCATATTTAAGAAGAAACCACAAAGATGTTTATGTGTTCCTTCAGGAGGACCTTGATATATTATGCCGCGTGCAACCTCCTTGAGGTAAAACCTCTGTGTAAAGAGTTATGAAATAAGAAAAGAATTGAAATGTACAAAAGGAAGAATAATCCTCGGTAAAATGCTCATGAAAATGTAATAGGAGCTATAGTAGAAAATCCAAGACTCCTAAGGATGGTAAAAAGAGTACGACATTTATCATATTAAAGGGGAACGAAACGTAAGACGCCGGTGAGAAATGAGACATGTTTCTAGTAGTTTACGGTCTCCGGGTAGTTGTGCCTACGGCACATCCGTATTGTATCCACCTCCAGTTTCTACAGTCATCACTCATGTCACCTTGTTTGTGAGAACCTTGCTCACATGTCCGGTTTTCTCACGCTCCTCAGAGGAACTTATACGCACGTATCTGTATGTTATGGAAAACCATCATTGTACCCAACATTTCTTATGTATAAAAATAAAGCTTTAAAGTGCAGTGCATAAAAGGGAAAAATACGAAGCTACTATATATTATATATATTTGATTTCCTCTTCCTGGGGAAAATGGCCTCTCTCGAAGCCCGGAATCAGGCAATGCCGGGAGAGTATTTCCAGGTCTCCCATATAGACTCCTCATGCCTCTTTACGGGAATAACACTTTAAAAGTTCCCCATTTCCTGGAAGATCTATTCCTCCTACACACGCGACATGGGCAGCCATACGTGACATTGGCCCTCCCCACCTTAAAATAATCAGCAACCTTCATCAGGTTGGTGATGATTTAAGACAAAAGAAGATGATTCCCTGTACCCTCATGGCTTTAGCTTGAGGAGCTTCAGTTACTGCTACTATGTGCACCGAAGAACACCCCCATTACCCTTCAATATAACGCCACAGAAAGTGCATCTTGCATATCGCTGCACCATCTGTTCAACGGTTCTCCAAAAACAAACTTGGTGTACGAGGGCACCGCAACAGGTCATTCGCGCACCTATTCGGATATCCCACCTGTTGCTATACTGAAAGTAGGGAAGATCCTGTAGGCATATACAGCACATCCCTCTTTTCTGCTGTAGAAGGAAGGCTTTCTTTCTAGTATTATTCCGCAGTACCCTTCTTATTCCCACTTTGGAAAACTTTCCAAGTTTCTCATTATAAATTCTTGGAAGGAGATTTTGCCGTTCAATACCTGAACAGTTAATCATAGTCCTAATGATCAACTCTTTCCGACCTGCTAGGTTTAATGGGTAATAATTTAATACCTCACCCAAGAAATGGTGTGCTTCTCCGGGTTCTAGAGTGAATGCACATTCGATTAATAAGATGAAGAGCTCATCACACCCAAAGATATTGCAAAACTCCACGTATGTGTTGCCAGAGCCTCTCTTCACCAAACGCCACAGCGTTCGTGCTAACGCATATATACTATCATGATTAGTGAAAGCCTTGAACACCTCTATATATTCAGCACATGAGAGTATGGGCGGTAAGGTGATGGTTGTTATGCCATCCTCACCATCATAATACCACAAAGCATGAAAATACCTGCTATACCGACTTAATTTCTCATACTCAAGTCCTTTAAAAAGGAACTCGGCTGGTAAAGCCATTTTGAATCAATACCACTTTTCTTGTTTCACACCTGTCCCGTTCCGTATCCACGGATGGTGGCCTCAGGTACACGAAGTCGAGGAGCTTCTACAACGTCCCTACTCCAGGAGCTTTGACTCAGTTAACAAACGCCCCTAAAGGAGAAGGAATCGCTGAGCGCTACCGTCCTACGCTACCCAGGCTCTCCCATCTCTTTACTCAACTATTTTGGCGACTACAACGCGGACTACTCATCACAACAACCCTTCATCTTTTCGACAACACATCGAATCACTCCATGGACTATTCCATTTGGTATTGTTCATACGATTCTTAACTTCGAAATCATTAACCTCTCAACAACCTTCATGGCCATGAAAACAATAGTTTCTGACACGATACCGGTATTTCAGTCTTTGGATTTCCTCTTCCTGGGAGATATTGTTTCTTTTTCGTAGTACTCCTCAAGGTCCTTGAAGAAGTTCACAGTGTCCTCTTTAGGAAGAGTATAGCACTAATCAATCAAAGCATTTAACACAGTATTTACACATGAAATAGTTAAAGAAATCCATATATTTCCTTCCATCAGACGGTGGGATCTGGTCCCATTTCAACCTTGCAATGTCCTTAGTAGGATTATTTCGCGATAGGATATGGAACATTTCACGGTACTCTTGTCTTATTAAGTATGGAAGGCAGTAGTACTACTTCATCAGTCCAGTTTGGTTCTTTCGATCACTCCTGGGCGGCAAGGAACTCACAGTTATCCTTTAATCGCGACATATTCTGTCCGATCATATGAATCGTCACCATAACGTCCTGTACTCTCCTTTTCCTTTAAAGGAGGGTTCCCCTTTTGAGGCCATCACACACAATTAGTCCGTGTGTATATTTTAAAGAACTTAACATCTATTAAGTGAGTACGGTCTGATAAGAAGCAGTGATGCGGAGGGAAAATTTACAAAGTGAGGCCTTAACCCTCCAACATCAAGGATTACAAACTACACAGAGCATCAATGTCATTGTGTTAGAATAAGGATCCGGGGTCATCCCTTAGTTTGTTTGTTTGTTTGTTTGGGTAATTTAACGTCCACTTTGTTCAATTAATCTTACTTAGTAATTACTACCTTGGCCTTTTTTATTTTGAAAGAGGGTAAGGTTATCCCTCAGTAATTACTGCATTGGCCTTTTTATTTTAAAAGAGGGTATGGTTATCCCTCAGTAATTACTGCATTGACCCTTTTTATTTTGAAAGAGGGTAAGGTTATCCCTCAGTAATTACTGCATTGACCTTTTTATTTTAAAAGAGGGTAAGGTTATCCCTCAGTAATTCAAAGTTGTACCACCAATTGACTCCCACTCACCAAATGAACTCCAAGAAGCTGCTTTTAAAGTCACTTCTGCAAGTTGTAACACCAGTCAAACCTATTGGTTGACATGTTTTTGTGATTAACCTATGGCATCAATGGGGATGGTCACAGGAGGTGACCGTCACATGAGGTAGGCGTGGTTGATGTAACGTGGGAGGAAAAACTAAATAAAAGACGCAGAGTAGCCAATCAAATAAAACAAAAAGAAAATA
Source organism: Alentia gelatinosa (assembly GCA_950022655.1). Taxonomy (NCBI): domain Eukaryota; kingdom Metazoa; phylum Annelida; class Polychaeta; order Phyllodocida; family Polynoidae; genus Alentia; species Alentia gelatinosa. The sequence goes on along the minus strand of OX465591.1, from coordinate 50,213,621 downwards.
AGTAAAGGTAAAAATAAAGAAAAGAAACAGCACGACTCCAGAGTTGCATCGAAGCCTGTTTCCTCGTTTTCTGAGCATCACCAGCTCCGTCTTCAAGGCGTAGAACGAAGGGGGAACGGTTTTAATTGCGTCGCCCGCGTTTTACACACACCCCGTCCGAGTGTGGTTCCGTCAGATGCCCTCGTTTACACACACCCCGTCCGAGTGTGGTTCCGTCAGATGCCCTCGTTTACACACACCCCGTCCGAGTGTGGTTCCGTCAGATGCCCTCGGTTACACACACCCTGTCCGAGTGTAGTTACGACAGAAGCAGCTCAGTACGGCACCTCAAAGTAGAACACCGAGGGTGTAAAAAACAGTCATTTTAGTCTTTTTATAGGACATCAGGACAGAAGTCAGGAAGGATCATATAGACAGGTGTTAATTTTGAGCTCTCTGTCATGCCTCTATCCCCCTTTTACCTCGATGAGCTAGGACTGCGGGAACGACTAATTACGTCATCCTCATTCCCCTCGTCTGGCACGTCCACCTGAATCATAGCTTCACCGGTTCGAGCACTGTACCCCACTTTAGGAAGAACTTTTTCCCTTTTATTTACCTCCATCTTCTTGCATTTCTTACAGCACCGTGGGAACCCTTTTTCTCTAATCTTATAACCTCTTTTTGTAAGATACAAAAATACTATAAATCCTATTATTGCTGCTAGGGCTATCAAAAACCAAAACCACCAAGCTCTACTTTCCACATTTGTCTGTATGTTCTTTATTCTCGACATTATCCTGCTGCGAGGAGCGGCTTCAAGGGCAGTGAAGGAGGGAAAATTTAGCTCGGATATCCCGCTAGTCTGCCAAACTTTATATGTTCTTATTGGGTATCTGGAAAAATTTAACCAGGATAAGTCTACGGGCTGTGGAGGTGGAACAGTTATGTTATGGGAAAAGCGAGTAAGGGGCAGGCCTCGAAGATTCCAGAAATCGGTGTCAAGTCCGCATGGCAGGCCTACTTGGATAACATAACTCCCGGCAGTCAATTTTCCAGTAACTGGGCTTTCGTGAGGGCACACATAGTGGTAGGTTGTGTCTTCCGTTTCCACAATGTATCTATTGAGGGGAGTTGATACCACTCTAGATGGTGGCGGTCGCTTAGTGTAGAGCGTTACCGGACACGTGGCCTGTTGTTCCGCATCCCCATTTACCAACCCATGTAAACACGGTTGTTGCCGTCTATCATACTTTACCCCGGACTTACATGCTCGCGGGTCTGGGCCGTAACACTCATATGGGAAATACAAATCCTCAGTTGCCAAATCTAGAACAAACGGTTGTGGCTGGTAGATTTTTATACATTTCTTCCCTTCACACACAGCCATGGTGTTTATGGTGTATAAACGCTGCTCATGGGACCCAAACAAAGGTGCCCTCAGGACACAAATGGCCTGGGAGTTGACAACCATTATCTTTTCCACCTGGACGTAAGCATAATAAGCCAAGGTGTTAACTTGCAGTCCGTTATCTTTTGAAGAGAGTATCTGCTCCATCATTGGCACAGGCACCACCTGGTCAGAAACAACTCGCGCCTCACAGGCAACTCGCACGCTAGAGGCCTTAGCCACCGCCGCTTCGTAACTAGTTAGGTGTTCATCAATCAAATCCATCACAACTGTGAACCCCAGCACCACCCCGTCGTATTCAACGATAGGTTCCATATGGCTCAGGCGTAATATACGTCCCTCTTGCGCGTCTTGCCGCCTTATTATTGAGTCAACAGTATGGGCTAACTTTTCTTCTTGTACTCTCAAAAGATTTACTTTGGCCACCAGCCCAATTTGTGTATCTACCACGCCCTCAATTTCCTCCGCCAACGCCAAACCTGCCGCTTGCAGGGCTTCAATATCGGCCTCAGTGGCTGTCCCAAATAGGAATGAAGAAATTTCGCCAACTACATTTAAAAGTCCCCTTTTTCGTTGACTGACGTGCTTTATCCGCGTCCGGATAACAGCAAGTCGTCTCAACAAATTCTCGGTGAAAGCCAGCTCTGTCTCGTGGTGACTATATTCATACCGGATCTGTTTCTCGCGTATGCGATGCTCTATGTTATCGCACATTTGTAGCCATTTCACGTCCAGTGAATGGTCAGCCGACAGGTATACGTATACCTGAGCATAAGAGTTTATCTCCCTCACCTTCTCTTCGTGAGATATAATCGCCCCAGTTTCTATTTTGGTTATTTCCTGTCCGCTGGACAGCGTCAGGCACCTGAAATAAGATGAGGACTCATTTAGTACAGAGTCTCACCGTTTCCAGCCAGGAATTCCATTCAATTTCAAAGGAATTAGGACACCCCATGCTCTTATCTGAGTAATCGTTAACAGCAGCCGCCGCAGGGGTAAGGACGGTGGACAGATGGGGATTTGGGATTAGGGGAACCGGGGTAGCTTCGGCGGGCGGAAGCTTTGATTCCTTACTCGTTGGGGCAGGGACTGGGTCTACCTCCTCATACGACTTTGCCTCAGGAATGACACGGGCATTCCGTTGATTAACTCGAACGACGCGTCCCGTTTCGAGTTCCTCTACGCGGAGGCCTCCTTCATGGTTGGAGATCACCCGGTAGCCGGGCTGCCATTTAGGCTGCCCCTTCCGGGGAAAGAGAGCGCGCACCGTGACAAAAGCCCCGACGGGTAGGCGGTTAGCCCGGCCCGGTTCTTTTGTCTTATAGGCGGCTCTCGTTTCCAGGCGGAATTCGTGCAATAGGCTCTGCGCTAGCCGTATCGCCTGTAGCCTTTCACCCTCCTCAGGGTTACCGGTAGAAGTTCGGGGCAGGCGCGCTTTCCTGCCATAAACTGACTGGTATGGACTGATGCCCGCGGGACCAGCCGTAATTCGGTACGCATATAGCGCTTCGGACAGGTACCTTGTCCATTTTCGCGGGTCACCCCCTGTTAGTTTCAAGAGCAACCTCTGGATTGTTCCATTGAATCGCTCTACCATCCCATTGGATTGGGGATGATAAGGAGAGGTCTTACGGTGCTGGACACCGTTGTTCCTCATCCATTCCCCAAAATGGGTCTCCGTGAATTCCCCGCCATTATCGGTCACTAAAACCGCAGGGAGTCCATATCTAGCTACCACCTCTCGTGAGAAGGCTTCCCATACAGTAGCAGATTTCTTTGACGCTATCGGTATTGCTTCTACCCAGCCAGTAAGATGATCTATGCACGTCAACAGGTACTGTCGACCTCTTTGATCTCTAGGGAAGGGTCCCACCAGGTCCATTCCCCAGGTGTGGAAGGAACACGGGGGCGTGGGCATCTGTCCCCTTGGGGCAGCAGTGTTCGCCGGTGTGAGAGTGTTACACAACACACAGCTACCTATATATTCCCTAATAGTTTTCCGCATTCCGGGCCAAAGGTAATTTTCCTGTACCCTCTTTAAGGTCTTTTCTGGCGCCGAATGCCCTATTTCCCCGTGACAACGGTCAATCACCGCCTTCCTATACTGTTGGGGTAGCATCAACCAAGGATAGATACCCCTGTTTTTGAATGGTTCTGCTAGGCTGTACAGAATTCCCTGATATACCACATATCAGGTTTCGTCTGTCCCCTGTTCAGCCTCAATGAACCCATCTTGGAACTGTTCTTTCTGGAGCTTCCTCAAAGCCAGAGGATCAATGCTGTCAGTGTTCCAGACATCCGGGGTTTCTGACGCCCAGATCTCCTCCCTGCCTTGGTCATTACCTGGGGCTACACTTGCTATTCTTGACAGCATGTCTGCTCGGACATTTAGCTTTCCCTTGTGATACATAATTGGGGCGGCATACTTGGATATCTGGATTGACCACCTTTGGAGCTTGGTATTCCTAATTTCTGATTGGAAGAGGCACCTCAAAGGCTTATGATCCGTGTGGATTTCAAAGCGGGCACCGCCTCCCAGGTACAGGTGTAACTTCTTAAGGGCATACACAATGGCATAGGCTTCTTTTTCTATGATAGGCCATAGTTGCTGCCGCTCAGACAGTTTGTGCGAGACATAATGTATGACCCGTTCTACCCCTTTTTCATCTTTTTGGACAAGGATAGCACCAATGCATTGATCAGATGCATCGGTGTATTAGATGTAGGGCTTGTTGACATCGGGGTGCGCTAAGACTGGTGCTTTGGTCAAAGCAGCCTTCAGCTGGTCGAATGATTTTTGATGTTCCTCACCCCATCTGAACTCATTCTTTGGTTTTGTCAATTCCGTCAGTGGCACCGCCAGGGTCGCGAATCCCGGAATGCACTGACGGTATTATCCGGCCATGCCGAGGAAACTTCGTACCGCCGTTCTATCTTTCGGTGGTTCCATATCTCGAATGGCCTCCACTTTTGATTCATGAGGGCGTATGCCCTCAGCATCGACCACATACCCGAGCAATTCTATTTGGGTCTTGTAGAAGCTACACTTTGATGGTTTTACCTGCAGACCTGCCTCTCTTAACCTGTCAAAGACCTTTCCCAGATGTTCCACATGTTCTTTCTCGTCCTTACTATAAATGACAATGTCATCTATGAATACCATACAGCAGCGCCCGATTAGCCCTGACAACACCTTGGTCATGGCCCGTTGGAACTGAGCCGGGGCATTCTTTAGACCGATCGCCATCCTGGTGAATTCAAAAAGTCCGAGATGACAAGTGAAAGCTGTTTTCTCAATAGAGGCAGGGTCCATGGGCATCTGCCAGTACCCTGACTTAAGGTCCAGGGTGGAGAAAACCGTGGCCCCCTCCAACGTGTCAAAGATATCCTGAATGTAAGGCAGCGGATAGGCATCACCTTTTGTCATTGCGTTTATCTTGCGGTAGTCTACGCAAAACCGAGTACCGCCGTCTTTTTTCGGGACGAGGGTGATGGGAGACGCCCAGGGGGACGTACTCGGTCTTATCACCCCGTCTTCTAGCATTTCTTGTTCACATTTTTCAACCTTCTCTCTTTTATCCAATGGCATTCTATAGGGGTTCTGATGAATAGGGCCGCTGTCACCCGTGTCAATCACTGCTGGCGGCAGTGACTGAGCAACTCTGACCAGCTTCTCTTTTTCACTGAACACATCCCGATACCTCATTAAGACGTCATTAACGAGGGAACTGCTCAACATTGGAACCTTAGATACTGACATCACGGGACCACAATACTGAGATGGATTAGTTATAAGCGGATATACTTTCTCTCCTAATTTCATGACATTTTTCAAAAAATCGATTACACACGACCGGCGGCACAGATTGGACCCGATCAATAAATCAACCCCCCCTGCGTTATCACACACGAGGACTTCCATTGGGAATCCCCCTATATTGACGGTACAGGTACCCTTTACAGAGAGGGTGTGCCCTGTTATACTTCACACCATCGGCGGTACACTTAGGGGAGTTGACTTTGGCAAGCGAGTGTACAGCTGAGCAGTTATAAGAGTATGTGTACTACCTGTATCTATCAGGGCTGTCACCTGTATTACTTCTACATCGAGTTGTACCCTAGGTCGTACGGCTCCTTCCGCACCACAACAGCCCATCCCCTGGCCAAGGGGCGAGGACTGAGGGCTTATCTAGTTTCCCTGGTTGGCTGGGGAGGCCCCAGGCACAGGAAAACTCACACTCTGACCCTTCTCTTTACAATCATACCTCCAGTGTCGCCCCCCGCAATAGCAAGGACGACTCGGAGGCCGAGCCCGACACCCTTCCACGACGTGTCCGCTCTGGCGGCACCGCAGGCAGACATCCTCCGTTTCTTCCTGCGGTCTAGGTCCCGAGCCATTCTTACAATCGTTCGCAAAATGACCTAACCTGTTACAACGGAAACATTTATCTTGCGGGGTGGCTGTGCGTGGTTTCTTTTTTCTGAGACTCGCACTCACCACAGGTTCAGGTTTCTTTTGGGTACTTTGTACAGCCAATACCTGCTTCATCTTATCCCTCATCTCCTGTTGGGACCGGTTGGCAGAAGCCACTTCCTGCCTCAGTTCTTCCACCACACCCCGCAGGAGGGCGGTCTCACTCACTTCCCCTGCAAGTGAATGGACTTTCCCGGTATCTCTTGGTTTGAGATAATCTTCTCTTTGGCTATATGAGATAACCTGTTTTATGGCTACCCGGAGAGAGGTAGGTCGGCGCGCCGCAATCCTGCACGCCACGGCCCTGTCTTCCATCCCGCTAAGGAGATCCCTTATAAGATCAGATTGATCTTGTGGCAGGCTTGCATATCCCTCATTAAAAAGAGTTTCAAAAGCGGAGACATATGCACGGATAGACTCTCCTGATCTCTGAGCCAAATTCCTTAACTTATCTCTCTGGGCCTGCTGAAAATCTGCAGACACATATGCATGGGCCAGGGTGTTTTTTATCATAGGCCAGGTGTTCTCAGGGTTGGCTATTAGACGCCTCAGGCTAACCCCCAAAGGATCCGAGGCGGTAAGAGTCGCTACCTTTAGGCGTATATTTTCCGGTACCTTGTCCAACTCTGTCAACCAGGTTAGAGTTTTTGCCGGGTTGTTTCCCTCACACCTACCAGTATCACGAGAATAACGACCCAAAGAATGGTTATCAGCCACGGCCGCCAACAACTTAGTCATCTGCTCTTCATCCTGTGTTCTTCTACCCCCATTTGCCTCCTCATCTTCATCCTCATCCTCCATATCCCCGTCTACCTCAGTGAGATACGTATACTTCGTTCTCACCTCTTCTCTATCTCTGCCGGATCCCTTTTTACTCATTTTTGCTTTTTCTACTCCCTGCAGCGCCAGAAAAATCAAAGACACCACTAGACTTGGCTTTAGCGGACTCTGTTGTGCTTTCTCTATCTTTCTTCTCACCGCTCCGCGCATTGGCCTCGGACTGAGACCCGGCGGACGCCTCTTCATCCCCCATTCCCAATCGTCGTTTACTTTTCTGGTGGGTGTCCGTTTGCAGACCTACATTTCTTAGGACCTTACTACATGGGGATATGGTGGTAGTGGTAGAGGAAATGGAAGGGGCGGAGCGGGGCAGGGTAGATTTCTGTCTAGTGTCATACTTATGCTTTGGTGTATCAGTCATTTAGGTATAGGGACTCCCGTTCTTAGTACCTTCAAAACCCTCTTTACTAACTCAACTTTTCATTCTACATTTTAGATACAATGCCCGAACCCGTTACTACCATGCAGACAGATTTTCAGCCACTCACCAAACCAGACACAGGGCTGTCGCAGCAAGCCGCTCGAGAGTCAGAGGTCTCCATCTCGCAGGCAGACAGAAGCACTCGTAGGGGCTGTTGATGCCGACACCCCATCGTGGGCAGAACCGCGAAGAGTTGTCCCGTTCCATCGTCACGAGTCCACCATTTGTTACATACAGGCTGAGATAGAGTATAGTGTTGTCAGGAGTGGTTTCAGGATGTTCCCCTCAGGTCGGCAGCAAATGTGTGTCAGCTCTACTCCTCTCCCGAGCAGAACCAGGATACCAGGATATAGCTGTCAGCTCTGTATGCGTGGTGAAATGTGTATGTACAGATATACACACAATGTCCAGTGATCCTCACTGTTTTATCTCCTATATATCCATCACGTCTGTCACTTCACAAATAGAATCACGTCGGGGTCACCATTTGTTACGTCGATGCTCTTCCACATCTTTGCGTGTCGAGTTGCTTCCCCCACTGAAACCGCCTTGGTCACACAGTGGGGTAGGCTCCGTAACAAAACAACTCTAGTGACAACGTGTTGATAAAGCTGAGAGGAGAGAGGATCTGCCATATGCTGGCAGGCGCTTTATTTTATAATTTGGGTACAATCATACGTCACAAAGAACGAGTACGTCACATACTCACATACCATTCCTTATACAGACAATCACAGGCGTGGTAGTTGGTTCCAAACATGGTTACACTTTTTAAGATTGGTTACGAATGGTCACGTGTGGTAGTAAGACGCTCCCCCTAATAAGGATATGTCTTTCCCGTCCAGGGATCTTAATCCCATATTTAAGAAGAAACCACAAAGATGTTTGTGCGTTCCTTCAGGAGAACCTTGATATATTATGCCGCGTGCAACCTCCTTGAGGTAAAACCTCTGTGTAAAGAGTTATGAAATAAGAAAAGAATTGAAATGTACAAAAGGAAGAATAATCCTCGGTAAAATGCTCATGAAAATGTAATCGGAGCAATAGTAGAAAATCCAAGACTCCTAAGGATGGTAAAAAGAGTATGACATTTATCATATTAAAGGGGAACGAAACGTAAGACGCCGGTGAGAAATGAGACATGTTTCTAGTAGTTTACGGTCTCCGGGTAGTTGTGCCTACGTGCACATCCGTATTGTATCCACCTCCAGTTTCTACAGTCATCACTCATGTCACCTTGTTTGTGAGAACCTTGCTCACATGTCCGGTTTTCTAACGCTCCTCAGAGGAACTTATACGCACGTATCTGTATGTTATGGAAAACCATCATTGTACCCAACATTTCTTATGTATAAAAATAAAGCTTTAAAGTGCAGTGCATAAAAGGGAAAAATACGAAGCTACTATATATTATATATATTTGATTTCCTCTTCCTGGGGAAAATGGCCTCTCTCTAAGCCCGGAATCAGGCAATGCTGGGAGAGTATTTCCAGGTCTCCCATATAAACTCCTCATGCCTCTTTACGGGAATAACACTTTAAAAGTTCCCCATTTCCTGGAAGATCCAGAGATGCCAGTTTCCATTTTTCTGTGGAAATCCACTTTTTCATATACAGTATATGATATTGCTTTTCATTGTGTGAAAATAAGATGACATAAATTGAGCCTCATTTACACCAATAAAACAGTGGTTTCAACCTCCCCACAAACCATCAGCCCCATGCCATGGCCGAAAAGGACATGATAGCCAAGTTTTCACGGTCTCTCTGAAGCAGAAAATTCCACATAAAAATATTTCGACTTTTTTCCCTGACCCCAACTGACATCCCTGAAGATCTATTCCTCCTACACAAGCGACATGGGCAGCCATACGTGACATGTGTAACCAGCCCTGTCCATAACAGGAGGGAATGGAGATGAGCGGTGAACGTTTTACCCAGACTGAAACTAGTCATGTGTAACCAGCCCTGTCCATAACAGGAGGGAATGGAGATGAGTGGTGAACGTTTTACCCAGACTGAAACTAGTCATGTGGAACCAGCCCTGTCCATAACAGGAGGGAATGGAGATGAGCGGTGAACGTTTTACCCAGACTGAAACTAGTCATGTGGAACCAGCCCTGTCCATAACAGGAGGGAATGGAGATGAGTGGTGAATGTTTTACCCAGACTGAAACTAGTCATGCGTAACCAGCCCTGTCCATAACAGGAGGGAATGGAGATGAGTGGTGAACGTTTTACCCAGACTGAAACTAGTCATGTGGAACCAGCCCTGTCCATAACAGGAGGGAATGGAGATGAGGGGTGAACGTTTTACCCAGACTGAAACTAGTCATGTGGAACCAGACTGAAACTAGTCATGTGGAACCAGCCCTGTCCATAACAGGAGGGAATGGAGATGAGCGGTGAACGTTTTACCCAGACTGAAACTAGTCATGTGGAACCTGCCCTGTCCATAACAGGAGGGAATGGAGATGAGCGGTGAACGTTTTACCCAGACTGAAACTAGTCATGTGGAACCAGCCCTGTCCATAACAGGAGGGAATGGAGATGAGCGGTGAACGTTTTACCCAGACTGAAACTAGTCATGTGTAACCAGCCCTGTCCATAACAGGAGGGAATGGAGATGAGGGGTGAACGTTTTACCCAGACTGAAACTAGTCATGTGGAACCAGCCCTGTCCATAACAGGAGGGAATGGAGATGAGCGGTGAACGTTTTACCCAGACTGAAACTAGTCATGTGTAACCAGCCCTGTCCATAACAGGAGGGAATGGAGATGAGCGGTGAACGTTTTACCCAGACTGAAACTAGTCATGTGTAACCAGCCCTGTCCATAACAGGAGGGAATGGAGATGAGTGGTGAACGTTTTACCCAGACTGAAACTAGTCATGTGTAACCAGCCCTGTCCATAACAGGAGGGAATGGAGATGAGCGGTGAACGTTTTACCCAGACTGAAACTAGTCATGTGGAACCAGACTGAAACTAGTCATGTGGAACCAGCCCTGTCCATAACAGGAGGGAATGGAGTTGAGCGGTGAACGTTTTACCCAGACTGAAACTAGTCATGTGTAACCAGCCCTGTCCATAATAGGAGGGAATGGAGATGAGTGGTGAACGTTTTACCCAGACTGAAACTAGTCATGTGGAACCAGCCCTGTCCATATCAGGAGGGAATGGAGATGAGGGGTGAACGTTTTACCCAGACTGAAACTAGTCATGTGGAACCAGACTGAAACTAGTCATGTGGAACCAGCCCTGTCCATAACAGGAGGGAATGGAGATGAGGGGTGAACGTTTTACCCAGACTGAAACTAGTCATGTGGAACCAGCCCTGTCCATAACAGGAGGGAATGGAGATGAGCGGTGAACGTTTTACCCAGACTGAAACTAGTCATGTGGAACCAGCCCTGTCCATAACAGGAGGGAATGGAGATGAGCAATGAACGTTTTACCCAGACTGAAACTAGTCATGTGGAACCAGACTGAAACTAGTCATGTGGAACCAGCCCTGTCCATAACAGGAGGGAATGGAGATGAGCGGTGAACGTTTTACCCAGACTGAAACTAGTCATGTGGAACCAGCCCTGTCCATAACAGGAGGGAATGGAGATGAGCGGTGAACGTTTTACCCAGACTGAAACTAGTCATGTGTAACCAGCCCTGTCCATAACAGGAGGGAATGGAGATGAGCGGTGAACGTTTTACTCAGACTGAAACTAGTCATGTGTAACCAGACTGAAACTAGTCATGTGGAACCAGCCCTGTCCATAACAGGAGGGAATGGAGATGAGGGGTGAACGTTTTACCCAGACTGAAACTAGTCATGTGGAACCATCCCTGTCCATAACAGGAGGGAATGGAGATGAGCGGTGAACGTTTTACCCAGACTGAAACTAGTCATGTGGAACCAGCCCTGTCCATAACAGGAGGGAATGGAGATGAGCGGTGAACGTTTTACCCAGACTGAAACTAGTCATGTGGAACCAGCCCTGTCGATAACAGGAGGGAATGGAGATGAGCGGTGAACGTTTTACCCAGACTGAAACTAGTCATGTGGAACCAGACTGAAACTAGTCATGTGTAACCAGCCCTGTCCATAACAGGAGGGAATGGAGATGAGCGGTGAACGTTTTACCCAGACTGAAACTAGTCATGTGGAACCAGACTGAAACTAGTCATGTGTAACCAGCCCTGTCCATAACAGGAGGGAATGGAGATGAGCGGTGAACGTTTTACCCAGACTGAAACTAGTCATGTGGAACCAGCCCTGTCCATAACAGGAGGGAATGGAGATGAGTGGTGAATGTTTTACCCAGACTGAAACTAGTCATGTGGAACCAGCCCTGACCATAACAGGAGGGAATGGAGATGAGTGGTGAACGTTTTACCCAGACTGAAACTAGTCATGTGGAACCAGACTGAAACTAGTCATGTGGAACCAGCCCTGTCCATAACAGGAGGGAATGGAGATGAGTGGTGAACGTTTTACCCAGACTGAAACTAGTCATGTGTAACCAGCCCTGTCCATAACAGGAGGGAATGGAGATGAGCGGTGAACGTTTTACTCAGACTTAGACTAGTCATGTGTAACCAGACTGAAACTAGTCATGTGTAACCAGCCCTGTCCATAACAGGAGGGAATGGAGATGAGCGGTGAACGTTTTACCCAGACTGAAACTAGTCATGTGGAACCAGACTGAAACTAGTCATGTGGAACCAGCCCTGTCCATAACAGGAGGGAATGGAGATGAGTGGTGAACGTTTTACCCAGACTGAAACTAGTCATGTGTAACCAGCCCTGTCCATAACAGGAGGGAATGGAGATGAGCGGTGAACGTTTTACCCAGACTGAAACTAGTCATGTGTTACCAGCCCTGTCCATAACAGGAGGGAATGGAGATGAGCGGTGAACGTTTTACCCAGACTGAAACTAGTCATGTGGAACCAGCCCTGTCCATAACAGGAGGGAATGGAGATGAGGGGTGAACGTTTTACCCAGACTGAAACTAGTCATGTGGAACCAGACTGAAACTAGTCATGTGGAACCAGCCCTGTCCATAACAGGAGGGAATGGAGATGAGGGGTGAACGTTTTACCCAGACTGAAACTAGTCATGTGTAACCAGCCCTGTCCATAACAGGAGGGAACGGAGATGAGCGGTGAACGTTTTACCCAGACTGAAACTAGTCATGTGGAACCAGACTGAAACTAGTCATTTGGAACCAGCCCTGTCCATAACAGGAGGGAATGGAGATGAGCGGTGAACGTTTTACCCAGACTGAAACTAGTCATGTGTAACCATCCCTGTCCATAACAGGAGGGAATGGAGATGAGGGTTGAACGTTTTACCCAGACTGAAACTAGTCATGTGGAACCAGACTGAAACTAGTCATGTGTAACCAGCCCTGTCCATAACAGGAGGGAATGGAGATGAGCGGTGAACGTTTTACTCAGACTGAAACTAGTCATGTGTAACCAGCCCGGTCCATAACAGGAGGGAATGGAGATGAGTGGTGAACGTTTTACCCAGACTGAAACTAGTCATGTGTAACCAGCCCTGTCCATAACAGGAGGGAATGGAGTTGAGCGGTGAACGTTTTACCCAGACTGAAACTAGTCATGTGGAACCAGACTGAAACTAGTCATGTGTAACCAGCCCTGTCCATAACAGGAGGGAATGGAGATGAGCGGTGAACGTTTTACCCAGACTGAAACTAGTCATGTGGAACCAGCCCTGTCCATAACAGGAGGGAATGGAGATGAGTGGTGAACGTTTTACCCAGACTGAAACTAGTCATGTGGAACCAGCCCTGACCATAACAGGAGGGAATGGAGATGAGTGGTGAACGTTTTACCCAGACTGAAACTAGTCATGTGGAACCAGACTGAAACTAGTCATGTTGAACCAGCCCTGTCCATAACAGGAGGGAATGGAGATGAGTGGTGAACGTTTTACCCAGACTGAAACTAGTCATGTGGAACCAGCCCTGTCCATAACAGGAGGGAATGGAGATGAGTGGTGAACGTTTTACCCAGACTGAAACTAGTCATGTGGAACCAGCCCTGTCCATAACAGGAGGGAATGGAGATGAGCGGTGAACGTTTTACTCAGACTGAAACTAGTCATGTGTAACCAGACTGAAACTAGTCATGTGTAACCAGCCCTGTCCATAACAGGAGGGAATGGAGATGAGCGGTGAACGTTTTACCCAGACTGAAACTAGTCATGTGGAACCAGCCCTGTCCATAACAGGAGGGAATGGAGATGAGGGGTGAACGTTTTACCCAGACTGAAACTAGTCATGTGGAACCAGACTGAAACTAGTCATGTGGAACCAGCCCTGTCCATAACAGGAGGGAATGGAGATGAGGGGTGAACGTTTTACCCAGACTGAAAGTAGTCATGTGTAACCAGCCCTGTCCATAACAGGAGGGAACGGAGATGAGCGGTGAACGTTTTACCCAGACTGAAACTAGTCATGTGGAACCAGACTGAAACTAGTCATGTGGAACCAGCCCTGTCCATAACAGGAGGGAATGGAGATGAGTGGTGAACGTTATACCCAGACTGAAACTAGTCATGTGGAACCAGCCCTGTCCATAACAGGAGGGAATGGAGATGAGCGGTGAACGTTTTACCCAGACTGAAACTAGTCATGTGTAACCAGCCAGGTCCATAACAGGAGGGAATGGAGATGAGCGGTGAACGTTTTACCCAGACTGAAACTAGTCATGTGTAACCAGCCCTGTCCATAACAGGAGGGAATGGAGATGAGCGGTGAACGTTTTACTCAGACTGAAACTAGTCATGTGTAACCAGCCCTGTCCATAACAGGAGGGAATGGAGATGAGGGGTGAACGTTTTACCCAGACTGAAACTAGTCATGTGGAACCAGCCCTGTCCATAACAGGAGGGAATGGAGATGAGCGGTGAACGTTTTACCCAGACTGAAACTAGTCATGTGTAACCAGCCCTGTCCATAACAGGAGGGAATGGAGATGAGGGGTGAACGTTTTACTCAGACTGAAACTAGTCATGTGGAACCAGCCCTGTCCATAACAGGAGGGAATGGAGATGAGGGGTGAACGTTTTACCCAGACTGAAACTAGTCATGTGTAACCAGACTGAAACTAGTCATGTGGAACCAGCCCTGTCCATAACAGGAGGGAATGGAGATGAGCGGTGAACGTTTTACCCAGACTGAAACTAGTCGTGAGAAATGGAAACGACGAACCACTAGGATGGGAGTCCATGTTTTATTGACTCGGTTAAATGACAGTTTTAGGCCGAGTCCGGGAGATCCGTCTTCAAGATCTGCTCAAATAAAATATAGTCAGCTTTTAGACAGGGACAAATCTCTTTGACTGTTTATCAGATGCTATTTTTAGGTTAGGAATACGAGGCTGGAACACATCTACACACAACCGAGTAAAAAAAGCAACATACAATTTTCAGGGAAATATTCACTAAACCAAACAAACACCAGTTTAAGTTTTCAAAGGTAGTTGAAGATCTTAAATAATACCGTGAAATAGTACACAGATGAAGTTAGTTATTTGTAGGAATATTTAGATTAATGGAACGTGGCAAAAACACGTCTCAAGTAAATCAGATACTACCTTGATAATGACAAAAGAAATTATATAATTTTTTTTTAAATATTGAAAATACTTAACTGAAATAAGTCTGCGAAAGTGGAAATCCTTGATGGTCCGTGTAAACCTGCGGGGACCCCTAGAGTTGCTCAAGTCTTTGATTATGGACGTAAATTAAATGAATAAATACAATGTGTAAGGTTCCTCTGACTACCTGTGTCAGCCAGGCCAAGGGGGGAGTAGGCGGAGGGGTAAGCACGGCGTGGTGGTAGGCAGCAGTGGGACACAGGGACTGAGGCCAGTCTAGGGTACCCCGGACATTCAACTACAAACAAACTTCACAACTTGGGGCTGAGACGTCAAAAGTAAAAGTTCAATACCCCCCAAAAAAAAAATCAACAAAAGTACACAAAAAATGGAATCCGATGTTCGCACATGAAAAGAGTTAAAATTTGGACGCAGACTTTTGAGATCTGGATTTTGAGATGCAAAGCCCGAAGAAGAAACCTGAAGAATTTGAAGAAAATGGATTGAGTTGTACAAGTCAAATTGTTAGAAAATGGAGGCAAATGGGAAGAGAAAGTATACTGAATATTTATTTTTTGTGAATTTTAAATTTGAAGCAGCCTTTATTTTCCATACTTAATTACGTCCACATTTTGCACTTCAGCGTTCCGCCATTTGACATTGACATAATAAGATGTAAATTAGTACATATCTATCAGGTCATTTGAAATCGGCTTCTGTTTTTTTCCCGATCGCAATGATATAAGAATTTATAAAAACTCTATAACATGGACTCTCTCAAGGTCCAATTACTACTTTGTTTGGAGGCTATACAAATTTATTGACTGAATTTCTAATTCAATACTATATTAAAGAATTGGACATTATTTTGCACATCCTAACTCGTTTCCATAGTAATTTTATTGCTTGCACTCTGTTTTCCGAACACCTTCATGACAGCGGGCGCATTGCGGCGGCGCAACTGATTCTGCAGTCCTACCTTAGCTTTGTCAGTTTACCTAAGTTCATGTTGGTGAGACCCGACTTGACCCGGGCTGGTTCAGCAACTCCAAATTGTTTACACTGCGATCAGGGCTAAACCTTCTGTATATAAGCTCGTCGTCAGTTATACTCGTCATAATCTCAAAATTGAACAGTCAATCAATCAGGCACCATCTTTCTGCATCTAACAGCCCTAAATGCACCTCCAAAGGTGTCGTTAACGAGAAGTTTGACGAGAGACCATTCAGATTTACCTCGTTTCACCTCGTGAATACGAGATCACCTTACCACCATATTCTTCAGCCGTCATATTTCACACCGGCCCGCTAAACCTTTTGTACACATTAGAGCCGTTAGGCACACAACTCTGTTTTCTTGAAATTTGTAAATGGATCAGTTGTAGTTTGAATGGCAAATAGTGCTTTTATATATATGCGAACAGATTTTAACGAGTACCTTCCTTTGCTCGAGTCTTTTGAAAAGTAAGATGTTGGTGCGAGAATATTTACTCTTCTTTTAAATTCAAGACAACTATGATTTTCCTTCTTGTAGAAATTTCTTCAGTTCAAAAAAAATCTTGAATGTAAAATTTCTTGCAGTATACGATTTTAATCAAACCAATTTTAAACCATTTGCTGTTGAGACGTTTTGATGGTGCAGAATGTGCTCCTTAGTGTTTGATGATAATAATGCCTCTACACACAGGTTGCGTCAGTCAGTCTCCAGCTCGATGTGAGGCGGGCAGTTGCCTGCAGATCCTAATCTCTGAGTACGCTCTCTGGGCGCTCCCTCACCCTCCTCCGGTAAAGGCGCTCCTAGTGTGTCTCACCTCGCACATCTGATGTAGATTCTCAAAACCTAAACCACCCTCTATCCACCTCCCTACAGCCTTTTACAACTAAAAGGAGGTGTTTTGACAAGATGCGAGTCGAGGTTTCCGAATGCGCACAAACTGAGACCAGGGACGGTGCCTTCAGCAAGAGCGACAGACAGGGAACGATTCACCAGTCACGTGTCTCACTCTGCCGCGTCCTGGTGCAGACTCAAGTCGCACGTAGTCGTCGCACAGTCGTCGCTCACAGTCGTCGCTCACAAAGCAGTGGTCGCTCACAAAGCAGTGGTCGCTCACAGTGGTCGCTCACAGTGGTCGCACACAGTCGCACACAAAGCAGTGGTCGCTCACAGTAGTCGCACACAAAGCAGTCGTCACTCAGTGGTCGCACACAGTGGTCGCTTAAAGTCGTCGGTTACAGTGGTCGCTCACAGTAGTCGCACACAGTGGTCGCTTAAAGTCGTCGGTTACAGTGGTTGCACACAGTGGTCGCTTAAAGTCGTCGGTTACAGTGGTCGCACACAGTAGTCGCCCACAAAGCAGTTGTCGCACACAGCGGTCGCAGGCAGGATGTGGTGGTTTCAGTTCAGTCACTATGTGCCCGTTGAGGTTAGTCTGTCTTGTTCTGTTGACGTTTGTAAATCTGTAAGAATCGGTCACTTTGACCCTGTGGATCTCTACTTAGTGGGAGGACACCCACCTCACACACACCTCACATTACACACCACACACACCTCACACACCTGACACTACACCCATCACATACACACCTCTAACACCTCTCTCACAGCTCTGACTGATGTCTGTCGTGAGGTTGTATGTAAAATGTTCAGCCTCTCACACCTCTCTCACACCTCTCACACCTCTCACACCTCTCTCACTGATGTCTGCCGTCAGGTTGTATGTAAAACGTTCAGCCTCTCACACCTTTCTCACACCTCTCACACCTCTCACACCTCTCACACCTCTCTAACACCTCTCACACCTCTCTCACACCTCTCTCACACCTCTCTCACAGCTCTCACTGAAGTCTGTGGTCAGGTTGTGTGTAAAACGTTCAGCCTCTCGGCTTAATCCTGGCCGTGTTTGGAGGGGGATGAAGGGATGAAGATGAAGACCTCGTTACGTTAAGCCGCTAATCCCAGCACACACTCTCACAGGCCCTGACAGAGTACTGACCAACCGGCCAACACCACACACACACACCACACACACCACACACACACACCACACACACCTCACACACACTGTCACAGGCCCTGACAGAGTACTGACCAACCGGCCGTGTTCAGGGGGCCCCCCCCACACACACACCACACACCTCACACACACCACATACTGACAGAGTACTGACCAACCGGCCAACACCACACACTCACCTCACACACACCTCACACACACCTCACACACACCACACACACACCTCACACACACCTCACACACACCTCACACACACCACACACACACCTCACACACACCTCACACACACCTCACACACACTCTCACAGGCCCTGACAGAGTACTGACCAACCGGCCGTGTTCAGGGGGCCCCCCCCCCCCCCCCACACACACACCACACACCTCACACACACCACATACTGACAGAGTACTGACCAACCGGCCGTGTTCAGGGGCCCCCCCCCCCCCCCACACACACACACCTCACACACACTGTCACAGGCCCTGACAGAGTACTGACCAACCGGCCGTGTTCAGGGGGCCCCCACACACACACACCACACACCTCACACACACCACATACTGACAGAGTACTGACCAACCGGCCGTGTTCAGGGGGCCCCCCCCCCACACACACACACCTCACACACACCACATACTGACAGAGTACTGACCAACCGGCCAACACCACACACACACACCACACACACCTCACACACACCTCACACACCTCACACACACTGTCACAGGCCCTGACAGAGTACTGACCAACCGGCCGTGTTCCCCTACCACACACACACACACCTCACACACACACCTCACACACATCACACACTGACAGAGTACTGACCAACTGACTGACTGACTGAGAGCCGACCCCCCCCCCCCCCCCGGGCCCCCCCGACTTCTCAGTCAGATAGATAGTGTGGTGAGCCTTCCGGAGGGGCGCCTCCGGTCCGGAGGCGCCTCCGGAGTTCCGGAGGGTTCGGAGGGGTTCCGGAGTGTTGCCTCGGTGACACCCCGCGGGCCCACCAGGGGTCGCCCTGGTCCCGGAAGTGACGTCGGGGGACATCCGGCCGACTTATTATATAAGTCTCCGGATGCCCTCCGGACGGGAGTCCGTCGTGAGACTGGGCCCGAACCACCTCCGGAAGGCTCCCTGCGAACCTCCTGTCTGGCACCCTCCACGGTTACTTACCTGGTCGGAGTACCTGAGAGTTCCCCCCTAAGTGGGTGATTACGTTGGTTACATATTACGCTTAACGTGCCGGAGGTACGTACCTGTCAAGCTTGTCTACCAGCCTCCGTTGAGAGTGCCTGTGAATAAACTATTGAACTGTACCTGTGCGTGTCCTAGTCGTTCTGTACTACATTGGTGGCAGCGGTGGGATTCTTTAATCAGTAAGGAGATGAACCCAACACAGAATGACTCCGGAGCCGCCTCCCTCCTAAGCGAGGGAGGAGCTGGGACAGGTGAGGGGCCTACCCTGCAGGAGACGCCGGGCACGCCTCAAAGTCATCGATCGGAGACCTCCGAAGGACCGGAGGGTCCGGAGAGTCCGGAGAGGCCGGAGGGGCGTCTTTCTTCCCTAGGGACGACCCCGCCTGCGGGGGAAGGAAAAGGGGGAACGGCTTGGCAGCCTCCTCCGGGCCTGTTCCCGGGGCTGGCCTGGGGACCGCGCGCCGGGATAGCCTCGTGGCCATGGATGCTGGCGCCGGAGGCTCGGGTGGCGGAAGCTGCCCCCGGCGTGCCCGAGGCTACCCGGGCGGCGTGGGCCCCGGGATCTAGGTTCACCAGCCCTGGGGGCCGGGTGAGGGAATGCGTGGATCGTGATATCTCCTGGAGGAGACGGGACTTAGAGAAAACCACGGGCGGAGTACTGGTAGGCGACGGGGTAAAAGCCGAGCTAGAGGGGGAATCGGGAGAGGCCGGACCGGAGGCCCCCGTTCGGCGCAGGAACCCCTATGTCGCCTCGCCCCCGCCGGAAGTAAAACCGCTACCCACAACCTTTTGGGCGCCCACCGTAACGGAAGGTCTAGCGTCGAAGGAAGGGCGCGACCCAGTGAGCGGGGGAGGCGACGGCACAGCGGCCAAGAAGGCCACTAAGCCCGTGGTAATGCCAGCTAAATTTGACGGGGCGTCCGACTTGGATGAATACCTGGCTCACTTTGACCTGTGCGCCAAGGTCAACGGGTGGCCTGCCCCGGAGGCCGGAATGTTTCTGGGACTCTCCCTGACCGGAGTGGCCCGACGATTGTTGGCGGGAGTCCGGCCAGATACCGAGGCCGGCTACCTTCGACTCCGGAGCGCACTCCAACAAAGGTTCGCCCCTCGTAACCAGACGGAAAGTTACAAGGCGGCCCTGCGTGTACGAAGCAGACAGGCCGGGGAGAGCCTACAAAGTCTGGCAGAGGAGGTCTGGAGGATGATACGGCTCGCCTACCCGGAGGCGGATGGCCAGACCCTAGACTCCATGGGGCGGGACAGGTTCCTCGATGCCATCGGGGACACGCAATTAAAACACTGGGTTTACCAAAGTAAGCCCCGGACACTGGAGGAGGCAGTCACCACGGCGGTAGAAGCCGAAGCCTACCTGTCAGTAGAGAGGGAAAACCCGGCACGGATTCGGGCGGCCGGACGGAGCATGGCGGAAGAATTGGAAACTGTTAACCGTAAACTGGCGGAACTAACATCTGCGGTACAACAACCACAGATACAGCAGCCCTCAGAACGAAGGTGTTTTCTATGTCACCAGGTAGGGCATTTCAAACGGGATTGTCCTCAACGAGGCCGGAGAGAGAGGAGTCCCAGGACCCCGGAACCGGCGGAAAACTAGAAGCGACCCCGGCTGCCGGTCGGGCAGGGGTCGCTCCGCAGACGGATCAGAGGCCGAAGTCAGGATTGATACGCGGGCAGCAGGAGGCGCAAGGGTCAGGGCTCGTGGTAACCGGGACAATATGGGGACAGACCATACAGCTGCTGGTGGACACTGGGGCTGGAATTAATATCCTATCTCAGAACTGGTGGAGGAAGCACCAGCAACCGGGGGAGGTGACTGCGTCCACGCAGCCCATCTACTGCGCGGACGGAAGGCCATTAGCGCTGGAAGGGAAGTTGCAAGTTCCGCTCCGACTAGGGGAAAGGGAGGTGACGATTGAAATGGCGTTAGCGGATGTAGACTCGGATGCCATTCTAGGAGCTGGATTCCTTCGGTCCCACGGGGTCTCCGTGGACCTGCGCCAGGGGCATCTGGAGTGGCCAGAGTCGCGAGAGCGATGTAGGGTAGTCTGCCGCCACACTACTCAGATCCGGGGGCAAGGAGAAGTGATAGTAGATGGAGAGGTGATAGGGGCCTGGAGAGACGGAGAGGCCGCTCTACTGGAGCCCCAGGCTACCAGTAACAACCCTTTTCGAGTAGGGAGGGCGGTATTCTTTCCTGAGGATGGACAGGTACCCATCAGGGTCTTGAACCCCGGGGCTGACACGCTGTCGGTATATCAAGGAACCACGTTGGGGCATGTGGAGGCCTTGGCCCCCGAAAGGGGCCCACCAGAGGCGGGTCAACAGTGCCGCCGACTCACCACGCTACCACCCGAGGTACTGGCGGAGCTGTTGACCGGAGTGGCCCTAGAAGATCAGGCCCCACTGACCACGGTCTTACAACGCCATGTGAATGCGTTCCAGCGAGACGGACAGGACATGGGACGAACGGACTTAGTGCAGCACTCTATCCCCACGGGGGAAGCCAGGCCGGTCAAGCAGCCGCCTCGGCGGTTAGCTCCCCATCGAAGGGACGTAGTGACCCAGCAGGTCCAGGACATGCTACGACAAGGCGTGATTGAGCCGGCCGAGAGCCCCTGGGCCTCCCCGGTCGTGCTGGTACGGAAGAAAGACGGTACCGCTAGGTTCTGTGTGGACTATCGTCGGGTGAACGCATGCACGGTCAAAGATGCATACCCCCTTCCCCGAATCGATGACTCCCTGGATTCAATGGCGGGGGCCCAATGGTTCAGCACCCTGGACCTGGCCTCTGGATATTGGCAGGTGGAGGTAGCGGCCGATGATCGAGCCAAGACCGCGTTCACAACACATCATGGGCTGTATCAGTTCCGCGTGATGCCTTTCGGATTGTGTAACGCACCAGGGACCTTCGAGAGATTGATGGAACTGGCTCTGAGGGGCCTGCAGTGGCAAACATGCCTGGTGTATTTGGACGACGTGATCGTGTTCGCACCGACAAGGGAGGAACACCTTGGCCGCCTGGACGAGGTCCTTCGGCGCCTGGAGGACGCCGGACTAAAATTGAAGGCTAAGAAGTGTCACCTGTTGCGTAGACAGGTGGAATTCTTGGGCCATGTCGTGTCGGGGGCCGGTATTGCCACCGACCCACAGAAAGTAGCCGCTGTGCGGGACTGGCCCGAGCCAGGGGATGTGCACGAAGTTCGCAGTTTCCTCGGGTTGGCCGGTTATTACAGGTCGTTCGTACCCAACTTCGCGACAGTGGCCAAGCCCCTAACTGCACTATCTGAGAAGGCGAAGGGCCCGTTTAAGTTCTCATCCGAGTGCCGAGAGGCGTTTCGAGCTCTCCGGGCGGCCCTCATCGACGCCCCAGTGCTGGCCTATCCTCAGGAGGACGGGGACCTGATCTTGGACACGGACGCTAGCGATGTCGGGTTGGGCGCGGTACTGTCCCAGCACTCGGAGGGGCGCGAACGGGTATTAGCGTATGCTAGCCGTACCCTAAACCGGGCCGAGCGGAACTATTGTGTCACCCGGAGGGAGTTCCTCGCCGTTATCTTTGGCCTTAAAAGATTCCGTCACTACTTAGTGGGCCGGCCTATCCGTATCAGGACAGACCATGCCGCCTTAAAGTGGGTCACCCAGTTTAAGGAACCGGAGGGGCAAGTAGCCCGATGGGTACAGGTTTTGGACACGTACGATTTTAAGATCGAGCACCGGCCGGGCAAGCAACACGGAAATGCGGACGGGTTGTCTAGGCGACCCTGTGGCCAGTGCGGTTGGGAGGCAGGGGGTTTCTGTCGACGCATTACCACCAGGCGACGGGCGGTAGTGGCTGGCGGCCCCCAGGGCCGCCCTCGGCCGGAGCAGCCACGAGGGCGGGGCTGGGGCCCGGCTCAGCAAGAAGACCCCGTCTTGCAGCAATTGATTGAGGGGATAAGGGCCGGTCGCCCCCCCCCCTTGGTGGAGGCGGACTCCCGCGAGGTCCGGGCCTGGAAGTCCCAGTTCGATCGCCTTCAACTGTGCGAGGGAGTTTTGGGCCGGCCCTGGGTGGAACCAGGGGGCGATACCCAGTTCCAGGTAGCGGTGCCTGTTGGGGACCGGCGGATGGTCCTCCATGAGCTTCACGGGTCCCACCTGTCGGGGCACTTCGGGACCGCGCGGACACTACGACGCTGTCAGGCTGCATATTATTGGCCTGGTTATAGGGCTGACGTGATAGACTGGTGTGCCTCGTGCCCCGCGTGTCTCCGGAGTAAGGACCCTCCACGGAAGCGCCGAGCCCCGATGGGACACGTTGGGGCCGGAGCCCCATTGGAGAGGGTGGCCCTGGACGTGATGGGCCCCCTGCCGGTCACGGAACGGGGCAACCGGTATATAGTGGTGATCGCGGATTATTTTACGCGGTGGTCGGAGGCGTTCGCGGTCCCCACTCAGGAGGCGGTAGTTATCGCCCGGGTGCTAGTATCGGAGTTTATTTGTCGGTATGGCTACCCGTTGGTGATTCACTCCGATCAGGGGCGGAATTTTGAGAGTAAGGTGTTTCAGGAGACCCTCCGCATACTGGGTATCACCAAGACCCGGACCTGCCCGTTTAACCCCCGGAGTGATGGGCTGGTGGAACGGATGAATCGGACCATCAAGGCCCTCCTGACCACGGTGGTGGACGAATCACAGGGGGACTGGGACCTCCATCTACCTCTGGTGATGGCAGCTTATCGGAGTTCGGTCCAGCGGTCCACGGACCAGACTCCGAATGCCCTGATGCTGGGTAGGGAGGTGGCCGGCCCCCTCGCAGTCTTATACCCGGAGTCTGACCCTCTCTCGGAGGATGAATATGTGGCCAGGCTACAGCGGCGGCTGGCACGGAGTCACGAATACGCGCGAGCCCATTCACTCGGATGCGTGCGGAGGCAGGCTCGTAGCTACGACGCCCGGGTAGCGGGTTCTCAGTTTGCCGAGGGGAGTGAAGTATATTTCTTTCACCCCCTCCGTAAACCAGGGCGGTGCCCGAAGATTCAGCAGTTCTGGACGGGCCCCTGGACAGTGATCACGCGCATCGGAGGGGTAGTATATCAGATTCGACAGGGGCGAAAAACGAGGATTGTGCATGGGGATCTGCTGAAGCCTGGCCCACGTCGGCCTCCGGACACCGTCGCCCCTGAATCTGCTCCCCCCGTAGGGGATCGCGTACGACGGCTGGCCCTGGGAGGGGGGCCAGGGGGGCTTCCCCCCCGCCCTTACGTGGGGCCGGCCGTCGGGGAGGCCGGTGTTCCACCGGCCACGGAGGGGGGAAGTGACTGCCGGCCCCCTCCCGGGGTCGATCTGGGGAGGGGGCGCCGCTCGGTCGGCCCCCAGGACTGTCCGCGCCCCTTAACGGGAGAGCAAGGCCTGCGGAGGCGGACAACACGGTGCCGTGCGATGCTACTGGGGGGGGCCTCCGGTGGCGGGAACAGCCGTGCTCTGCTCGGCTCTGGGGCCCAGGCAGCCGTTATTGGTCGTAGGGGGGCCGCTACTTGCCGGCGGCCATTACTGAAGACCGGCGGAGGGCTGAGGGGAGTGCCATTAACGCGTATCGGAGGCTGGAGAGGGCACAAGCGACTTAACAGAGCTTCTGCTCTCCACGCGACGCATCCGTCACAGGCCAGGGGGAGTAAGGGGGAACAGCCGGTCCGGAGCCTGTTCCCGGCACGACGCGCGCTGATTTGGTCAGGCGGGGGGGCCTCCGTAGAGCAGAACAGCCGCCACTTTCGTTCGAATCAAGGTGGTCGTCTGCACCAGGGAGAGCCTTGTGGCTTGCGAACCACGGTGTTACCCCCTGGGGATCAACGAGACGAAGTGCGGAGGCCTATCGGAGAGGTTAACCACCGTCACACGGAGAGGTTCGGCCGTAGGCACTCAGGGAAGGGTGGTCATGTTCGAGGAGGGAGGAGGCGGGAACAGCAGCGCTGCAGCTGGTTCCCGACGATTGGGCGCGTCACGGACCGGAGAGGGGTGGGCACCAGCGAATGTTTACATTCTGCTGGCAGTCCATCCACGATGCGGAGTGAGATAGCTAGGGTGATACGAGAGAGTGGAGGGGATGAGGGCCACGCCCTCGAAAGGGCCAAGTCAGCCAGGAGGGAGATGCTGGAGACCACCAGGGTAAGTGGGCGGTCGGA
Source organism: Alentia gelatinosa (assembly GCA_950022655.1). Classification (NCBI taxonomy): domain Eukaryota; kingdom Metazoa; phylum Annelida; class Polychaeta; order Phyllodocida; family Polynoidae; genus Alentia; species Alentia gelatinosa. Next base: position 50,188,476 of record OX465591.1, on the reverse strand, counting down.
TGCTGCTAAAAAGATTCGCAATCGGAGGCGTAACGAGAGGCGCTGGAGAGGGGGGGACCGGTGGGGGGGCTCTCGCCCTCGCTTCGGGGCAGCCCGTAGGGAAGCCACTGAGCGAGAGCGAGGTTACCCTCGTCATCGCGCTGCATTGCGCACGTCACCCCGGAGGAAGCCAGTCTCTCCAGGCACGCGTAACAGAGACGAGCTATCCAGGCAGCTATTTGGTACGCCATCGTCACCCTCCGACTGCGAGATGGGGAAGGATAGTAAAAGTTACACCTGTGCTCAATGTGAGATGACATTTTCGCGACGTGATAACATGCGGAGGCACCAGCGTTGCCACTCCGCCCGCACTACTCCAGGGTGGTCGTGTCCTGCGGAGGGATGTCGCCAAGTGTATGCGAAAGATAGAAAGCACGACCTGCAGATCCATCTGAGGGGGAAGCACCCAGAGCACCGGTGGCATACCCACCCGGCGGACATCCCCTCGCCACGGATGGTTACCCTGGAGGCCGGTGGTAGGGTGAAGAGCAAGGACCCCCCGGCGAGGAGCAAGGACCCCCCTTCATCGGTGGAGTCATCTCTAGGGACCCCCGGAGTGGTGCTGGGTGAGGACGAGGAACTGGTGGAAGCCGCGAGGAACCTAGAGGCGCTGTGCACCGAGGAGCCCCAGGCAGGGACGAGTGTCCGGCGTTCCCCCCGGGTCGCCGCACGCTCCGGAGAGTCCAGCCGCGCCAGGTCAGACCTCCCCCGACCCAAGATGAAGAAAGCCAGGACTGAGCGCCACCCGGCCAGCCCCACCCGGATCGTCCAGGCCAAAGACCTACCGGGGACGGAGGAGGACCCCCTCCAGGGCCCCTCCTGGGCAGGAGGTGACGGGCCGGAGGAAGTGGGCCCCCTCCTCCCCGAGCTTGCTGTTGTTACGGCCTTGAACTTTGATAAATCTGTGGTGATGCCGCCAGGAACCCCGGTGCCCCTGTTGGGCACACTCCGGGAGGATGGGGAGCTGTTCCTCCAGGCGTCCCCGGAGGGCCCCCAGGCCTTCCAGCGGGCGGGCCTCCGACAAGCCAACGTGGACCGGCCCCCGAGTCGGGCCAGCTCGCCGCCGGCAGCCAGCCGCACGGGTCAGGCGACCCAGCCGGGCAGCCGACCGGAGCCGCCTGCGGAGACAGCTCCCCTACGGAAGGGTAAGGGCAAGAGCAAGGGGAAGAAGTCAGCCGCCACTCCCCCTTCAACGCCGCCGCCACCACCGCCGCCGCCTGGCCCGGAGGCCGCGAGGGGGCCGACGCAGCCGCCACCCCCGCCTGGTCCGGAGCCGACACAGCCGCCCCCCCCGCCTGGCCCGGAGGCCGCGAGGGGGCCAACCCAGCCAGCCACCCACCGCTGTGATGGGTACCCGGAAGGACCGGTGTGGGTGCCGTGGGCCCCGGGCCCCAATCCTGACCGCCTGGGCCGCTGGTCCACGTACCTCCAGGCCCCCGAGTTGGGCGCGGGCTACACCGCAGTCGGAGGCCACCGCGATTCCAGAGTAGAAATCGTGGGCGACGGCCTCTACAGGATGGTCACTACGACGGCGACGATCTACCGGAAGATGCCTCCTCCGGTGAGTACACACATTTTCCCTGATAGTTGACAGTTAGCCATGAACGCAGTCGATTTGCCTCTCGCAATTATGTGTTGGTTGATCTGTTGTGTCACTCGAGTAATCGGAGGGTGTTGGTTTCTCCTAGGCGACGGGAGGGCAGTGACGGGGGACTGGGCCGGACCAGAGGCGGAACTCCCGGAGGGCGGTGGGCCAGGCCGCCGGGTTAGTCGCAGAGGCCGGTGGACAGACGGGGACCGGAGTCAGGAGCTGCCGTTGCAGTACCAGGCGGTACCAGAGGACCGGGAGAGTCAAGCTCGTGACGGCGCGGGGAGGACGACGTCGCCAGGGAACCCCCCTAACAGCGAGAGAATAGCCGACCCAGCGCGACGAGCGGAGGATAGGGTCTCTCCGGACCCAGGGACCGCTGGGACACCGTTGTGTTACGTTGAACTTTTGGGCCTGAGGCCAGCGAGTGTTGTTATTAGTATACAGGTTAATCACGTGGACGTTGATGTTTGGGGGGGGGTTGTTTACCAAAGGGGTAGGTTTCGAGTCAACTTTTTCGAGTCAATTTTTCTGGTTTCAGAGCGGATGGGTGTCAGTCGGGGGGGGAGAGTGTGGTGAGCCTTCCGGAGGGGCGCCTCCGGTCCGGAGGCGCCTCCGGAGTTCCGGAGGGTTCGGAGGGGTTCCGGAGTGTTGCCTCGGTGACACCCCGCGGGCCCACCAGGGGTCGCCCTGGTCCCGGAAGTGACGTCGGGGGACATCCGGCCGACTTATTATATAAGTCTCCGGATGCCCTCCGGACGGGAGTCCGTCGTGAGACTGGGCCCGAACCACCTCCGGAAGGCTCCCTGCGAACCTCCTGTCTGGCACCCTCCACGGTTACTTACCTGGTCGGAGTACCTGAGAGTTCCCCCCTAAGTGGGTGATTACGTTGGTTACATATTACGCTTAACGTGCCGGAGGTACGTACCTGTCAAGCTTGTCTACCAGCCTCCGTTGAGAGTGCCTGTGAATAAACTATTGAACTGTACCTGTGCGTGTCCTAGTCGTTCTGTACTACAATACTATAATAATGTGGGGGTTTTCAACACCTGGTGAAGCTGATTAGATATCAGCGAGACTTTGTAAAGACTCGATACGCCCCACCCACCATCCTGCGTACCTCCTGATTCAATATCAACTTTCACTGCATCTCATTCTGGTTCTCCTGTTAGAGACACTGGAATTCAATGAGGATAGTTTTGCATATCAAAAATGTCAACGTTTGATTTTGTAGTAATCTCATTTACAGACGCTAACTATTCCCAGACCAGAAAAGAAAGTCAAAGTCTGACTTTTTCGTGTGTGACAATGTCAATGGCTAAGCCTTGACTTTTCACCCTGAAAAAAACTTCAAAGTGACTTTTTAGCATGAGACAGTGGCAAAGTATTGACATTTGAACATGGAAAAATGTTAAAGTCTGACTTCATAAAGTATTACAATGAATTTTCAGTAGAAATGAATTTTGCTGGATCAAAGATGGCTTTTGAAATGACAAGTACCATAGTTTGACAGTAGGTGGCAGTACAGAACTATTGGTTGTTTGGCAGTATGAAGAGAGATATGAATACCACGGTTTGGGGATACCTAGATACACATAATACCTCGCTGAATGCATCCCTGATATCAGGAGCTTTAATTTGATGCCAAATACGGTAAATTGAACAATTCTTGTCGGGAACGTTTTCCTATCGTAGCGGTGTGGATCCCGATTCAACCACGACTGGACCTAGCCAGTGAACCCACAGAGCCCTCCACCGGATCATCATTTCTCACTGGCCGCCATCTGACATGTATGAAAACAAAACTGAATCGACAAATATGTACCCATTTGTCTTCGCCAACCTTCAAAATAGGTGTGTGTTGCTTTATAATTGTGTATTTAGAGGTAGTTTTTCAGTGGAGCATGGCTGGTTCTCAAATCCAGCCATTTTGTTTTGTCTTCCACGCTGGTTCCTAAACTGCTAAGTGCCTCGCCTGATAACATAGGACAGCTGTTCACCCCTGAATGGAGATCAGGGGGAGTACTTTACCCAGATTGGACCATGATGGGGAATTCTTACCGTAGCCCTTACGTCTCGATTCGACATGTTTGATATTTTCTACGGTTAGATTTCAATCGGGAAGCGTTCCTATTTCTGGTGGGTTGTAGATGACGTCTTTACGATGGCGTTACCGATTCCTTCCCGACACAACCCCAGTCGTAGTGTATGCTACTGAAGGTTCTGTCATCGAGAAAACACGAGGAGCAGATGTAATTCAGTAACACTGACTATGTCTCCTTTTTATGACGTACTTGGAAATCATTAAAAACGCCATTTTAGTGGTCAGTGGTCACGTGGTACGGATGGACGTATGAATATTGTTTCGTCACTCAGTGACGAACGGAATCTGTACTCCTGTGAGACTTCAGAGTATATAATAATTACCTACCTCATGTAAAACGTGTAAATTCCGATCAGATCCGCTTGGAGATTCTCCCGCACATAGAGACAGAGTGAACCAGACCTAGGGGTGGAGACTGAAGGCCCATGAGAGTGAGATTCTCGTGTAGTGCTAAACTTAATCCTGCTATTCTTTTTTGTAGTAGTCTATCAGACATACCTTTTCTATTATGATTCATTTCAAGCAATGCCGAAATCAAAGTTTGCTATTGTAGTTTTCTGATCTACTTTTCTTGTGAGAAACCAATGAGATCCCAACTTTCGCTGATATCAATCCATAGAGTTCTGATTGCCGAAGATCAGCTCAAGCACCTGTGTCATCGGCAATGATAACCACGAGTTTATGATGGTTTCCTCCGCTAAAAAAATAGAGGGCCAACAGGCGCTATACTGTATTACCTCCCGTTGTCGCCAGGGGGGAGGGGTAGGTGGTAGCAAAATACGAATCGCAAAGTCGCCAGTATCTGGTAAAGCTGGTTCAACACTAGCGACACGTTGTGTCATTAATCTTGATGCATCCACTGCAACAACAAATGTACGACTTGGTTTAGATAATAACATCCAAAAGAAATCAGGGTGTCTGTTGTTTTTTGTGATTTTTCTACTCTGGATATATAACGATGCACCAGTGTATAGTAAAGAATTTTGAAATATTCCTTCTTCTCATTTACATAGCGTCCCGCCGTCATGGTGGTGGCTGGTGAGGGTGACATGAAACCCGAGTTTAGGAAGACGAGACACGACCAGTCCCATTCACCTCCAAAGCCCAAAAAGACTCTTGTTTATTCCAGCCTATATTCAAGTCTCTCTGTAGGAATGGGCTAATGCGCATGAGCAGTTAATGTTTACATGTCATCAGATAAGACTGCAGCAGGGGAATGTGATATCACCTCTCATTGTCTTAGAATTCGCCAGAGGTATTCATAACATGCAGTACATGTTGATATAAGCATTTTCAGTGTTCTTGATATTTTGTCTGCTATTAGAAATGTTCCTACGGTGTTTGGATATCAAGGATGGTCCCGCTAACACCTTCACAACGGTACAACGGGGAATCAACATCCGATCGTAAAGAAAAATAATAAGTAGCCGGGTATGTCCATACAGGGTTCTATAGGTTTACTATGGACACTTTGTATTAGGTGGATAATAGATATCTGTATGTGCCGGGTATGTCCATACAGAGTTCTATAGGTTTACTATGGACACTTTGTATTAGGTGGATAATAGATATCTGTATGTGCCGGGTATGTTCATACAGAGTTCTATAGGTTTACTATGGACACTTTGTATTAGGTGGATAATAGATATCTGTATGTGCCGGGTATGTTCATACAGAGTTCTATAGGTTTACCATGGACACTTTGTATTAGGTGGATAATAGATATCTGTATGTGCCGGGTATGTCCATACAGAGTTCTATAGGTTTACTATGGACACTTTGTATTAGGTGGATAATAGATATCTGTATGTGCCGGGTATGTTCATACAGAGTTCTATAGGTTTACTATGGACACTTTGTATTAGGTGGATAATAGATATCTGTATGTGCCGGGTATGTCCATACAGAGTTCTATAGGTTTACTATGGACACTTTGTATTAGGTGGATAATAGATATCTGTATGTGCCGGGTATGTTCATACAGAGTTCTATAGGTTTACTATGGACACTTTGTATTAGGTGGATAATAGATATCTGTATGTGCCGGGTATGTCCATACAGAGTTCTATAGGTTTACTATGGACACTTTGTATTAGGTGGATAATAGATATCTGTATGTGCCGGGTATGTTCATACAGAGTTCTATAGGTTTACTATGGACACTTTGTATTAGGTGGATAATAGATATCTGTATGTGCCGGGTATGTCCATACAGAGTTCTATAGGTTTACTATGGACACTTTGTATTAGGTGGATAATAGATATCTGTATGTGCCGGGTATGTCCATACAGAGTTCTATAGGTTTACTATGGACACTTTGTATTAGGTGGATAATAGATATCTGTATGTGCCGGGTATGTCCATACAGAGTTCTATAGGTTTACTATGGACACTTTGTATTAGGTGGATAATAGATATCTGTATGTGCCGGGTATGTTCATACAGAGTTCTATAGGTTTACTATGGACACTTTGTATTAGGTGGATAATAGATATCTGTATGTGCCGGGTATGTTCATACAGAGTTCTATAGGTTTACTATGGACACTTTGTATTAGGTGGATAATAGATATCTGTATGTGCCGGGTATGTCCATACAGAGTTCTATAGGTTTACTATGGACACTTTGTATTAGGTGGATAATAGATATCTGTATGTGCCGGGTATGTTCATACAGAGTTCTATAGGTTTACTATGGACACTTTGTATTAGGTGGATAATAGATATCTGTATGTGCCGGGTATGTCCATACAGAGTTCTATAGGTTTACTATGGACACTTTGTATTAGGTGGATAATAGATATCTGTATGTGCCGGGTATGTTCATACAGAGTTCTATAGGTTTACTATGGACACTTTGTATTAGGTGGATAATAGATATCTGTATGTGCCGGGTATGTCCATACAGAGTTCTATAGGTTTACTATGGACACTTTGTATTAGGTGGATAATAGATATCTGTATGTGCCGGGTATGTTCATACAGAGTTCTATAGGTTTACTATGGACACTTTGTATTAGGTGGATAATAGATATCTGTATGTGCCGGGTATGTCCATACAGAGTTCTATAGGTTTACTATGGACACTTTGTATTAGGTGGATAATAGATATCTGTATGTGCCGGGTATGTCCATACAGAGTTCTATAGGTTTACTATGGACACTTTGTATTAGGTGGATAATAGATATCTGTATGTGCCGGGTATGTCCATACAGAGTTCTATAGGTTTACTATGGACACTTTGTATTAGGTGGATAATAGATATCTGTATGTGCCGGGTATGTCCATACAGAGTTCTATAGGTTTACTATGGACACTTTGTATGAGGTTGATGATAAAAACTGATATGCACCCATTCCGCTATTAATTCTGTGTGCATTGAATCCCTTCTACCATATCAATATGGCCGTCTTAAAGGTTTGAGTGTTGACGGTTCGTGTCGTTATTTCAGGTAGCAGCCCCTGAACTGAACTCCATGTCGGCCATGTTGAATCCCTTCTACCATATCAATATGGCCGTCTTAAAGGTTTGAGTGTTGACGGTTTGTGTCGTTATTTCAGGTAGCAGCCCCTGAACTGAACTCTATGTCGGCCATGTTGAATCCCTTCTACCATATCAATATGGCCGTCTTAAAGGTTTGAGTATTGACGGTTTGTGTCGTTATTTCAGGTAGCAGCTCCTGAACTGAACTCTATGTCGGCCATGTTGAATCCCTTCTACCATGGTAACATAGCGCCGACTCTGTACCACCCTCAGCCCTTCATCCCCTCTCAGATGCCCATGTACGTGACTCCTTCAGACTTCCCGGCAGCCTCGCAGGTCAGTAAATTATTCCTCATTCAGATTCACAGCTAACTTCTGCCTTGCTGTTATAAAATAAAACACAGTTGGTCTTTATAAAGTTATTAGTAGCTGCGTCCATGGCCAATCCTTCTCATACCATGTCTATGTGGTGTGGGAAGTAAAAGAACTCTCACCTCGGTTAATGTAGGGGTGAGATTTCTACCTGAATTCATTACGTAGATTCGATCACCACCCTCATGGTGTAAAAGAACCTTGAGAAAGTCTGGTAAGGACATATAATGGTTGAATGGATGTTAAATCAAACCAAATAAACAAACAAATCGACTGTGGCGTCAGACTATATTTTGAGTAAAAATACCTTGAATGGCATCCCAACGAGCTCAGTAACTATGTTTTTATATTACTATATGCCTCCTAATTATTTAGAAATGCTTTTATATCAACTTTCCTTCTCCGCGATTCTTACCCTGTTCCTGTACAAAGGCACTGCCATTCGTTGCAGCCTGCTCTGTCCGATGTCACACTAATGTGGTCTATGAATTGTTGACATCAGTTAGCCAAACTTGGCAATGCTCGAGCGCAAGTGAACTTGTTGTTATTGATCAATCTCGGATATTTAATCCATTCTAACTGCAACAGGTGAATGCCCCACACTTTATACCTCGATACTTGGTCATTGTACTCTTCTAGTTGTTACGGGAATTTCTAAATCATCTCCGAAGTCACGATGTGATACAAAAGCTAGGCCAGTGTATACTGTTCTTGCGGGCAATGCGATAAATTTCATCAGTGAGCCAAGCGATGATGGGCGCGAACATTAGATATATTACACAGCAGCAGCTAGTATTTCATAGACGTTCAGCCACATGTATATAGTAATTATATAGAACGTCCTGACCATGCTGTACAAGTCACAGAACGAGATGATAATTTACGGTTTGTACGGAACGAGACATTTATGCCGAGTTCCGTACAAACCTTCATATTTGGTACGATTATAGGTCATATATATACCTTACTCGTATAAAAATTTCATTGCTTAGTTCCTATGGGAAGGGGTGGAATTCCACGTCATCGCGCCCTGTCGACGAATAGATTCGAACGTCAAACGCGTGCGCATAGCGAGAGCTGTGCCAACAGTGACAGCTAGTCCCACCTCAACAGCGACAGCACTGATGAAACGCAAATTTGGGCTTGCCACTATTGGTGCCACTGTTGGTGCTACTGTTGCGGTCTCACCTCTCACTTTCACTCCACTACTAGTGAAACAGCTCCCAGGATCTTTGGAGATCTCTTGATGAATCAAAAGGGATATATGATTTGAAATGATCTGAGGTACCTCTACTTCATTGGCATTCACAGTTTCAATAGCATTTACAGAATGTTGTGCATAGCATGCATGCCCTTTTACAAGGTTTAGGTAGTGCTGTCCACACAAGGATCCACTTTTGAGATGCCTCTGTCTTCCAGCCGCAGGCAGCATGTTCTGGAAGCTCAGGAATATATTTAGTAGAGACTGTCCAAGCCATATCTCATGTTATAAGCTGGCCTTAGTGTATTTCGATAGAAGGCAACTAATGATGGTGGTATATAGTCATTTGGCCTACCTTTCTGGAATAATCTCTGTGTATTTTCAACACTATCACCATTTGAGCTACGTTCATATTTGAGGACAACACATTTCTCAATTCCTTTCATTTGTTTCTGGTTAGATTCTGTACTTAGTGGTGCTTTGCATAACTCCAAGAAAATATTCATAACTACCAGATAGGCAGTGTATGTTTCCAAAGCAGTCTTCTTCTCTTTGTTTAAGAATGCTCAAGTAACATCAAGTGAATGCATCTATAGAGACAACTGGGGAATCAAGTATGCTGAGATGCTTCTCTGATCTTTATCTGTTCCAGATGAAACCACTGCTTCAATAAAAACTGTTGGAACAAAGCCACACATAGCACAACTACATTAGAATCTGCTGTGCAATCCCGAACCAATTTGCCTTCAGCATGGCCAAGATTTACCAAATGAAGCAGGATTCTTGTATCAGTTTCCTCTTGTTTGCAAGCTGACAGTGAAGATATTAATATTGGAATCATTTGTTAGGTTTATTTGTCCAGATATTGTCTCACTTACCTGCTGGTCTACAATAGCTGCAGCCACATTTGGTGGGAACTTGTAGAGTTCTTCTTCATTTTCATTTCTCTTTAGAAATTCCTTCTACTCGGGAGGTATTTTAGTGGGTTTTATAGCTCACTTCCTTGGCCTTTCCATCGTTCCTGTCTAGCAGATGCTGTAAGGCTGTCTGGTTTGAACTTGTTCCAGATAATCTCTACTCATGGTGCTCTGATGCAAGGCAGGAATACTGTTTCAGCTATTCAGCCAGAGTCTTGGTCTCACTATTTTAACACATGGCCCACAGCAGCACCTTCAAACATGATGCTATAACTTCTGGAAGATCACCCTTGGGTTGTCGTCCCCTTTTAAGAACAATATCTGATTTTGTTTGTGTGCACTGCTCTCCAAATTTGGACGAGTGATGGTGAATAGCTCTCATTTACGTCATGATAGAATTCACCTCCATCACTGTGGTGAGAAATGTATGTAAGCCTAGAGAAAAGAGAGTATTGCTTCTTTAGGGATCTGACTCACTCTTCATCATTTGATTTCCTTCACACTACTGAACAATCAAACAAAATCTTCTGTCGCAGCTTGGTTTCTCTTGGTCTATTTTGGACAAACTACCCATATTTGTAATGATTCGTGCTGTAGATACTACATCCTCCCCTAGTATACCTCTAATATTCAGGACAAATTATTCAGTGCTCTGATCATCAAATGGACTACCTAGATCAGGCAGCTTTGCAGAGTCTTGCAAATATTGCCTACAATGACTTTACCTGTTTGTGGTATTTTACTTTCTGTTTGATGTCATGTACAACTTCTACAAACTCATGAACTGCCCATCCATTTCTGGTCATCCAACCATTAGATAAGTTAGTTGTGCTTTGCCATGCACTGTGTTGCTCAAAGCCATTGTTTATAACCAAGTGTAAGAAGCTATGAGAAGGCTTTCATCACAAAGTTGCCGTTTTCAAACTGAGCAGCTACTTCTGGAAGTTGTTCCTGGCAATCAAACTTATTGCACAGATACACACTTATACTTAAGCTCTCTATGACTATGAATCATTTTGCAAATTCATACTGTTAGAATTATTGTGAACAATAAAAATCCCCTCAGTATGGGGAGTAACTATTAATCATTGGACTTGTGACCCTCAGAAACCCTAGTATAAAGGTGTCACACTTAAAGTTGTGATGATTAACAGTTGAGTTGTTACTGCACATGAGTTTTCAGACTGATTTTGGCAGCCATTTTTTATTTCAAAATTGGAGCTCAATACAAAAGCCATTAGGTGGCAGGACACATTGTCTAAACCCTCTGTAGAACAGAAGTTGCCAATAGAATTGGTGCTCAGATTATTTAATAGAATGTGACCATGTGCTACAGCAGTGATTTGTCATCAAGTCTAGCGAGAGTTTATCCCTAATGGATCTTCTCAACTTATGAAATATTGATTATACACATATTCTGATCACTGCATTGGATTTGTGGCCCCAAAAACCCTAATCTGAAAGTGTCACACTAAAAGATCCAATGATGAATAGCTGAGTTGCTATTTCACATAGGTTTCAAGGCTGATTTCGGCAGCCATTTTGGATTTCAAGATAGCTGACAGATTAGAGATGCCCCTAAGTGATAAGTTGATATCTCCTTCCTTCTTGGTCGCCTCGCCTCCTGTGGTGCAGACCGGATATGCTTGCATGCAAGTATAACAAAAGCGATCAGGGTGGGGAGTTATCTCAGTGGTAAAGAGCACTGGACTTGTAATCCCAAGGTTGTCAGGCTTTGTTCATTCAGGTCCCACTGCAACCACTTTTCTCCTTCACCCCCAGCAGTGGTAGATTTACTGCTATATCAAAGGCCAATCCTTCTCATACCATGTCTATGTGGTGTGGGAAATAAAAGAACTCTCACATCGGTAAATGTGTAGGGGTGAGGTTTCTTCCTAAATTCATTTCATAGATTCGATCACCACCCTTGTGGTGTAAAAGAACCTTGAGAAAGTCTGGTAAGAACCTGCAATGGTTAACTGGACGTTAAATCAAACCCACAAACAAAATCCTTCCTTATAGATATAAAATTAATGGCATGCTTGATGAATATTTTACTGTCCACTCATGGAAATTGCTGTTACTATTAACTTTGGCAGCCATATTGAAAAAAATTGAGCTTGGCCCCCTACTCTGATTTTGATTGGTACATCAAGTTCTACTATTGTGCCAAGTTTTATGCTTCTATACCAAAATGAAGTCATCTCGCACGTTTCTACTGAAGGTACATTTCTTAGAAATCAAGAACTGAAAATAAGCGATTCACTATATTTTGACTCTTATTATGCTAAATATGTTTACCCTAAAAACCTATAAAAGTCTGTTTTGGGCTTTGAAAAACCTGTAAAAACCTATATTTTGATTTTCAAAACCTATAAAAAAAACCTATATAGAGGAAGCGGGGCACTGGGAGGCCTGTGGATGTTATTGGTCAAACCAAGTAGTTGGGTGTTTCATTGGATGTATGAAGGTAGCGTCACGACATTCTGCTCATGTTGAAGCAGCTTCATCAGGTTATTACAAATGTACATGATGTGTGTTGATAAAATGCATTTGTGTAAATAATTATCTTACTCTTTCATCTGCACAGGTTCCATTTCCCGTGTCGACCTTTGCTGCATCTCGGAATCCTCGTGATGCCAAGTCGTGTTCCATCAGCAGCGGAGTCCCACTTCAGGCTGCGGTCGGCCTACTCCAGCCTACAGTCAGCCTAACTCAGCCTACAGCGAGCCTATGTCAACCTGTAGCCAGCCTATCTCAGCCTACAGCCAGCCTATCCCAGCCTACAGCCAGCCTATGTCAACCTGTAGCCAGCCTATCTCAGCCTACAGCCAGCCTATCCCAGCCTACAGCCAGCCTATGTCAACCTGTAGCCAGCCTATCTCAGCCTACAGCCAGCCTATCCCAGCCTACAGCCAGCCTATGTCAACCTGTAGCCAGCCTATCTCAGCCTACAGCCAGCCTATCCCAGCCTACAGCCAGCCTATGTCAACCTGTAGCCACCCTATTTCAGCCTACAGCCAGCCTATCAAAGCCATCTTTAGGCCTATGCCAGCCTACAGCCAGCCCATCCCAGCCTACAGCTGGCCTATCGCAACCTACACCTAGCCCATCCCAGCCTACAGCTGGCCTATCCCAGCCTACAGCTAACCTATCCCAGCCTACAAGCAGCCTATCTCAACCTGCACCTAGCCAATCCCAGCCTACAGCTGGCCTATCAAAGCCAGCTGTAAGCCTATCCCAGCCTGTTGTAGGTGAGGTGTCACAACCCGTAGTCAGCGTGTCACAGCCCGCTACCAGTGTGTCGCAGCCCGCTGTCGACCCATCACGAGTCGCTCTACCTGTGCCTGATGTGGCGACGGGTCAAACTACTCGGAATCAGACTGAGCCCAGTACAACTTCCCGGAGGCAGGCCTCGCCCCAGAAAGATGGGGTTGTTGACCAAAGTCCACAGATCTCTTCACAAAGGGCGCACAACGTTTCCCCTTCACTGCTGACCCAGGACCAGTTTGAGGGTACTGGGCAAAGCACGCAGGATGTTATCGATCTCTGTGGTGATGTCCAAGGAGTGGATGCAACTCCGCGCGTGCCACCTCCAGCCTCAGCGACATGCGCGGACCGCTATCCGGCGAGAGACCGCGTGCCATCACAGAAGTTGATCAATGCTGCTGCGTTGCCAGACCCTGTCAGAGTGAGTCTCTTCTCATATTTACTGATTTAACCCTCACTAGCTGAGCACTCGAGCAGTGGGAGAGAGCGCAGATCACAGGATCGGGCTTTCGGTTTGTGTCCCATGTCACATTGTCTCATCACATAGCAAGACCTGTACAATGTAAGCTCTGCTCCTATTGGTCAGTCTCATCTCATAGCAAGACCTGTACAATGTAAGCTCTGCTCCTATTGGTCAGTCTCATCACATAGCAAGACCTGTACAATGTAAGCTCTGCTCCTATTGGTCAGTCTCATCACACGGTGAAGACTGTACAATGTAAGCTCTGCTCCTATTGGTCGGTCTCATCACACGGTGAATACTGTATTATGTAAGCTCTGCTCCTATTGGTCAGTCGCATCACATAGCAAGACCTGTTCAATGTAAGCTCTGCTCCTATTGGTCAATAAGACTTGTTAATGTCTCTTGTTTTATTAATAAGATGGCCATTATATTAGATACAGAAAAAAAAATTTAGATACAGTCTCTGCAGTTTTATTTTTGGAGTGTCATGGCCGTTATTTTAGGGATACCAGTTTTCAATGTTTCCATTAAAATTCATGGTTTCATTTTCAGAATGAAAAAATAATTCCTCGTGCATTATTGATTTACAAACTGATAAATTACCTTGATCCCCACTCAACCTCCCCACTGGCCCTCCCCACTGGCCCTCCCCACTCACCCTCCCCACTCACCCTCCCCACTCACCCTCCCCACTCACCCTCCCCACTGGCCCTCCCCACTGGCCCTCCCCACTGGCCCTCCCCACTCACCCTCCCCACTCACCCTCCCCACTCACCCTCCCCACTCACCCTCCCCACTCACCCTCCCCACTCACCCTCCCCACTCACCCTCCCCACTCACCCTCCCCACTCACCCTCCCCACTCACCCTCCCCACTCACCCTCCCCACTCACCCTCCCCACTCACCCTCCCCACAGACCCATGTCAAACTTGGTCAAAGTGCATAAACCCTTAAATGCAATACAAGATAGTTCAATGTCTTTTTTTCTGACCCCAGCTGGCAGCCCTGTAAGATTTCTTCATTCTGTGGTCATCATATCAGATGAGATGTCCGCCGTATTGTCGAACAACTTAACCACATTCTCACCTGCTTTTTGTTGCAGTTCGTTCAAAGATCAAGAAATATCGGTTATACTAAAATCATCAAACCCAGAGTGGTGAGTGAATAAGTTATCCTGGGGGCCGTTTCACTAGTAGGGGGGTCAAAGCGAGAGGTAGGACTGCAACAGTGGCCCCAACAGTGGCACCAACAGTGTCAACCCCAAATTCGCGTTTCATCAGTGCTCTCGCTGTTGAGGTGGGACAAACTCTCACTGTTGGCACAGCTCTCGCTATGCACACGCATTTGACGTTCAAATTTATTTGTCAACGGGCCGGTATGACGTGAAATTTCACCCCTTCCCATATGAATTAAGTGATGAAATTTTCACACGAGTAGGGTATATATAGAACCTATAATCGTACCAAATATAAAAATAATCGGCCACGCCTTTCTGAAGATATCGGCGTTTGAATTTTGTCATAACAAATACTGCACTTCCCGCCCGCCGCACTACGGAGGGAGTGAAAAATAACAGCGACCAACGCAAACGCACGGAGGGAGTAAAGAATTCAAACGCCAATAACTTCATATTTGGTACGATTGTAGGCTATATATCTGCCTTACTCGTGTGAAAATTTCGTTGCTTAATTCCTATGGAAAGTGGGTGAAAACCTTCTGTACACATAACCAACGAGAGGGTACACCCTCTCGCTTACAGCAGCTCCACAGTGGCACTAACAGCGAGAGCCACTGCACTGATGAAACGGGTTCTGCCACTGTTGGTGCCGCTTGTGTCCCAAGTGCTGTTCACGGTTGACTGCCAATCTAATGAAACGCAAACTGCCTCTTTGCTGCCACTGTTACAAACAGCGAGACTTATAGCTCCTAGTGAAACAGCCCCCTGTTTTACATCCAAGTCTGAATTGGCCCAGCTAAATATTATCATCATGCAGCTTAGAGGCCTGAAACTATTGGAAAATACTTGTTAAAATAACCATCTTGTAATTTACCCACTTTTATTTCTGGTTGGCTTGGTCATCATTTTAGAAGTGTTCGGCTTTATATCGATATTATCTAAGATCTCTCTAGTTGTATTTCCGTAGTAGCGTGATTATGTTCGGTCTCTAGTTGTAGTTTTGTCTAGCTGGTCTTATTTTTGTCTCTTCAGATAAGATACATGCAGCATTGTTTAATTCCATTCTCTGCTGTTGTTCTTTTTGCAGTCTGTTCAAAGATCAGGAAATATCAATTATTCTAAAGTCGTCAGACCACGAAGGGTGAGTGAATGTTTCGTCCTCTCTTACACCTCTCCTGCGTTATCCACCTAATTATAGGGCAAAAAGGCAGAGCAGCGGTTTGGATCGAACCAGTAAATGTCAGTTTCAACGTAGCATCGATTGAGGACAGAAGTGAATTTCGCCTTATCGCTTAAATCCCAACATTTTTATAAAAAGCCAATTGCCAACATGTGATTTAATACTGACAATTTCAACATGTATTTAACACTGCCAAAATTGGAAACTTTTTAACTACAGTTTACATGCAGAAAATGAGTCTGAATGTTGATTATACGCTGATTATCCATTGATTTTCTGAAGGTTGTAGGTTCGAGTCCCACTGCAGCCTCCTTTCTCCTTCACCCCCAGCAGTGGTAGACTAACTGCTATATCAAATACCAGTCCTTCTCATACCACGTCTATGTGGTGTGGTGTACAGCCACCTTTCTCCTTCATCCCCAGCAGTGGTAGATTTACTCCCAAATTCATATCATAGACTTAGTCAAAACCAAAGTAAGTCTAATAGAACAAACCAAATCTCAAAGACATTATTGGATACCACTCATATGATGTTACTCCTAATGATTCATATGATTCTTTATTTGACACATACTTTGTAAACATTTCAGGTTGGGCCACAAATAGAAGTTTCTCCAGATTCATACTTTTTTCACGAAGCCAAAAAGAAGTACTGCTGTAAGAAATGCGCCTACGGCTCACCTCGTTTGGACAAGATCGAGCAGCATATAAGGGCGCACATCAAGGGAACGTGGGGCTGTGAAATATGTGGCCGAGCATTCATCAAGGTAAGCGTGAGGTGAAATACTGCTAACTCTGTACAAGATGCACATCCAATCACGACTGGACGAAGGATCAGTTGTGTATGTGTCAGCAGCAAAATCTTACCTGGACAGATTAAAACCTGTCCAGAACCAAGGTTTACGACTGTGCCTAGGAGCGTTTAGAACAACACCTGCCCAAAGCCTGTATGTAGAAGCAGGAATCCCTCCAATCCATCTCCAAGGGGAGGGACTGTCTCTACAATACTCTCTGAGAGTTAGGGCCAACCCAAGAAACCCAGCCTACATCTTGATTTTCAAAGAAAATCACCAACTGTTTAAAGACAACCCAAATGTCATAAGACCATCCCCGGTCAGAGCTCAGTACCGAGAAGCAGACATCCCAATGAAGAGAATACGAGGTGAGAGGCCACCTGAAACCCCTCCATGGGATCAGGAAACACCCTCGATATTCTCTGACCGAGCAAAGAACAAGAAAGGTAACACCCCTTAAACTGTCTTCCTCAAGTAATACCAGACCATGAGGAAACGTTTCAAAGACCATGTACCGGTGTATACCGATGGCTCAAAAGAGGGTAGCCGTATCAGATTTGGAGTCCACACACCATACGGTGACCTGAAGAAAGCCCTCCATGACAAGAGCAGTATTTTCACTGCTGAGGCCAATGCTATATCGCATGCCTTGAATTTTTTCTATTGTTTATGCGAAATGATATGATGTAGCAGAGTAGCGGTTTTTTATTGGTATTTTCATTGTTCCATAAATCTGGAATCTGATTTTTGAGATTTAAGGCATCTATAGACCTATTACTTAGGTGTTGGGAAAATTTATTCCGTGTAAACTTCATGTGATATTCATAGATCTGAACTCAAAATTAAAAGTGCTCATTTTATGAGAAATTACATCACTCTTACGTAGTTTTGTTACGGATGTAGTGAAAGTTTTTCTCTTCTTCGTTTTTCAGAGTTGTGATATGATGCGACATGCTAATGCGCATATCCATAACCGCATCCGTCCCAATCATCCATCTGTCATGATACAGCGCAAGAAACGTAAGACATCGCCATAGTCAATATAAGGCATTATAACTGATTTGATAATGCATAGCAAGGTATTAATGTCCAAAAAAATTCCTTATCATAGACAAAAGAGATATTTTGTGGGAGCCACTTTAGACGGTTTGATCAATATGTCTGTTAAAAGATAAAACAGGATGAAGCGTAATTCCAAGATATTTATAGAAGTGAACTTGCTCCAGTACATTGTCATCTATCATAACACTACCGACATTTGATTTAGATGATCTTTTTTCCAGTACTAAAAACCATAGATTTAGATTTAAACCTAATGGCGTTTCTCGCGTGTTTTAACAGGTGCTCGTAAACCGGCGTGCAAACCGGCTTCCTCAGGACAGCACCGTCCGAGGTTCCATCCCTACTCCTCGTCCGGCGGTCTGCTGCCCTTCAATGCTGGCTCCTTGATGAACTCTCACATCAACTCCGTAGTACCATTGACAGTAGCGCCTGTGGCAGCCAACTCGCTGTGGCAGGACAATATCACCTTCCTGGGCAACTTGAACACGGCTGACTTGCTGTCTGCGCTGGGCCCTTCCCCGTGTTTGAGCAGTCAGACAGGAGCGGGCCGTGTACCGGGAGGCTTCTCACACAGCAGTCAGTCGCCGGAGCCCCGAGTCATCGCTCCCATATCTGTGAAATCTGAGATCATAGCGCAGTCAGCAGAGGATCGCAGTCTCACTGGCATGGAGCCTGTGAGTCAAGCCGGGTCCGTGTCCGATGTGTTTCTGCAGACCTCGGGCCTGCCCGAGAATGATACATCATTACCGGATAATGTGAGTCACCAGGCAAACCAGCCTAACCAGGCAATCCAGCCTAGTCAGGCAATCCAGCCTAGTCAGGCAATCCAGCCTAGTCAGGCAATCCAGCCTAGTCAGGCAATCCAGCCTAACCAGGCAATCCAGCCTTGTCCGGCAATTGAGCCTCGGCATGTAATTGAACCTAACCAGGCAGTTGCGTCTAACCAGGAAATCAAGCTAGGACAGGCAACCTTACATAATCAAGCAAATGCGCCTAATCAGGCAAGCCTACATAATCAGGCAAACTCACCTAATCAGGCAATCGAGCCTCAGGTAACCCTGCAATACCAGACAATAGAGGCGATTCAGGCAATTGAGCCTCAGGCAACTCTGCATCATCAGGCAATCGAGCCTAAACAGGCAATTGAGCCTCAGGCAATTGTGCATCACCAGACAATAGAGCCGATTCAGACAGTCAAACCTATGCAGGTAATCGAACCTAATCAAGTAATCCAGTCGTGTCAGGCTATTGAACCAAGGCAGGTAATCGAGCCTAATCAGGCGACCCCGCAGATGGAGGTAATTGATGTAGATGCAGATTCTTCCCTTTCTCCCAACCCCTTGCCACCTGAGCCGCTTTCAACAAATCTCTTCCCCTCAGCTTTCCCTAAACCCATGAATAACCGCAACCTTTGTTGCAGTATCTGCAATTATTCTACGAAGGACCCTTGGCAGTTGGAGAAGCACCTCTTGGCTCATACCAAGGGCTCGAAAATTTGCAGATATTGTAGTAAGGCATTTGAGCGTCCTTCTGACTTGGCACGACATGAAGAGCGCCACCTGACGAGTCTGAAGCAGACCTCAACGGTCCCCTCGTCGACGCACAGGTCTCCATCACCAGTCACGAAGGCAGCTTCAGCACCAGCCCCGGTGAAGCCGGCGCAGAGCTCGTCTGTCGGAGGTCTGCGGCCAGTTGAGTTCTACCAGTGTGACCTGTGCATCAGCAAGTTCATCTCCTTCGACAATCTCACGCAGCACCGGAAGAAGGAGCATGTGACTTTCTGCGCCCGGCTGGATGAGTTCACTGACAACGTCCTGTGCAGGACGGTCATCATCAATTGTGAAATGAAAGGGAAAAATGCACTCAGCATCCTGGCTCAGCCGCCCTCGCAGCTGGACCTGGCTGGAGTGCGCCTTCCTGACCCCGGCAAGCTCACGAACATCACAGCCATACTGAAGCAGCCTCAAATACATTCTGCATCATATCTCAACTCCATGTTGGAATCAGCTCGCAAGATGTGGAACAGCGAACCTGAGCGACATGCGAACGAGTCAGTGCCACGTGTGGACCCTGAAAGACGCAGACCGGGTTCTCCTCCAGGGAGTCTGCACCCAAGGCGTGTGAGGCCTGTAGAAGCCATTTTCAGATGTAAGAAATGTAACTATTCAACCAACAGTCGCACCCGCTGGGAGGAACACCAGCGGGCGCACCAAGGCGACTATGTGTGTAAGATCTGTGAAAAGGCTTTTGTGAAGACGTCAGACCTCATACGACATTGGGTGGGACATGGACCGCTGCCTGGAGGAGAGGGCTACGGCTGCGACTCGTGTGGCTTCAGCTCGCCCGACAGACTGATGCTCGAGGAGCACATGAAGGAGCACTATGGCGTGATGGCGCGCCGCAGTAAGAAGTTCAAACCCCAGGCATGCAGCAAGGCTGGCTCCGACAACCAGCAGAAGACTTATTTTGAGCTCACGACAGTGCCCAGAGCCAAGGTAACCACGCTCACCTAGAATTCTGTGTGCTTCCTGTTTGTTGTTTTGTTGTTTCATCTCATAGATCCATCCTTAGGTAACCACGCTCAGCTAGAATTCTGTGTGCTTCCTGTTTGTTGTTTTGTTGTTTCATCTCGTAGATTTATCCTTAGTAACCACGCTCAGCTAGAATTCTGTGTGCTTCCTGTTTGTTGTTTTGTTGTTTCATCTCGTAGATCCATCCTTAGTGACCACACTCACCTAGAATTCTGTGCGCTTCCTGTTTGTTGTTTTGTTGTTTCATCTCGTAGATCCATCCTTAGGTAACCACGCTCAGCTAGAATTCTGTGTGCTTCCTGTTTGTTGTTTTGTTGTTTCATCTCGTAGATCCATCCTTAGGTAACCACACTCACCTAGAATTCTGTGTGCTTCCTGTTTGTTGTTTTGTTGTTTCATCTCGTAGATCCATCCTTAGTGACCACACTCACCTAGAATTCTGTGCGCTTCCTGTTTGTTGTTTTGTTGTTTCATCTCGTAGATCCATCCTTAGTGACCACACTCATCTAGAATTCTGTGTGCTTCCTGTTTGTTGTTTTGTTGTTTCATCTCATAGATCCATCCTTAGTAACCACACTCAGCTAGAATTCTGTGTGCTTCCTGTTTGTTGTTTTGTTGTTTCATCTCATAGATCCATCCTTAGGTAACCACGCTCACCTAGAATTCTGTGTGCTTCCTGTTTGTTTTATTGTTTTATCTCGTAGATCCATTCTTAGTAACCACACTCAGCTAGAATTCTGTGTGCTTCCTGTTTGTTGTTTTGTTGTTTCATCTCATAGATCCATCCTTAGGTAACCGCGCTCACCTAGAATTCTGTGTGCTTCCTGTTTGTTTTATTGTTTTATCTCGTAGATCCATTCTTAGTAACCATGCTCAGCTAGAATTCTGTGCGCTTCCTGTTTGTTGTTTTATTGTTTCATCTCATAGATCCATCCTTAGGTAACCACGCCCACCTAGAATTCTGTGTGCTTCCTGTTTGTTGTTTTGTTGTTTCATCTCATAGATCCATCCTTAGGTAACCACGCTCAGCTAGAATTCTGTGTGCTTCCTGTTTGTTGTTTTGTTGTTTCATCTCATAGATCCATCCTTAGGTAACCACGCCCACCTAGAATTCTGTGTGCTTCCTGTTTGTTGTTTTGTTGTTTCATCTCATAGATCCATCCTTAGGTAACCACGCTCAGCTAGAATTCTGTGCGCTTCCTGTTTGTTGTTTTATTGTTTCATCTCATAGATCCATCCTTAGGTAACCACACTCAGCTAGAATTCTGTGCGCTTCCTGTTTGTTGTTTTGTTGTTTCATCTCATAGATCCATCCTTAGGTAACCACGCCCACCTAGAATTCTGTGCGCTTCCTGTTTGTTGTTTTGTTGTTTCATCTCATAGATCCATCCTTAGGTAACCACGCTCAGCTAGAATTCTGTGTGCTTCCTGTTTGTTGTTTTGTTGTTTCATCTCATAGATCCATCCTTAGGTAACCACGCTCAGCTAGAATTCTGTGTGCTTCCTGTTTGTTGTTTTATTGTTTCATCTCATAGATCCATCCTTAGGTAACCACGCTCAGCTAGAAATAGAAAGTCTCCCGACTTAAAGTAATCACTAACACCTGATGTTTATGTTTTAGTTTCATTTGATCATCATGGCCTGGTACAAATAGAAAGTCCCGACTTAAAGTAATCACTAACACCTGATGTTTATGTTTTAGTTTTCATTTGATCATCATGGCCTGGTACAAATAGAAAGTCTCCCGACTTAAAGTAATCATTAACGTCTGATGTTTATGTTTTAGTTTCATTTGATCATCATGGCCTGGTAAAAATAGAAAGTCTCCCGACTTAAAGTAATCACTAACACCTGATGTTTATGTTTTAGTTTCATTTGATCATCATGGCCTGGTACAAATAGAAAGTCTCCCGACTTAAAGTAATCACTAACACCTGATGTTTATGTTTTAGTTTCATTTGATCATCATGGCCTGGTACAAATAGAAAGTCCCGACTTAAAGTAATCACTAACACCTGATGTTTATGTTTTAGTTTCATTTGATCATCATGGCCTGGTACAAATAGAAAGTCCCGACTTAAAGTAATCACTAACACCTGATGTTTATGTTTTAGTTTCATTTGATCATCATGGCCTGGTACAAATAGAAAGTCTCCCGACTTAAAGTAATCACTAACACCTGATGTTTATGTTTTAGTTTCATTTGATCATCATGGCCTGGTACAAATAGAAAGTCTCCCGACTTAAAGTAATCACTAACACCTGATGTTTATGTTTTAGTTTCATTTGATCATCATGGCCTGGTAAAAATAGAAAGTCTCCTGGCCTAAAGTAATCATTAACGTCTGATATTTACTTTTCAGATTGCATCAGATGTTGTTGCGTACGACAATGCTAAAGACACCACCAACTTCAATGCTCCAGTCAAATGCCGCTACTGCAGCAAACGTTTCAATCGGAAGCTCCAATTACAGCGACATGAACAGGAACACATGCTGTCCAGCTACGGTCAGGGGGGACATGTTAATACGGGGAGCGCTGCGGGCAGCAGTTCCAACTGCAATAACACACCACACAGACCTTCAGAGAGCAGGGGTGGCAACAAGTTTGTCCACGAGTGTGTCTACTGTGGACAAGGCTTCCCTAGTAAGAGTGGCCTCATGTCGCATCTCAAACTTCACGGCTCGGGCGACAACACAGGCACCTCGAAACCCACAAGATCTGTCAGCGAGCCCTCCTCAGGGCCCGGTTTGCCATGCACTTACTGCGACAAAGTGTTTGATACCCCTAAAAAGCTCGACGACCACATGATGGTTCATTTCGGGCTGGAGATCAGCCTCCTCCAGGAGCCCTATGAATGCCACTACTGCAGCAAGATGTTCATCAATGAGGACTACCTGAAGAAACATCTACGGTCTCACACCGAAACCACCATTTGTATTGACTGAGTCATTGTCGAGTCTGCGTATGTTCTATATTTAATGACTGTAATTAGAAGTATGCTTGGAGTGTGTTGTAAATAACTACTGTAATTATTGGTATGTTCGAGGTGTGATGTATATAACGACTGATTTACTATTACACCCATAGTGTATTGTATATTATTACTGGACTTATTATTAGTATGCCCGGAGTGTGTTGTGTATAATTACTGTTTTTATCGGTACACTCGGAACCTGTTGTGTATAATTTGTGTAAATGTTGGTTTTATGATATTTTTGTTATATAATTAGTTATTTTCGGTACACTTTGAGTAAGTTGTGTATGATTACTGTAATCAGCAGTACACATGGAGTGTTTAGTATAATAACCGTTATTATCGCTACGCTCAGAGTGCATTGTGTATAATTTCTGTAATTATCGCTACGCTCAGAACACTTTGTGTATAATTACTGTTATTGTCAGCATGCTCGGGGCGTCTTGTATATAATTACTGTGATTATCGGTATGCTCAGAGTGTTTAGTATAATAACTGCTATTATCGCTACGCTCAGAGTGCATTGTGTATAATTTCTGTAATTATCGCTACGCTCAGAACACTTTGTGTATAATTACTGTTATTGTCAGCATGCTCGGGGTGTCTTGTATATAATTACTGTGATTATCGGTATGCTCAGAGTGTTTAGTATAATAACTGCTATTATCGCTACGCTCAGAGTGCATTGTGTATAATTTCTGTAATTATCGCTACGCTCAGAACACTTTGTGTATAATTACTGTTATTGTCAGCATGCTCGGGGCGTCTTGTATATAATTACTGTGGTTATCGGTATGCTCAGAGTGTTTAGTATAATAACTGCTATTATCGCTACGCTCAGAGTGCATTGTGTATAATTTCTGTAATTATCGCTACGCTCAGAACACTTTGTGTATAATTACTGTTATTGTCAGCATGCTCGGGGCGTCTTGTATATTATTACTGTGATTATCGGTATGCTCAGAGTGTTTAGCATGATAACTGTAATTATCGGTATGCTTAGAGATTGTTATATAAGTTAACGCTTGTTCTGACCTCACTGCCAGTTAGTTCATTCTATTACACTACACTCGACCATTCATTAAGTAACGCTTGTTATCTCTTGTTTTTTATATTTTACCAGATATGGTATTTGATTTGAGAGTTGGAAGTGTTGAACTGAAAGCTGTTTTGTTGTCAACATGTTGAGGGTATGTTTGAGTGAATGTGACCAAGGCGGCACACAGTGAACAGATGATTTAATCCTACACCTTTATAAAGAAGCCCGAAGATGAGGTTTTCTGCACACAATTCATTTTATTACGTCTAGGTTCGTTATAATGAATCCCGAAGTTGGGGTTTTCTAAACACAATGCATTTTATTACATCTAGGATCATTATAAAGAAGCCGAAAGATGGGGTTTTCTATGCATGGCACAATGCATGTTCTTTACGTCTCGGCTGGCTACTTTTATTTCTTTTTGTATTTAGGACGAAGCTTAATCTATTTCCTTGTGTTGTTTTTGTATATGTTGAAGTGAGGCTTTACAAGAAAAAAATGTAAAAGTGATTTATTATTTTTATCAACTTCTCGGTTAACTTAAGACTTCATTTATTTACATAGAGTCATTGTTCCAACAAAGGAGAGTCTTCAGACAAGTCTCGTCCATCAGCGACGTCCGTGTAGCCTGGAAAACTACAACACTGATGACCAGTGTTGGGGGAGACTGCATGGGGAGTGTTGAGGGAGACTGCATGGTGAGTGTGGAGGGAGACTGTGCTTGGTGAGTGTTGAGGGAGACTGTGCATGGTGAGTGTTGAGGGAGACTGTGCTTGGTGAGTGTTGAGGGAGACTGTGCTAGGTGAGTGTTGAGGGAGACTGTGCATGGTGAGTGTTGAGGGAGACTGTGCATGGTGAGTGTTAAGGGAGACTGTGCTAGGTGAGTGTTGAGGGAGACTGTGCTCGGTGAGTGTTGAGGGAGACTGTGCTTGGTGAGTGATGAGGGAGACTGTGCGACGTGAGTGTTGAGGGAGACTGTGCTTGGTGAGTGATGAGGGAGACTGTGCGACGTGAGTGTTGAGGGAGACTGTGCTAGGTGAGTGTTGAGGGAGACTGTGCTTGGTGAGTGTTGAGGGAGACTGGTGAGTGTTGAGGGAGACTGTGCTAGGTGAGTGTTGAGGGAGACTGTGCATGGTGAGTGTTGAGGGAGACTGTGCATGGTGAGTGTTGAGGGAGACTGTGCTCGGTGAGTGTTGAGGGAGACTGCTTGGTGAGTGTTGAGGGAGACTGTGCATGGTGAGTGTTGAGGGAGACTGTGCTAGGTGAGTGTTGAGGGAGACTGTGCATGGTGAGTGTTGAGGGAGATTGTGCTAGGTGAGTGTTGAGGGAGACTGTGCTTGGTGAGTGTTGAGGGAGACTGTGCATGGTGAGTGTTGAGGGAGACTGTGTATGGTGAGCGTTGAGGGAGACTGTGCTTGGTGAGTGTTGAGGGAGACTGTGCATGGTGAGTGTTGAGGGAGACTGTGCATGGTGAGTGTTGAGGGAGACTGTGCTTGGTGAGTGTTGAGGGAGACTGTGCATGGTGAGTGTTGAGGGAGACTGTGCATGGTGAGTGTTGAGGGAGACTGTGCATGGTGAGTGTTGAGGGAGACTGTGCTAGGTGAGTGTTGAGGGAGACTGTGCATGGTGAGTGTTGAGGGAGACTGTGCATGGTGAGTGTTGAGGGAGACTGTGCTAGGTGAGTGTTGAGGGAGACTGTGCTTGGTGAGTGTTGAGGGAGACTGTGCATGGTGAGTGTTGAGGGAGACTGTGCATGGTGAGTGTTGAGGGAGACTGTGCATGGTGAGTGTTGAGGGAGACTGTGCTTGGTGAGTGTTGAGGGAGACTGTGCATGGTGAGCGTTGAGGGAGACTGTGCTAGGTGAGTGTTGAGGGAGACTGTGCTAGGTGAGTGTTGAGGGACCGAAGCTCACAGGAGACCACGACTGAAATGCTGATCATGTCCAGTGACAATCTTTATTCAAAGGCTTTGATCCCAGTTAATGAATTAGATTTTAATATATTTATAAGCTTTATTATATATATTCATCGGCTTTAGATTCGGTTGGGTCCAGATCTTTCTTTTGAATGATATATGGTGCGCGAGAAGCATCACATCAGAGTTCTGTTTTCATGGGTTGATGTCTTATTTGTTTGACAGTTTTAACAAATTGACCTTTTTGCTGACATAGATATAAAGCAGATGTTGATTTTTGGTTTGTATCACCAATGAGTGAATAAATGTTAGTTATTTAATTTCAGACATGTGAATGATTGTGATCGGTTATTATTATACGTTCTAAACTTTACGTTCTAAACCATCTTCTTAGCCACACTTATTTTCTGTAGTTCTTGCTACTTTGTTTGCCTGCGAATTTGTGAATATGATTTAGTAACTCAATATTTGAATGGTTTATGTGAGAAGCAGGTTGGGAATTGAGAGATAAAAAGAGTAACGGGATTTTGCTGTTCACAGAAGTTAGTCACTGCGATGTTGTAAACACACAACTCTTGTTACGAGACAGGGTCATGAAGTGAGAGATTGTAACGGGATTTTGCTGTTCACAGAAAGTTCCCGTGATGTTGTAAACACACAACTCTCGTTACGAGACAGGGTTGTGAAGTGAGAGAGTGTAATGGGATTTTGCTGATCACAGAAGCTAGTCACTGCGATGTTGTAAACACACAACTCTCGTTACGAGACAGGGTCATGAAGTGAGAGATTGTAATGGGATTTTGCTGTTCACAGAAAGTTCCCGTGATGTTGTAAACACACAACTCTCGTTACGAGACAGGGTCGTGAAGTGAGAGATTGTAACGGGATTTTGCTGTTCACAGAAAGTTCCCGCAATGTTGTAAATACACAACTCGTCACGAGACAGGGTCGTGAAGTGAGAGAGAGTAACGGGATTTTGCTGTTCACAGGAGTAAGTCACTGCGATGTTGTATACACACAACTCTCGTTACAAGACAGGGTTGTGAAGTGAGAGAGAGTAACAGGATTTTGCTGTTCACAGGAGTAAGTCACTGCGATGTTGTAAATACACAACTCGTCACCAGACAGGGTCGTGAAGTGAGAGAGAGTAACGGGATTTTACTGATCACAGAAAGTTCCCGTGATGTTGTATACACACAACTCTCGTTACGAGACAGGGTTGTGAAGTGAGAGAGAGTAACGGGATTTTACTGTTCACAGAAAGTTCCCGTGATGTTGTAAACACACAACTCTCGTTACGAGACAGGGTTGTGAAGTGAGAGAGTGTAACGGGATTTTGCTGATCACAGAAGCTAGTCACTGCGATGTTGTAAACACACAACTCTCGTTACAAGACAGGGTCGTGAAGTGAGAGAGTGTAACGGGATTTTACTGTTCACAGAAAGTTCCCGTGATGTTGTATACACACAACTCTCGTTACAAGACACAGGGGGAAGTCACCACAATGCTTTAACTCTCTTTATATACCAGGGTTACTTCAGGCTGGTCCTTGTAGTTTGTACTCACCCTGGCCTCACATAAACTTAATGTTTTAAGATGATGATGATTTTTAAACAACCTGGAAACTTGATGTCTTTGTAAACTACACGTAAACAGTAGAAGATATTGCACTGAATTTTACGTTGTGAAGTCTTTAATTGTTGACAGAGACCTATCTGCAGTCTGTAGAGGGATAAAAGTATATCTCAAAAAATACATGTGCATATACTTCTCCTTATTCATCTGTCTAGAGATTTATATTCAGTAAGGTTTATAAAGATATAAAGGATATAAATATAATGTACTTTATCTTTATTTATCTCTGTAGAGATGAATATTCAGTAAGATAAAGATATAAATATAGTATACTTTATCTTTATTTATCTCTGTAGAGATTAATAATCAGCGAGATAAAGATATAAATATAATAAACTTTATCTTTATTTATCTCTGTAGAGATGAATATTCAGTAAAGATAAAGATATAAATGTACATGTACTTTATCTATATTTATCTCTGTAAAGATTATTATCCAGTAAGATAGAGATATACAAATCCATCCGTGCCGACACGCTGCTTACAATGTTTATGTCAGTCGGCTGCACGCGGCAATAATCTGGTGTGGGAGCACAAAGAATACGAGAACATGATATACTTGTATGCTTTTAAAATAAAGAATACTTCTTTTTTAACAACAGCTTCTTGTTATGGATTTCACTACGGTCGGTGGTGTGTATCTGTGCCACATCAAACGAACAAAGTTAAATGTAAATGTCAACCCCCCCCCCGCCAATCTCCCCACGCCGGTTCTTTGCTATCTACTATAACAGGAGCAGGCGGAGTGCTGGGGGGGGGGGGGGGGGGGCGTCTAGAACCGCATCGTTTAACAGCCTGATCCCCCTGGCCCTGGTGACAACGGGGCGTACTACAGTCTAAAGGGGGTGGGGGTGGGGGGCACTTACTGCTCAAGCGGGAAGGCATTGGAATCTCCTTTTTTCCCCCTTTTTTTTTTTTACTTTATTCACATATAATTCACCTTAGTAGGTGGTCTTCCATTATAGGATTTGCAAATCCGGGCTAATATACACCAGATCAAAGGTGGGCGTCCAGTCACACAAGTTACATAAAACACTGACAATCAGTGTTGACAGATAAAGACAGCAAACATGAAACTTCAAAAATTCAGTGGAGTTGAGATGAAGTACCCTGTTATGAGTGGGAATTAATTCATAGGTTACAAGTGAGAAGTGGTAATACCAAGACACAGTTTAGGATGATTGGCAGAAAGTTGGTACAGATAGAAAATCTGAAATTCCACTAAAGAAATTGTACATACCTCTAAAAGTAGGACTGATAGAAAAAATGGTACGGTAATGATTATGATGAGTAATGAGCAATGAGTAGTTACTTGGAGATGTATCTATAACTAATACTAATTATGATGAGTAATGAGTAATGAGTAGTTACTTGGAGATGTATCTATAACTAATACTAATTATAATGAGTAATGAGTAGTTACTTGGAGATGTATCTATAACTAATACTAATTATGATGAGTAATGAGTAGTTACTTGAAGATGTATCTATTACTAATACTAATTATGATGAGTAATGAGCAATGAGTAGTTACTTGGAGATGTATCTATAACTAATACTAATTATGATGAGTAATGAGTAGTTACTTGGAGATGTATCTATAACTAATACTAATTATGATGAGTAATGAGTAGTTACTTGGAGATGTATCTATAACTAATACTAATTATGATGAGTAATGGGCAATGAGTAGTTACTTGGAGATGTATCTATAACTAATACTAATTATGATGAGTAATGAGTAGTTACTTGGAGATGTATCTATAACTAATACTAATTATGATGAGTAATGGGCAATGAGTAGTTACTTGGAGATGTATCTATAACTTATACTAATTATGATGAGTAATGAGTAGTTACTTGGAGACGTATCTATAACTAATACTGATTATGATGAGTAATGAGTAGGTACTTGGAGATGTATCTATAACTAATACTAATTATGATGAGTAATGAGTAGTTACTTGGAGATGTATCTATAACTAATACTAATTATGATGAGTAATGAGTAGTTACTTGCAGATGTATCTATAACTAATACTAATTATGATGAGTAATGAGTAGTTACTTGCAGACATATCTATAACTAATACTAATTATGATGAGTAATGAGTAGTTACTTGGAGACGTATCTATAACTAATACTAATTATGATGAGTAATGAGCAATGAGTAGTTACTTGGAGATATATCTATAGACCCTATTGAGGTATCCCATAATTCAGTCTGTTGACCAAGTTCCGGTTACGCTGGTTACCGACGTAGTATAGTGATAGACCCCTTGCTCGTAACCCAAAATTAATTCAGTTTAACGGTTTTCAAACATCCTCAAATTGAAATTCTGATGTCAGAAATGGAAATTTCAGCTATTTCTATATGGGAATCCGAAATTATATTCAGTTTCTCTAATTATAAATCAGAAAACTGTGGTTCATTTTGTTGTAGTGTGCCAAGTTTATTGGGAGCGGAACTTTGCTTTACCCGTGGCGATAATCAGGAGTTTAGTAACCTCTGGAGGCTCTATAACTAATACTAATTCAGGTCAGGCATACTCGCAATCCCATTTTTGAAGCTGGATTTACTAGGAAGTTTGAGGATTTCCTTGGGCAGCAAATTCCATAACTTTTCGCCTTTACAGACGGGATTTTTTGTAAAGTTCGCTCCGCGGCCTCACCTTTTAAAATTGCAATTTTTAGATTCTCCAGTGTTTGATCGAGGGTCGGGCTGAATTAAACATTGCACCGCTAGGTGCGCTAAACGGTAACTCACATATAGACGCACACTGCACCGCTCCAGTTTATCGCAAAACCTGTGTTTTCAGTATGTTGCTCTAGCGATGCAGTGTGATATAGACATACAGAGTGACACACTGCACCGCTAGAGCAACATACTGAAAACTCGTCGCTGCAATGATAGGCTTCTGGGAAGGAACTATTTTTTGGCGGAGATTTGTTGACAATTCAAACCCAAACTGATTTGGTAGATCTAAAAGTGTGACAATGCTAGAACCATCAATTCTGGGCAAGATTACATTGTATTACATCTTTCTGAATGGTAAAGCATAGTTTTATATTCAGTAGAAACAAGAAATCAGAGATGTTGTCACTCAGTTCAGAAGATGACAGTTGAATGTTTACTTCAAATCCTAAAACTATTATGACCTAATCATATAATTTCCAAAGTGATCAAGAGGTTGCCACTAGACTAATTTAAATAAAGTTATCAATATAATTTACAAATCTGGTGGGAAAACATACTAGATACACGTTTTGCGGAAAACCGGAGCGGCGCAGTGTGACAGAGTGAGGGTACCGACACTCTTCATGTAGAGTCTGTCTGAAACTCGACTTCTATAAGCGTGAAGAATGGTGTAGAATCTCTGCTTGGAGAGTGAGTTGGACGGCCACCTGGCGGCAACTCTGGGAACTACAGATGACGTACTTCGGCGTCCAGCTCACAGGTGGCGCTGTGATAGCCTCGTGCCCACTTCCGGTTTGCTGTAAACAAAACAGAGAAGATGAGAGCGAAATGATTGAAATCAGTAAGTATTCAGTGGAGGTCAAGTGTGGTGAATGAGGTGGGGGTGGCTGGACGGACATGGTGGAGCCTAGAGAGGAGGGAGGGAGTGTACGTGAGGGTGAGAGGAGTGTTTTTTACACGTGGCGGGCGGCGGGCGGCGGGCGGCCTCCATTGTCATGGCAGTAACGGCCAGCGCCGTGAAACGCCGCCAAGTTAGTAAAGTCTCGTCTCCTCAGATGTAAACGGCAATCTACCCATCAATCTATCTACCCATCAATCTATCTAGTATCAGTCTAACCGCGGTGCCCCACGCCCATTAGAAACATGTACACGTCCTTGTGAAACAAGAAGTCTTATAAGTTATAGCAATGCACATTATAATTCACAGGGTGAGCCTTCTTCTCCGATGCCAGTGTCAGTACCAAAAAATCACATGGGTAAAATCACAATACCTAGTTCAATCAAATGCAGCATTTGTAAAAGATAATATTCTAGAAAATTATGTAGATAGAAATCGAGAACTTTTTAAAGAATACATAACAGAATTTTTCAGGTCTTAGAAAGATTCTAAAATTGTGGTGCCTCACTCACACTCACAGTCACAGTGTCAGTTTATTAAAGAACTTTGGCCTGAGATCATATTTTTGCTCGAATCACTGACAGTGACATTATAACTTAAATATCAGTAATCAAGTAAGACTCGTTTTCCTTCAGTCAAGAACCAGCATAGATATTTCAAATAAAGAGTGATTCGTAGATGAACCTCCTCAGAATACAACCGGTACGGTAGGTTATCTTATTCAATTATTATTTAGAAATTAAGGATAGTTATTGACAGTTTCTGGCTCTGCCATATGCCCAAAATGCAATAATATCAGAAAATCATATTTTTAGGGTTCTTTTGGACTCTCCATCATCTGCCATAATGCTCCTGTACCTCAGGAAATATCTATCCCAGCCTGGCAAAATAGGTATAATTTTGATTATCTTGAAATAGCTAAGAAGCCAAGATGTTTTCTTCTATAGGTCATCGCAATAGAATTTCCATTAAATCACTGTGAAAACAGGAAGGTGACATGTTTTAGTGTTTTTTTACCTAAAAAAGTATGGATATTACAAAATAAGTGATAGGCAAAAACATTAAACAACAAACTAATCAAATACAAGTAAAATAACAATCATCAGAAAAGCAGATTCAAATAAAACATACCATAGGGAGCCAAAGTGAACCCGTTGCAACCACAGATAGCCGGTTACAAAATACTATTTCCGGGTATAGGCGCTCAGTACTTTGACTATGTAGGTTTGAGATTATACCGGTATGTGTCATATTCTCCAATCTTTTAGATCCAAATTTTTAATAAACATAATAACTGTCATCGTAGTTTCGAAACAGAGTTATTCAGAGACGATAGTAGTAAACTACACTTCAAAAGTAACAAAAGAGACCAAAAACGAAAGTCTAGCCTCAAACCCCCATAGCTTTAGCACTAAGCCTCGTTCTTACTGGCCACTGGAAACAGTGTTTTGTAGGTGGGTATCTGTGGTTTCAGCGGGTTCACTTTGGCTCCCTATAAATAAAACTATTGACAAACAAGCAAGAAAAACAAGCAAAATACTCAAAAAAGAGAAAGAGAACAAGCTAAGACAAATACAAGGGTTATAATAGAAGAATGCTTAGTCCTCAGTCCTTTATAGGATAGGCAATGCCCTTCTTAGTAATTGACTGATGCTTGGTGAGAGCAATTCTATTTGCCTTTGGTAACTCTATTAGGTATTTCTTCACAGAATTCAGAAGACAAAATTCTTTTTGTAAAGCAAGTAAAGCAAAAATGATATTGATTAAGCAGCATTCATGCCTCAGTCTTACATTGTGGCAGACACTGATGTTTTTAACATGATTTGGTTTCAGACGGGTCGCTATGGTGTGGTGACGTTACTGTAATATCTAGTAATGAATGACGTTCTGGTTTCAGACGGGTCGCTATGGTGAGATGACGTTACTGTAATATTGAGTAATGAATGACGTTCTGGTTTCAGACGGGTCGCTATGGTGAGATGACGTTACTGTAATATTGAGTAATAAATGACGTTCTGGTTTTAGACTGGTCGCTATGGTGTGGTGACGTTACTGTAATATTGAGTAATGAATGACGTTCTGGTTTTAGACTGGTTGCTATGGTGTGGTGACGTTACTGTAATATTGAGTAATGAATGACGTTCTCATTTCAGACTGGTCGCCATGGTGAGGTGACGTCACTGTAATATTGAGTAATGAATGACGTTTGCTGGTTTCAGACTGGTCGCTATGGTGAGGTGACGACGCGGCAGCCATGGCGGCAGACGCTGGCCATGCAGTCTACATGGGGAACCTGCGCGGAGATGTGCGCGTGGGTGCCCTCAAACAGAGCATCATTCACCTACTCCAGCAGATCAGTGTCTCTGTCACCAAACACCACATTGATGTCCACAACAAGCCCCACTCCGTCTTCGCCTTTGTGCATGTGACGTCACAGCAGGAACAGGAGCTGGTTCTTGACATGCTGAACACGTCCACTGTGCTTGTGAGCCTGGACCTCAGCGGCATTGTCAAAGATGGCCGCCAGCTGAAAGTAGCACCCAAACTGGAGCGGTGGCAGCTGGTGAGCTCTAGGAAGGGGCGAGATGAGAATGGATTGACATTAGCAAGACCGCAGCACAACCTGACACATCCCGGTGTGACGTCACAGTGGAGTGACAGCAGCCCCAACGACTCCAGGTCAGCGCCCAGTGAGGGACGCCGTCAGCAAGCGACGTCAGACGCGCGCAGGACATACACAGTGGTGGGTAAGAAACCGCCGCCAACGGAGAACCACAACTATGTGAAACGTGAGAAACCAGCAACAGAGAACCACTACTATGTAAAACGTGAGAACACAGTTCCCATGTTTGAAGCCCTGCTCAAAAACCGCGCCCACTACGGGCTGAGTGACTCAGAGGCCGGAGCCAGGGGTGCTTTCAGTAACGGAGAGAAAGGTGACGATGAGCTGGATTCTGATGATGATATCATCGTTCCCACTTCTAAGAAGTTCAAACGTAAAAACAATCAGCGCAAGAAGAGACAGAGTGCAGCCCGGCTGGCTGCGAGCGGACAGACTTTGGACCTTAGTGAACTAAAGCGGGCTGCGTATCAGGTGGAGCAGGAGCAGAGCGGTCCTTGTAGAGATGCCTTCTTCCATAGAGACGTGTACGTGCTGGACGAGGTGTTGGGCAATGAGAGCAGACTGCTCGAGTTCAAACGTGGTCAGGGCATGTACGTGCACAGACAGCTGGCTGATCACGTGGCAGTCTACATCAGCGCCTTCCTCAACACAGAGGGCGGCACGCTTCTCGTCGGAGTTAATGACGACGGTCAGTATTCAGTCTTCTACCGCTTTAGTTCAGTCTTCATTCTTCTCTCACTCTGAGCACTACAACTGATCTGTATACACTATAACTGATTTGTATACACACCGCTATGTGCACTATTACTGAGCTGTATACACACTGTTCTGTGCACTATCACTGATCTGTATACACACCGTTATGTGCACTATAACTGATCTGTATACACACTGTTCTGTGCACTATCACTGATCTGTATACACACCGCTATGTGCACTATAACTGATCTGTATACACACTGCTCTGTGCACTATCACTGATCTGTATACACACCGCTATGTGCACTATTACTGATCTGTATACACACTGCTCTGTGCACTATCACTGATCTGTATACACACCGCTATGTGCACTATCACTGATCTGTAAACACCCCGCTATGTGCACTATCACTGATCTGTAAACACCCCGCTCTGTGCACTATAACTGATCTGTATACACCATCGTTCTCATCTTATTGACATCTACACCTACATGTGCTCTGTCATTGTAGATTATTTAGCTCAGAATTCACTGACTAGTTTAATAAACATATACATTCCCTTAATCATTATGGGATGGATTGTAAACAAATATAATTTACAATAATTTGGGGAAATGACTCTTTTAAAGAATAAATAGATTAACTAAATAAAGTATTGTGTTTGGAAGTGAACTGTTAACTCCAAGGCATCTCATTAAGCTATAGAGCTGCATGAATATAGATATAGCGGTGTATATTATAATGTCTGTGGTGACCGTGGTGATGGTGACTTTCAGGAGAGGTGAAAGGTGTGGATGTAGATCGTCATCTCGAAGACCGTCTCCGACTTGCTATCGACAGCACGGTGAAGCGCATCAGTCCCAGCGTCTTCCCCAACATGTACCGCGTGCAGTTTGTCCCCGTCACCGACGCACACAACCAGCCGCTAGGTGAGACCCGCTTTAATAATCAGTCTACGTGAATCAACACCGAATACCACACAACCAGCCGCTAGGTGAGACCCGCTTTAATTATTAGTCTACGTGAATCAACACCGAATATCACACAACCAGCCACTAGGTGAGACCCGCTTTAATTATCAGTCTACGTGAATCAACACCGAATACTACACAACCAGCCGCTAGGTGAGACCCGCTTTAATTATAAGTCTACGTGAATCAACACCGAATACCACACAACCAGCCGCTAGGTGAGACCCGCTTTAATTATTAGTCTACGTGAATCAACACCGAATACTACACAACCAGCCACTAGGTGAGACCCGCTTTAATTATTAGTCTACGTGAATCAACACCGAATACCACACAACCAGCCACTAGGTGAGACCCGCTTTAATTATCAGTCTGCACTTCAACCAGCTGCGAAGTGAGGCACTTTGCAGTCTCATCTGATACCAGTGTCTAGGTTTGTCTTTTTTTATACAAGGCTTGTATCTTTATCCATGACAACCCGAGTAACACACAGCCTTATACAAGGCTTGTATTTTAAGTCCACAGATTGGACTTTAAACTAAACAAACAAACAAACAAGAAAAGTTGTTGGTAGTGTTGTCTGATATTATGTGCAGGTTTTAATACTGGGCTCGTCTCTTTTCGTAGCTGATCGGCGAGTGGTGCAAATTGGCGTCTTACCAGGCACCTCAGGCCAGCTCTACCAGACCCCAGCGGGCGATGTGTATGTGAGGCGAGACGGCAGCGTTCAAGGCCCACTCCGTGCCAATGACATCCAGGAATGGACACGTATGGTAAGTTCTGTAGATAACTACCAGTGAGACATAACTAGCCTACCGAGACGTAAAACTACACAATCTGCAGATATCTACGAGTGAGTCAGTCTCAACAAGACGTAACTAGCCTACCGAGACGTAAAACTACACAATCTGCAGATATCTACCAGTGAGTCAGTCTCAACATAACGTAACTAGCCTACCAAGACATAAAACTACACAATCTGCAGATATCTACCAGTGAGTCAGTCTCAACAAGACGTAACTAGCCTACCGAGACGTAAAACTACACAATCTGCAGATATCTACCAGTGAGTCAGTCTCAACAAGACGTAACTAGCCTACCGAGACGTAAAACTACACAATCTGCAGATATCTACGAGTGAGTCAGTCTCAACATAACGTAACCAGCCTACCGAGACGTAAAACTACACAATCTGCAGATATCTACGAGTGAGTCAGTCTCAACATAACGTAACCAGCCTACCGAGACGTAAAACTACACAATCTGCAGATATCTACGAGTGAGTCAGTCTCAACATAACGTAACCAGCCTACCGAGACGTAAAACTACACAATCTACAGATATCTACGAGTGAGTCAGTCTCAACAAGACGTAACTAGCCTACCGAGACGTAAAACTACACAATCTGCAGATATCTACCAGTGAGTCAGTCTCAACAAGACGTAACTAGCCTACCGAGACGTAAAACTACACAATCTGCAGATATCTACGAGTGAGTCAGTCTCAACATAACGTAACTAGCCTACCGAGACAAAACTACACAATCTGCAGATGTTCTTATTATTGTTGTATCTAAATAATTCTCGGTATCAACTTGAATACATACTCTGCTATCATGTGTATGTATGATGTGTGTAGTTTTATACACATGCGAACGAGCGTTTAATATCCATCGTATACAAAGTCCTCATTGAAGGTATATGCGGACTCAGTAAACCACCACCCAACGAAAGGTTGTTCTTGTCTGAAAGATGGTATTTAGAAGAAACTGAATGAGAGCTAGTGGTGTTATTGTTTATGAAGGGCAGGTAGCGAATTACTGCGCGAGGTGTTAGCCAACCTGACCGGAGTGTGATAAACACTAACACTACTAACTCAATTTTAGTTTAGTATTTATCCTACCCCACATCCAATAATACATTTATTACCCTTGTGCAATCAATAACAGTTTACTGCACGCTCGCATGAATACAGTGACCCAATGTTAAGCCTATGGCATTTTTTTATTAGGGGTAGGACAACATAGAGTATTGTGATTAGTTACCACTTAAGATAGTAAGGAACCTTATGGACGTCAAAGATTGGTACTGGAGAACTCCATGGATATTAATTCATTAGGGAAGAATGCTAGGACAACACTCTCAACGAGTTTGATTGAACGTTTAAATTTGTCGTTTAACTAAACAATCAAATAAACAATACTGTAACCATGTTCCCTGTCTTTCAGATGCTATATGAGGAACAGCGGAAGAAAGATAACGAGATTACAAACCTCCGTGAAAAGGAAAAACAGCTGTTAGCCCAACTACAAGAGCGGAGAGTGACCAAGGAGAAGCTGGCACCGGCAGTGATGGATGACGATGATGGGTCTACGTCTCATGAGAAATCAAAATCCAAAGTCTGCGTCATCATCTGAGTGAAATATCAGCATTAAATATACCGGTAAGATGGATTTCTCTTAATATCAGCATTAAATATACCGGTAAGATGGATTTCTCTTAATATCAGCATTAAATATACTGGTAAGATGGATTTCTCTTAATATCAGCATTAAATATACCGGTAAGATGGATTTCTCTTAATATCAGCATTAAATATACCGGTAAGATGGATTTCTCTTAATATCGGTATTATGTATACCAGTAAGGTGGATTTCTCTTAATATCGGTATTAAGTATACCAGTAAGATGGATTTCTCTTAATATCGGTATTAAATATACCAGTAAGATGGATTTCTCTTAATATCGGTATTAAATACACCGGTAAGATGGATTTCTCTTAATATCTGCATTAAATATACTGGTAAGATGAATTTCTCTTTATATCGATATTAACTATACCAGTAAGGTCGATTTCTCTTAATATCGGTATTAAGTATACCAGTAAGATAGATTTCTTTTAATATCGGTATTAAATATACCAGTAAGGTGGATTTCTCTTATTATTGGTTTTAAGTATACCAGTTAGGTGGATTTCTCTTAATATCGGCATTGAGTATACCTGTAAGGTAGATTTCTCTTTATATCAGCATTTAGTAAACGGTTGCGCTGGATTTCTCTTTATATCAGCATTAAGTATATCGGTAAGGTGGATTTCTCTATATCAGGACAAGGTATACTAGTAAGGTCAATTTCTCTTAGTATCAGCATTAAAATGTAAAGATGGATTTTTGTAGATATGTCAGCATTTAACATAAACATGTAGATATAGATTTCTCTGAATATCAGCATTAATTGTCAGCATTGCAGACATGGAGTCTCTATATCGATCTACATGTAGGTAGAAGTTTGTCCAGTCTTCACTCATTCCAGACATGGAGTCTCTATATGATCTACGTGTAGGTAGAAGTTTGTCCAGTCTTCACTCACTGTCTCTATATGATCTACATGTAGGTAGAAGTTTGTCCAGTCTTCACTCATTCCAGACATGGAGTCTCTATATGATCTACGTGTAGGTAGAAGTTTGTCCAGTCTTCACTCACTGTCTCTATATGATCTACGTGTAGGTAGAAGTTTGTCCAGTCTTCACTTACTGTGTCTATATGATCTACGTGTAGGTAGAAGTTTGTCCAGTCTTCACTCACTGTCTCTATATGATCTATGTGTAGGTAGAAGTTTGTCCAGTCTTCACTCACTGTCTCTATATGATCTACGTGTAGGTAGAAGTTTGTCCAGTCTTCACTCACTCCAGACATGGTGTCTCTTTATGATCTACGTGTAGGTAGAAGTTTGTCCAGTCTTCACTTACTGTCTCTATATGATCTACGTGTAGGTAGAAGTTTGTCCAGTCTTCACTCACTGTCTCTATATGATCTACGTGTAGGTAGAAGTTTGTCCAGTCTTCACTTACTCCAGACATGATGTCTCTATATCGATCTACGTGTAGGTAGAAGTTTGTCCAGTCTTCACTCACTGTCTATATGATCTACGTGTAGGTAGAAGTTTGTCCAGTCTTCACTCACTGTCTCTTTATGATCTACGTGTAGGTAGAAGTTTGTCCAGTCTTCACTTACTGTCTCTATATGATCTATGTGTAGGTAGAAGTTTGTCCAGTCTTCACTCACTGTCTCTATATCGATCTACGTGTAGGTAGAAGTTTGTCCAGTCTTCACTTACTGTCTCTATATCGATCTATGTGTAGGTAGAAGTTTGTCCAGTCTTCACTCACTGTCTCTATATGATCTACGTGTAGGTAGAAGTTTGTCCAGTCTTCACTCACTGTCTCTATATGATCTACGTGTAGGTAGAAGTTTGTCCAGTCTTCACTCACTGTCTCTATATGATCTACGTGTAGGTAGAAGTTTGTCCAGTCTTCACTTACTCTAGACATGGTGTCTCTATATCGATCTACGTGTAGGTAGAAGTTTGTCCAGTCTTCACTTACTGTCTCTATATGATCTACGTGTAGGTAGAAGTTTGTCCAGTCTTCACTCACTCCAGACATGGTGTCTCTATATTGATCTACGTGTAGGTAGAAGTTTGTCCAGTCTTCACTTACTGTCTCTATATGATCTACGTGTAGGTAGAAGTTTGTCCAGTCTTCACTCACTGTCTCTATATCGATCTACGTGTAGGTAGAAGTTTGTCCAGTCTTCACTCACTCCAGACATGGTGTCTCTATATGATCTACGTGTAGGTAGAAGTTTGTCCAGTCTTCACTTACTCCAGACATGGTGTCTCTATATCGATCTACGTGTAGGTAGAAGTTTGTCCAGTCTTCACCTACTGGAGGTTTATCAGATATTGGCCTGAGGGTCGACACTAGTTCTCACCTCTTTAGACTTTCACAACCCTGTGAACATTGATGTAGAATCATTGGCTTCTGATTAGGAGCCTCATTCACACCAGTAAAACAGTGGTTTGAACCTCCCCACACACCCTCAGCTCCATTCATTGAGATAGCAAAGACCATCTGAGAAATATTTCCACTTTTTCCCCTGATTCCCATAGATCTCCGAGCTGATAGTATTTCCCGTTGGAGAGCAAGTTAAGCTCAGAGTAAATGGTGGGCAAGTTAAACTTAGAGTAAATAGAGAGTAAGTTAAACTTAGAGTAAATGGTGGGCAAGTTAAAGTCAGAGTAAATAGTGAGCAAGTTAAACTTAGAGTGAATGGTGGGCAAGTTAAAGTCAGAGTAAATAGTGAGCAAGTTAAACTTAGAGTGAATGGTGGGCAAGTTAAAGTCAGAGTAAATAGTGAGCAAGTTAAACTTAGAGTAAATGGTGGGCAAGTTAAACTTAGAGTAAATGGTGGGCAAGTTAAACTTAGAGTAAATGGTGGGCAAGTTAAACTTAGAGTAAATGGTGGGCAAGTTAAACTTAGAGTAAATGGTGAGCAAGTTAAACTTAGAGTAAATGGTGGGCAAGTTAAACTTAGAGTAAATGGTGGGCGAGTATGTAATTGACCAGAAAGTTAAAGAATCGAAGAAACAGCTCCCTGGTTCTCAGTGTTTATTACATCGTTATTCATGTCGTGGTTTCCGTGTATTTGACTGGACATGAGTGTTTTATTACATCATTATTCACGCCGTGGTTTCCGTGTATTCAACTGGACATGAGTGTTTTATTACATCATTTTTCATGTCGTGGTTATTGTGTATTTGACTGGACATGAGTGTTTTATTACATCATTATTCATGTCGTGGTTTCCGTGTATTTAACTGGACATGAGTGTTTTATTACATCATTATTCATGTTGTGGTTATTGTGTATTTGACTGGACATGAGTGTTTTATTACATCATTATTCATGTCGTGGTTATTGTGTATTTGACTGGACATGAGTGTTTTATTACATCATTTTTCATGTCGTGGTTATTGTGTATTTGACTGGACATGAGTGTTTTATTACATCATTTTTCATGTGGTTTCCGTGTATTTAACTGGACATGAGTGTTTTATTACATCATTATTCACGCCGTGGTTTCCGTGTATTTAACTGGACATGAGTGTTTTATTACATCATTATTCATGTCGTGGTTATTGTGTATTTGACTGGACATGAGTGTTTTATTACATCATTATTCACGCCGTGGTTTCCGTGTATTTAACTGGACATGAGTGTTTTATTACATCATTATTCACGCCGTGGTTTCCATGTATTTGACTGGACATGAGTGTTTTATTACATCGTTATTCACGCCGTGGTTTCCGTGTATTTAACTGGACATGAGTGTTTTATTACATCGTTATTCACGTCGTGGTTTCCATGTATTTGACTGGACATGAGTGTTTTATTACATCATTATTCATGTCGTGGTTATTGTGTATTTGACTGGACATGAGTGTTTTATTACATCATTATTCATGTCGTGGTTATTGTGTATTCGACTGGACATGCGTGTTTTATTACATCATTATTCATGTCGTGGTTATTGTGTATTCGACTGGACATGAGTGTTTTATTACATCATTATTCATGTCGTGGTTATTGTGTATTCGACTGGACATGAGTGTTTTATTACATCATTATTCATGTCGTGGTTATTGTGTATTCGACTGGACATGAGTGTTTTATTACATCATTATTCATGTCGTGGTTATTGTGTATTCGACTGGACATGAGTGTTTTATTACATCATTATTCACGCCGTGGTTTCCGTGTATTTGACTGGACATGAGTGTTTTATTACATCATTATTCATGTCGTGGTTATTGTGTATTTGACTGAACATGAGTGTTTTATTACATCGTTATTCATTTTGCAGTTATTGTGTATTTGACTGAACACAAGTGATTTTTCTTTATTCTGTTCTATTTTTGCAGATTCTCTTCCGTCCAAGGACCGTCTAATGTTGAAACTGGAGCTGCAATACACAACTGTGATACAAGATTTTATTTTCAAAGTTTTTGCACGTTTATAGGAGTACCCTACAGATTTTGAAGTTTTAAGAGTATTAAAGATGTGTACATAACATATTCAGTATTTGATGAGTTCTTTGTCCTAGCTTTCTGTATTTAACTTTCTGTATTTAATTAGCCTGATTAGAAATACAAGCATTCCAGATTTACTGATAAATGAAATTTGGTAACTTTTCGGAGATGATAGAGTCATTGGTTGATGGTGGGTTACATTGTAGTAACAGCCAGGGTCGGATCATGAGATGATAAAGTCATTGGTTGATGGTGGGTTACATCTTCATTACAGCCAGGGTCAGATCACGAGATGATAAAGTCATTGGTTGATGGTGGTTTCATCGTAGTAACAGCCAGGGTCGGATGACAAGATGATAAAGTCATTGGTTGATGGTGGGTTGCATTGTAGTAACAGGCAGGGTCGGATCACGAGATGATAAAGTCATTGGTTGATGGTGGTTTACATCGTCATTACAGCCAGGGTCGGATCACGAGATGATAAAGTCATTGGTTGGTGGTGGGTTACATCGTAGTAACAGCCAGGGTCAGATCACAAGATGATAAAGTCATTGGTTGATGGCGGTTTACATCGTCGTAACAGCCAGGGTCAGATCACAAGATGATAAAGTCATTGGTTGATGGTGGTTTACATCGTCATTACAGCCAGGGTCAGATCACAAGATGATAAAGTCATTGGTTGATGGCGGTTTACATCGTCGTAACAGCCAGGGTCAGATCACAAGATGATAAAGTCATTGGTTGATGGTGGTTTACATTGTCGTAACAGCCAGGGTCAGATCACAAGATTATAAAGTCATTGGTTGATGGCAGTTTACATCGTCGTAACAGCCAGGGTCGGATCACGAGATGATAAAGTCATTGGTTGATGGTGGGTTACATTGTAGTAACAGCCAGGGTCGGAGCACGAGATGATAAAGTCATTGGTTGATGGCAGTTTACATCGTCGTAACAGCCAGGGTCGGAGCACGAGATGATAAAGTCATTGGTTGATGGTGGGTTACATTGTAGTAACAGCCAGGGTCGGAGCACGAGATGATAAAGTCATTGGTTGATGGTGGGTTACATTGTAGTAACAGCCAGGGTCGGAGCACGAGATGATAAAGTCATTGGTTGATGGTGGGTTACATTGTAGTAACAGCCAGGGTCGGAGCACGAGATGATAAAGTCATTGGTTGATGGTGGGTTACATTGTAGTAACAGCCAGGGTCGGAGCACGAGATGATAAAGTCATTGGTTGATGGTGGGTTACATTGTAGTAACAGCCAGGGTCGGAGCACGAGATGATAAAGTCATTGGTTGATGGTGGGTTACATCGTAGTAACAGCCAGGGTCGGAGCACGAGATGATAAAGTCATTGGTTGATGGTGGGTTACATCGTCGTAACAGCCAGGGTCGGATCACAAGATGTAGAATGATAGATAAACAGGAAACACTGTGGCACAGCTGAGCTTTAAACATTTCTCACCCCCGGTATTTTTCTGCCATAGACTTATCATTGGGAACTCATATTCAATACCCATGGAGTATTTAGAAAAAATACTCAATGGGGAATTATGCCACAAATGTTAGCCAATTAGTCAATGTGAAGGATCAGATATATTCAGAAACCTATGAAAGTTTACGGTCAGAGTTTGATCCAATCACTCTCCTCCCAGATCTCCCAGATCGTTTGCCTCAACACAATGCTGGTTGCCCGGGTATCCACTAAGGACAGGGAGAACCAGCCAACATTTCAGATTCAAAACAAGGCAACTGTCAAAAGTTATGAAAATCAAACGACTCATATATTATGAGTTGTGAAATATTGGAATTGTTAAATGAGCTTCACAGACAATCCAGCTGTTTTT
This sequence comes from Alentia gelatinosa, assembly GCA_950022655.1. Classification (NCBI taxonomy): domain Eukaryota; kingdom Metazoa; phylum Annelida; class Polychaeta; order Phyllodocida; family Polynoidae; genus Alentia; species Alentia gelatinosa. The sequence continues at coordinate 50,144,115 of OX465591.1, read as the reverse complement.
TTATTCAGCTCTAAAACACTTTATAAAGTGAATCGACAGTTGAGTAGACTGCCCCTAAAGTGAGTACATGTGTTATGCTGACAAACAAAACCCCAAAACATATGAAATGCTCTCCACTGAAGAAAGTAATCCCAAAGACTGTGGTTTGAAATAATTAGGATATTTGTAAAACTGGCGGATGGGACAGATTCTGTCCCAAACAGGCAGGTCGATTCAGAGATACAAGGAGCCGCAGGAAGTAGAGCGCAGAATCTCTGCTAGGAGAGTAATCTCATCTCGTTTGAGTCCTTAACCCTTTGCCTGCAGCACCCAGTTCCTCTGTTCAGCATTACATGGCAGGCAATGCCTGCCCAAACGACCCTGCTACGGCAGGCACCTTTTTTAAAAAAAATAGCAATCTCACATGCTGTGTCGTGTGATTTAAGTTATTTCTTTTGAATCAGACAATTATCTTTTTATATATTGAACTTTGTATATATAAGTATCAATGGTGCTTGAAAGATGCCTGGAGGCATCTTCCTGCTGTTAAAGGGTTAAGTAATTCGTGGCTTTGCGTTGTAAAATAATATGGAGAAACCAAACAAGAGTTAGTCATGTTGTTGTTTATCGCACGACGGCAAGATCGCGATATTACTGCGGGAGGCGAAGCCGAGAGCAGTAATACGTGATCTTGCCGGAGTGCGATGAACAATAACATGACTAACTCAAGTTTGGTTTAGAATTTATCCTACCCCGCTCGTCTAAATTACTTCTACATTAACAAATGACGTCATTTGTCAAGTGTATCCCACAAGAGCGATATTTTAAATTTTTCTGAACTCCAGACCGAATACAGTGACCCAATGTTAAGCCTATGGAGTTTTTTATTAGGGGTAGGATAATACGCTATTCAAACTTAATGGGATATAAGCTCTGAACCTAAACTTTCATAACCCCTGAAGTACCCTGCGATCCACTGTCCAGTGCGCTACCGACCGAACTACCACGCTACTCCTGTATATTTAAATGTTACACAAACTGTCAGGGTCAACAGACTTCCCACTTTCAGTGGATTTTCTTTTTTTAACCTGGAAGTCAATTTGTTTTTGTAAATGAATCTGCTTCAGATCTAAGATCTTTTAGTCACGGAGTCCCTCAAGGCACTGTTGTGGGACCTCTTTTGTTTGTCTTATTCATAAATGATCTTGGAATGTCTCAATCACACCAAACTCCTGCAATATGCCAACGATTTGGTTATATTTGTATCTGAACAGGAAACAAAACTTTGCAGCCCGGAAAAAAATATCAAACTTTGTGGTAAGAATATTGCAAAGCGTTTGGTGAAGAAGAGTGTCACAACTTGCTACGCCTCGTCTACCCGCTAAAGAATATTGCATCCAGTTCACATTATAAATGTTAAGGTGTCAACTTACGTAAATTTAATGGTTAGAGATATCAGTGGTCAATTATTAAGGAATTAACTTTTGATGCTGCAAGAATAGTCTTTTTGTCGAACATTATTCCATCATTCGAGTAGTTCTCATTCATGTATGATAGTTTAAGACAACATGTGACCAACTAACGCTTGAAAAGCTACACCTTAGCGCTCTCCTAGTAGAGATCCTCCGATTTGCTTTCTGCGGCTTCTTGTATCTCTGCACCAACCTGCCTGCTTGGGACAAAATCTGCCCAATACGCCAGGTTTTTTATTTATCCTAGATTCTGAGCAACTTCGGGAGTATTTCATGTTTTACTTGTAAAAAGAGATGCACACATTGATTTGCTAAATAATGTACACTCATTTCCATTTTTTATGTATATAAATCATCTCAAATCAGGAATAGGCTGTGGGATTACTTTCATCAGTCGATAGCACCTCATGGGTTGCAGGGTTTTTGTTTGTCAACATGTCACATGTGGTTATTTAAAAGGGTAGTTTAGTCAACTGTTGATTCACATTTACAAAGTGGCTTAACGCTGAAAAAGAAGTAGCTGGATTGTCTGTGAAGCTCATTCAACAATTCCTGTTTCACAACTCATAATATATGAGTTGTTTGGGTTTCATCACTTTTGACAGTTTTTTAATCCCAGATGTGGTCTCTCTGTGACGTCACTGGGTTGAGGCAGAGATCAGTAAGCGCCGTGAAAGGTCTGCTGGGAGAGTGACACCTGAATTCACCTTACCTCCTCATGGTGCAGACCGGATACGCTTGCACCAAGTATAACTAAAGCAACTGGGTGGGGGGTTGGCTCAGTGGTAAAGAGCACTGGACTAGTAGTTGGCTCTAAAGTCTTGGAATCAGGTGACACGTGTCCTGTCACACATCTCTGGACACCCCCCCCCCTGTCATTTGTAGGCTGTGTCACACTCTTCAATCTCCCCCCCCCCCCGTCCTAATTGTGACAATATGTATGGACGGCCCCTAAAAAGCACTGGACTTTTAATCCTAAGGTTATCAGACTTTGTGGGTTTGAGTCCCACTGCAGCCACTTCTCTCCTTCACCCCCAGCAGTGGTAGAATTACTGCTATATCAAAGACCAGTCCTTCTCATACCATGTCTATGTGGTGTGGTGTACAGCCACCTTTCTCCTTCATCCCTAGCAGTGGTAGACTTACTGATCTATCAAAGGCCAATCCTTCGCATACCATGTCTATGTGGTGTAGGAAGTAAAAGAACTCTCACCTTTTTTATTTATTTTTTATATTATTCTTTATTCTGGAGGTATCTACTAGGATTTGAATCAATCCTATTTTCGGTAGGCTCCAGGGCCAGGTTTAATAGATTGGTGCATATATATATATATATATATAATATATATATATATATATATATATATGTGATATAAACGGTCGTTTATATATATATAAAGAGACCGCCAAGTGAATCTAAGTTATGACGCCAGGTGTCGCCACAGGATCGCATTGGAAGGTGGCGCCACGATGTGCATCGGACACCAGTGGGAGTCAAGAGACCATAGATCACTCAGCCTTTGAACCAACAGGTTGAAAAACTTTTTTCTCTTCCAATCTCTTATTACTTCCAAGTTTATCAAAAGAAATTCGCAATGCGTAAGTGCTCAAGGTGTTTCCGCGAGTACGATGCGCGATCACATAGGGACGGATGTCCTTTCTGCAGAATTTCCAGCTTGGAGAAAGAATTGGTAGATGAAGAAACAAATTTGTCACAAAACGCAAATCAAAAACAAGATGGCGATCGAGAGGCACCGGTGCTAACCAGCACCCCTACCCAACCGGATTGGTACACGTCTTTGAGACGAGAGAACGAATCTCTACAACGGCAGCTCGGGGAATTGCAAGGACAAATGCAATCATTAATCACATCCATGGATCGTCTTTCAGCGAATTCCGAAGGGGCAACGGCAAGTCCAGGTGACTCTACTAATCGCGTACCAGACGATACACCGAAGCAAGAAAGTGCACCGCATTTCACCAACACTAAAAGGGTCGACAAAGATATACTTCACGGTCCTCAGGTGCGACAAACACCAGTCACAAGAGAAGCAAGAAACGAATTACCTAGACGGCAGTTTCAACCAGCATATCCACCCACCAGAGAAGGATTTTTCCCGCCAAATATCCAGGGACCAGACTCTTCTACGCCATGTCCAACACATCACCATTGTAGCGATGCTAAGTCAAAACGTAAGTCGAGATTCTACTCCTTAAGTCCATTCTTGCCACCGACTGTAGAAAACCCCTCATTTGACCAGGTTCTTAGCGGTAGTATGGGCTTACTGCGCAGCATGACACTAGCAGGGGCAGACACCACAGGTTATGCGGATCATATCGCCTACATGATAGATCGAAAAAGTACTCACACAGGTAAATCCCTAACGGAATACGATCAAGCCGTTAGGGAAAAATGTGATAGGTTAGGCCCAAAAGGGTTCGGATATGGCGACAGTTTCCTTACGGAAAAGTTTTTAAACTTTGAAACAACATTCGCCTTTGTCAACCTCAACAAAAAACTAAAAGATCTAACCGATAGGGAAAAACGGTATAGTCGCAAATCAGAAGGTAAAGAAAGGCCAACAGGAATATGTTGGAAATACAACTCAAAAGAAGGATGTTCATTCGAAAAATGTATGTATCGACATGAATGTTCTCAGTGTGGGAATAATCACACGGTTATGGTTTGTCGAAAAGGAATCAAAACTGAGACAAAAGATAAATAGGATAAGGTTTATCCTCCTTTTCTCTCTAACATGGAGGAAATTCATTCCGATCTTGATGTATATCCAGACACTGAACAATGTATCGCTAACCCTCTCGCGGGCACAGGTGCGCCTGTGTGGGGACCGCAAAACTCCAGCGCAGTGGTCGTTCCGTGCGTAAGCACGGATTCTGATAGTTCTATCCATACAAGGAAAACAAATTTTTCCAAAAAATCAGGTGATATCAATGGTGGTAGGTTAGATTCAACCAAAATGGTAAATGGTTTACATGGTATGGTTCAGGTTGGGGCGGGAGCGGGAAAATATGGTCACCCTCCAACCACAGGTGTAGACATAGCGTCTATGGAACATAGTAACGCCAACGCTTGGAGCTCTCAGTCCTCGAAGTCGAGACTGGGAAGCCAAGATGGCGAACACGGTGAGGAAATCTTAAACGGCGTGGATAGCCAATCTTCAATTACGATAAACTCAGGTTTTATTGAAGAGGATTTCGAGGTGATATCAAGTCCTGACGGTATTCAGGTAATTCACACAAAATTGTTGGATATTCCAAAGGTAGAAGAGTATCCAAAACGCCACATTCCTGATTATCGCACCTGCGGAGACGTGTGCACAGGTAAACATGTTATAGCAGGTAAGAAGAACCAATTGAACCCTTGTATATTTCACTCGGAATGTACCAGGGACGGTAGCCCACAAGAGGAAAATGCAGAATTTATTCTGGATGGTGTATCACATGGTTTTCGTATTGTGGATTCTGAATTTGATGAATGTTATTTCAAAAGAAATTACAAAAGTATCTATGATACAGAGTTTAAATCAAACATGGATAACACAGTGAGGTTAGAGTTAAAGGAGGATAAGATTACAGAAGTAGATGAACCCCCAGTGTGTATACACGCAATGGGAGCGATTCGCAAGAAAGAAAAAGGAAAAATGCGTCCAATTACAGACTGCAAGAGACCCCTAACAAAGAGTGTAAATAATAGTATGTCGTCAGTTTGCGAAAAGTTCAAATACACAAAGATAGATGAGATTGCTGAAGCAATGATACCGGGTGTATTTATGGCGGTGGTGGATATTCAGGATGCCTATCGGGCAATACCGGTATATCCGGATCACCGTAGTTATCAGGGTTTCATGTGGGATTTAAACGGTTCGGGTTCAAACGAGAAGTATTACGAATCAAACCGGTTAATATTTGGGTTAAAGTGTGCTCCCTTCATTTTTTCTCGTATCTCTGAATTTATTGTTCGTTGCATGCAGAGACGGGGTATTGTAAATACGTTCAGTTATTTAGACGATTTCTTGGTGATGGGTAACAATGAAAAGGAATGCAAACAACACTTAGATACTTTAATTGACTTGTTAAAATCCTTAGGTTTTGGAATATCTTGGAGCAAGATTATTCTTCCATCTCAACAAGTCAAGTACTTAGGTATTGAACTGGATAGTGTAACAATGGAAACTAGACTACCTCAAGAAAAAATCCAAAAGATAAATTTGTTAGTTAACGAATTTTTGGAAAAAGACACAGCATCATTCCACGAGATGGCGGTTCTCACTGGGAATTTAGCTCACGCCAGTACGGTAGTCCGAGGAGGTAGGACGTTCTCTAGACGTTTAATAAATTTTTTGAACTACATGCGGGACAAACTAAAACACTGTAGAATCCCAGAATGGTTGTCGGACGACTTAAGGTGGTGGAAAAGTTTCTTAAAAATTTTCAATGGTTCTCAAAAAATACTGATTCCCAAATATGATTGGGAAAATGTGGTGGAAACGGATTCATCAATGACTGGGTTCGGTGCGGGTTGGGGTAATGATTGGGTGTTTGGGGTATGGTCGGAGGTGATGGATAGGGTGCCAGAAAAAGACAAGTGGTCGCACCACTGGGTGAGGCCACCTTCTGAAAAACACCAAAAAATCATTAATATTCTGGAATTGTGGCCAGTAGTGGTATCGGTTCATAAATGGGGATCCCTTTGGAAAAACAGTCATGTCGTTTTGTATTCAGATAATATGACCGTAGTCCAAGCGATTAACACGGGTCGTAGTCGGAACGTAGAGGTTATGAGATGGTTAAGGGAAATATTTTGGGTAAGTGTCGTTTATAATTTTCATATAACATCAAAATATATCAATACAAAAGACAACATATTCCCTGACTACTTATCCAGATTGTATGATCCAAAGGTAAAGGTATATATACTGGAATATTTAACAATTGGTCGTTGTTGTTTTTAGTCCTGAAGAAGATGGATTCTCTACAGTCTTCATGGATGTCGGGAAATACAGCGACCACTAGACAATCCCAATGGAGACATTATATAAAATTCTGTGAAGAATTTGACTGCCAACCTCTCCCGGCGTCAGTTATCACTGTGTGTATGTATTTATCTTATATGGCAGGAAAATTTAAATATAATTCTATTATAAATTATTTATCAGCGGTATGGGTGTTACATAGAATGAACGGGGTTAAACATGTAGATATTGAAGATTTCAAAATAAAGCAAACACTATTGGGTATAAAACGAACTTATGGTTCAGAGGTTCACCAATCTAGACCAATCTTAAAATCAGAATTATTATTGATCTTTTCTAAACTAAACAAAAATGATTCAGAAAACGTATCCTTTTGGTTGGCATGTATTCTGGGATTCAGAGGACTTCTCAGAAAGTCAAATTTGTTTGAAGAGGGTTTTGCCATTAAATTAAAAGATGTGGTTTTTGTAGGACCAAGAGTGTTTATATCTATAACTCGTTCTAAAACTATACAGTTCAGAGACAGAGTGGTAAAGATTCCTTTTACTAGGATTACAGACTCACCTTTTTGTGTTTATTATTATATTTCGTTGTTATTATCCATGGTTTCTTACAAAACTCAAAACGATCATTTATTATCCTTCATGACCAATAATGTTACACAAAGGTCATCATATGAGTGGTTTTCAAAAAAATTACGGTGGCACTTAAAATTGAATGGACTTGAGGAGTGTACCTCACACTCCCTCAGGAGAGGGGGAGCATCGACGCTTCATCAGGCTGGGATTGCCCTAGCCGATATAAAAGAAATCGGCGACTGGTCGTCATGGTCAGTACTACTGTACCTTCAACGATCAATGGACAAAAAAATTCAACTGGATGAATTTATCGTCAAAAACGTTTTTGATTGACTTTGTATTGGCGATTTGGGCGCTTTATTTGGTGCCTAAATAAATGAAATTAACGCCATTCACGAGTCAATTGTTATTTATCATCACACACATTTCTATATGTATATATTTCAGAATACGACAAGGACGATTATATGTGATATAAACGGTCGTTTATATATATATAAAGAGACCGCCAAGTGAATCTAAGTTATGACGCCAGGTGTCGCCACAGGATCGCATTGGAAGGTGGCGCCACGATGTGCATCGGACACCAGTGGGAGTCAAGAGACTATAGATCACTCAGCCTTTGAACCAACAGGTTGAAAAACTTTTTTTTTTGGTTTTTGTTAGGGCGCTTTATTTGGTGCCTAAATAAATGATATTAACGCCATTCACGAGTCAATTGTTATTTATCATCACACACATTTCTATATGTATATATTTCAGAATACGACAAGGACGATTATATATATATATATATATATATATATATATATATATATATATATATAAAACAAGTCAGAACATCTCAGTAAATATATAGGAGTGAAGCTTCTACCTACATTAATCTCATAGATTCGGTCAAACCCAAAGTAAGTCAAATAGAACATGTTGGACGTCTGTGGGAGTAAACGGCAAGCTCCCTCTCACGACACACGTGTCCACTAGCGACCAGAGAACCACGTGCCCTTGTAAAATGGCGGAGGATGACAGAGGCTTGTCTCAGGGTAAGGAGATCAGAAAACCGCAATATTAGATTTTTTCAACATAGCTAGAAATAAATCTTAAATGAAAAACTACATTTGAGTATAGACCTACAAAAATTGATCAGCAGGTTTGAGTTTTTCAAGAATCTCAGTCTCCAAGCCTAGGTCTGGTTTACACTGTCTCTATGTACAGGAGACACTCCAAGCAGATCTAACAGAATTCTAGCTTTTAATATATGGCAGGTAAATATTGATGATTGCGGTTTCAGATACTTCTACTTTGTGCTATACTGGAATAGAATTCTGGCCGTTAGAGGCGTGCCCTAGAATTCATGGCGCCACCTAGTGAATTTAAAATATTATCAATTATCAGTCACAACTGTTTTATGGTGATTCGTTCTAATATTAAATGAATAAATTCAATGTTTTGTCCAGTTTATTCAATCTTAAGAGGTATCATAGGCTAGTTTACATTTGCTTGATTTGCAAAGGAAATGTACTGAAGTATATGGTTTTCTTCAATTCTTTCAAAAACAAGGGCGATGGCCTATGGCTTTTAAAACACAAATATATATATGTAGTATTATACCTATATTTTGTCAAAGTTTGAGGAAACTGACATGGGTTTTACTATGTGAAAAGCAACTTCGTTTTCAAACCTTTATTGAGAATACTTCCTGGGAATATATCAGAGAAAGACAAGAATACTGTAAGGAGATACTTCGTACAACCACTGGAGATTTCTGTAAATAGTGCTTGGCTCTTTACTCAGAATCGACGTTTCGTCCATGACATGCACCTTATCAAGGGTGGACAAGAATACTTCACAGAAAATACAACAGGAATGATGAACTTAGATCGTGGCGAATGTCTCAGGCATACAGTGCGAAAGGCGATGTCACCGTGAAGTCTGAGATCACAGATTGTGAAAGGCGATGTCATCTTGAAGTCACATAGCATGAAAGGTGATATCATCGTGAAGTCACATAGCATGAAAGGCGATGTCACCGTGAAGTCTGAGATCACAGATTGTGAAAGGCGATGTCATCTTGAAATCACAGCGTGTGAAAGGCGATGTCATCGTGAAGTCCGAGATCACACAGTGTGAAAGGCGATGTCCTCTTGATGTCAGAGATCTCAGTATGAAAGGCGATGTCACCGTGAAGTCTGAGATCACAGCGTGTGAAAGGCGATGTCACCGTGAAGTCTGAGATCACAGCGTGTGAAAGGCGATGTCCTCTTGATGTCAGAGATCACAGTGTGAAAGGCGATGTCACCGTGAAGTCTGAGATCACAGCGTGTGAAAGGCGATGTCACCGTGAAGTCTGAGATCACAGCGTGTGAAAGGCGATGTCATCTTGAAATCACATAGCATGAAAGGCGATGTCATCGTGAAGTCACATAGCATGAAAGGCGATGTCACCGTGAAGTCCGAGATCACACAGTGTGAAAGGCGATGTCCTCTTGATGTCAGAGATCTCAGTGTGAAAGGCGATGTCACCGTGAAGTCTGAGATCACAGCGTGTGAAAGGCGATGTCACCGTGAAGTCTGAGATCACAGCGTGTGAAAGGCGATGTCCTCTTGATGTCAGAGATCTCAGTGTGAAAGGCGATGTCACCGTGAAGTCTGAGATCACAGCGTGTGAAAGGCGATGTCACCGTGAAGTCTGAGATCACAGCGTGTGAAAGGCGATGTCACCGTGAAGTCTGAGATCACAGCGTGTGAAAGGCGATGTCACCGTGAAGTCTGAGATCACAGCGTGTGAAAGGCGATGTCATCTTGAAATCACATAGCATGAAAGGCGATGTCATCGTGAAGTCACATAGCATGAAAGGCGATGTCACCGTGAAGTCCGAGATCACACAGTGTGAAAGGCGATGTCCTCTTGATGTCAGAGATCTCAGTGTGAAAGGCGATGTCACCGTGAAGTCTGAGATCACAGCGTGTGAAAGGCGATGTCACCGTGAAGTCTGAGATCACAGCGTGTGAAAGGCGATGTCCTCTTGATGTCAGAGATCTCAGTGTGAAAGGCGATGTCACTGTGAAGTCTGAGATCACAGCGTGTGAAAGGCGATGTCACCGTGAAGTCTGAGATCACAGCGTGTGAAAGGCGATGTCACCGTGAAGTCTGAGATCACAGCGTGTGAAAGGCGATGTCACCGTGAAGTCTGAGATCACAGCGTGTGAAAGGCGATGTCACCGTGAAGTCTGAGATCACAGCGTGTGAAAGGCGATGTCACCGTGAAGTCTGAGATCACAGCGTGTGAAAGGCGATGTCACCGTGAAGTCTGAGATCACAGCGTGTGAAAGGCGATGTCATCGTGAAGTCACAGCGTGTGAAAGGCGATGTCATCGTGAAGTCACAGCGTGTGAAAGGCGATGTCATCGTGAAGTCACAGCGTGTGAAAGGCGATGTCATCGTGAAGTCACAGCGTGTGAAAGGCGATGTCATCGTGAAGTCACAGCGTGTGAAAGGCGAAGTCACAGCGTGTGAAAGGCGATGTCCTCAGTAGCTGCCGACACCACAGACTGTAGTGAAATGCACACATTTTAGATGTTTAATTCCGTCATAGATCATCTTCACTTGGCCTTCTCGATCTCTGCCTCCAGCTGATGGATGTTTGCTCCTTCTACAGTCGCCACCTACAAATAACAGAACATCACATGAAGCATTCACATGATAATTTAACATGCAACATGAAGCGAGGTCTTCACATGTAGCATTCACATGATAATTTAACACGCAACATGAAGTGCAGTCTTCACACGTAGCATTAACATGATAATTTAACACAACATGAAGCGAGGTCTTCACACGTAGCATTAACATGATAATTTAACACAACATGAAGCGAGGTCTTCACACGTAGCATTCACATGATAATTTAACACGCAACATGAAGCGAGGTCTTCACACGTAGCATTAACATGATAATTTAACACGCAACATGAAGCGAGGTCTTCACACGTAGCATTAACATGATAATTTAACACGCAACATGAAGAGCAGTCTTCACACGTAGCATTAACATGATAATTTAACACAACATGAAGTGCAGTCTTCACACGTAGCATTCACATGATAATTTAACACGCAACATGAAGTGCAGTCTTCACACGTAGCATTCACATGATAATTTAACACGCAACATGAAGTGCAGTCTTCACACGTAGCATTAACATGATAATTTAACACGCAACATGAAGTGCAGTCTTCACACGTAGCATTAACATGATAATTTAACACGCAACATGAAGTGCAGTCTTCACACATAACATTAACATGATAATTTAACACGCAACATGAAGTGCAGTCTTCACACGTAGCATTAACATGATAATTTAACACGCAACATGAAGTGCAGTCTTCACACGTAGCATTCACATGATAATTTAACACGCAACATGAAGTGCAGTCTTCACACGTAGCATTCACATGATAATTTAACACGCAACATGAAGTGCAGTCTTCACACGTAGCATTAACATGATAATTTAACACGCAACATGAAGTGCAGTCTTCACACGTAGCATTAACATGATAATTTAACACGCAACATGAAGTGCAGTCTTCACACGTAGCATTAACATGATAATTTAACACGCAACATGAAGTGCAGTCTTCACACGTAGCATTCACATGATAATTTAACACAACATGAAGTGCAGTCTTCACACATAACATTAACATGATAATTTAACACATATGGACCCAGGACTGACCCTTGGGGCACGCCAAAATCAACTGGCCCACAGTATTCCCGCTTGGTGGCATCATTTTGATTATAGGAATCTTTGGGATTGATTGATATACGTCTTTAGCACGGGAGGCAGGCCAGTGGATTCTCAAGGCTCTAATTAAGCCTAGTTTGTTAAGAGATCGTCTCCATAGAGCGTAGTGAGAGTACAGGGCCCTGTTTTTCAGTCACGACATTATCTTAGTCTTATAAGCTGAGATATCTCAGCGATTGTAAGACATTTTGCAAGACAAAAGATGGTCGGTGTGCTATAGACAGTATCGTAGTGCGCCACGTGAGATCTCCGCTAAAAGTGTCTCAAGTACAGAAAGGTTCTATCAAAGCTCACAGGGTGTACAGAGGATTTCCCGTGCTTCCCTTAGGAATTGAGCAATGAAATTTTAACACGAGTAAGGTTATATCCTATAATTGTACCAAATATGAAGAAGATCAGTCGCACCGTTCCGCCGTTATCGGCGTTTGAATTTCGTCATTGCAATCATCTACTCTGGTGGCCAGTGTACTTTTCTGTCTAGGTCGCCGCATAAATTAGCGGAGGCATGCTCTGATGGTCTGGGAGATGGGAGATGCGACACTGGCCACCAGAGCAGACGTTTGCTCTTCATATTTGGTACAATTATTGGTTACATGTATCCCTTACTTGTGTTAAAATTTCATTGCTTAATTCCTATGGGAAGTGAATTTCCCCATTCATTACGACATGTCCATAGTTGTCTTGGGTCTATGACACTTTCCAAGACATTTTCAACCACGTGACCCTAAGATTGTCGTGACTATTGCACACCTCAGACCACCCTAAGTGACTTAGACCTAAGATCTTGGGCATATCCTCTAAGATATCATGTCTATAGAACACTGACGCGTCAATTATGTCTTCCATAAAACATGTTGTGACTGAAAAACAGGGCCCAGAACAACAATTAGAGAGCGTGAGATTTTATGAGAGGGGTGCACCAAACAAAGTTTGAGAGAAAAAATAATACCTTTTTGTTAGCACACAGATGGTGAAGAACCCTTTACATACTTAACTTCACCTACAATTTTGTGTATGAAATCAGAAAACTTAAATGTTTTAAGATTATTGTAGTCTGTGAATACTATTCAAACATTTAAGACTTACCTTGGTAGCATTTTTGTAGATTTGGAAGGTTGGCATGCAGGTGATTCCACAGTGCTCTGAAGTTTCCTGAATAAAGAAAGTACATCAATTTGTGAGTCAAGCAAATCAAGAGACTGTGACATACATGTGGATATTAGACATGGTACTAGTCTAAGTTGTGGTAATAGGAATAGCTGAAATATAATGCGAAAATGCATTGATGTGGGTGCAGCACAAAATTGAGAATAAATTGTATTATATTGACAAATAACCTGTCATTGAAATATAGTGATATCAAGAAAGTGGTTTTATAATCTGTACACAAATAACCCGTTATCTAAACATAGCGATATGAGGAAAGTCTGCGGTTTTATAATCTGTACACAAATAACCCGTTATCTAAACATAGCGATATGAGGAAAGTCTGCGGTTTTATAATCTGTACACAAATAACCCGTTATCTAAACATAGCGATATGAGGAAAGTCTGCGGTTTTATAATCTGTACACAAATAACCCGTTATCTCTGATACGAAACATAGTGAGATGAGGAAAGTCTGCGGTTTTATAATCTGTATACTTGCCTCGTTCTCATCCACGTCCACCTTGTAGAAATCAGCCACTTCTCCATATTTTCCCGCAAGGGCCTGTGGGATAGCATGTAATATATGTTAGCTCACAGCATGTGATATTTAGTGACAATCTTACAAATCAATCTGTGATGACCTTTAATTCTGTGATGACCTTATCATTCTGTGATGACCTTAAATATTCTGTGATGACCTTATTACACTGTGATGACCTTTAATTCTGTGATGACCTTATAATTCTGTGATGACCTTATTATTCTGTGATGACCTTTAATTTTGTGATGACTTTATTATTCTGTGATGACCTTATTATTCTGTGATGACTTTATTATTCTGTGAAGACTTTATTATTCTGCGATGACCTTATTACTGATGACCTTTTCTTTCTGTGATGACCTTATTACTCTGTGATGACCTTTTCTTTCTGTGATGACCTTATTATTCTGTGATGACTTTATTATTCTGTGATGACCTTATTATTCTGTGATGACCTTTAATTCTGTGATGACATTATTATTCTGTGATGACCTTTAATTCTGTGATGATCTTTAATTCTGTGATGACCTTTAATTCTGTAATGACCTTATTATTCTGTGATGACTTTATTATTCTGTGATGACCTTACACAAGACTTAGTTATGACCTTACACGCCATTTGGTGAAGTATTACTCTATTAAAAAAAACCAACAAGTATGTGTCAGATACCAACTGAATGCAATCCTGCAATGCCCTAGAAAAATGGTGGGCATTACCTGGCCTAATATTTGAGTGCGCATTAGCCAGGCTTGGAGGCTAGGCTTCCAGGCCAGCCTGAGACCTGGCCTGGAAGCTTAGTCTGCAGGTTTTGAAGTTGGTCGTACTCACCTGATACTTTGGCGCCACCACGTGGCAAGGCCCGCACCAGTTGGCGTAGAAGTCGATGACGACAAGTTTGTCTCCGGCCTTGGTGAGGGCGCTGTCAAAGGCCGCCTGTAGGAACACACCAAGGTCAAACATCAAATAGACACCTATATCTTACCATGACAAAAGACAGATGGCTTGAGTATCTGTTACACAATAAATAATCAGAGATGGTGAAGCATTCAGTAGCAATACTTTCAAACGGGACCCTTCTTAACAATGCATATTAAAAACTCATTCCATACTATCATTGACATACTGCACACTACAGGTGAGACTGTCACTGATTCACTGAGGTGTGACTAATTCACTAACTGATCTAGTATTGACATACTGCACACTACAGGTGAGACTGTCACTGATTCACTGAGGTGTGACTAATTCACTAACTGATCTAGTATTGACATACTGCACACTACAGGTGAGACTGTCACTGATTCACTGAGGTGTGACTAATTCACTAACTGATCTAGTATTGACATACTGCACACTACAGGTGAGACTGTCACTGATTCACTGAGGTGTGACTAATTCACTAACTGATCTAGTATTGACATACTGCACACTACAGGTGAGACTGTCACTGATTCACTGAGGTGTCACTAATTCACTTACTGATCTAGTATTGACATACTGCACACTACAGGTGTGACTGTCACTGATTCACTGAGGTGTGACTGTCACTGATTCTCTGAGGTGTCACTAATTCACTAACTGATCTAGTATTGACATACTGCACACTACAGGTGTGACTGTCACTGATTCACTGAGGTGTGACTGTCACTGATTCTCTGAGGTGTCACTAATTCACTAACTGATCTAGTATTGACATACTGCACACTACAGATGAGACTGTCACTGATTCACTGAGGTGTGACTAATTCACTAACTGATCTAGTATTGACATACTGCACACTACAGGTGAGACTGTCACTGATTCGCTGAGGTGTCACTAATTCACTGAGGTGAGACTGTCACTGATTCACTGAGGTGTGACTGATTCACTGAGGTGTGACTGTCACTGATTCGCTGAGGTGTCACTAATTCACTGAGGTGAGACTGTCACTGATTCACTGAGGTGTCACTAATTCACTGAGGTGTGACACTGTCACTAATTCACTGAGTTGAGACTGTCACTGATTCACTGAGGTGTCACTAAGTAACTGAGGTGTGACTGTCACTGATTCACTGAGGTGTGACTGTCACTGATTCACCGAGGTGTCACTAATTCACTAACTGATCTAGTATTGACATACTGCACACTACAGGTGTGACCGTCACTGATTCACTGAGGTGTGACTGTCACTAATTCACTGAGGTGTCACTAATTCACTAACTGATCTAGTATTGACATACTGCACACTACAGGTGAGACTGTCACTAATTCACTGAGGTGTCACTAATTCACTAACTGATCTAGTATTGACATACTGCACACTACAGGTGTGACTGTCACTGATTCACTGAGGTGTGACTGTCACTGATTCACCGAGGTGTCACTAATTCACTTACTGATCTAGTATTGACATACTGCACACTACAGGTGTGACCGTCACTGATTCACTGAGGTGTGACTGTCACTGATTCACTGAGGTGTGACTAATTCACAAACTGATCTAGTATTGACATACTGCTCACTACAGGTGAGACTTTCACTGATTCACTGAGGTGTGACTAATTCACTGAGGTGTGACCGTCACTGATTCACTGAGGTGTGACTGTCACTGATTCACTGAGGTGTCACTAATTCACTGAGGTGTGACTGTCACTGATTCACTGAGGTGTGACTGTCACTGATTCACTGAGGTGTGACTGATTCACTGAGGTGTGACTGTCACTGATTCACTGAGGTGTGACTAATTCACAAACTGATCTAGTATTGACATACTGCACACTACAGGTGTGACCGTCACTGATTCACCGAGGTGTGACTGTCACTGATTCACTGAGGTGTGACTAATTCACTAACTGATCTAGTATTGACATACTGCACACTACAGGTGAGACTGGAGGTTAATATTTAGTTGTGTACAAAAGAGCTCAGTAAATATTCCTCGTCAGATTTACAGCAAGTCTCCCTGTGTGTAGAGGAGGTTTGTCAGGCGAGCACTATTCCCGGCAACCAAATATAGAACATTAAAAGTTCTCACAAACAGAACATTAAAAGTTCAAACAAACAGAACATTCAAAGTTCACACAAACAGAACATTCAAAGTTCACGCCACAGGAAATAAACGCATGATTACTTTTTTTCCTGAACAGCTTTCAGTGTCCTTGGATTTAATTGAGGGATTTCTTCATTGGTTCAGTTCGTTCACATTCAGAATATCGCTAATCCCTGCCCCGTTATATACATACACCATATTGTCCACAAGTCTCCTAATATTTACATGTACATATTAAACACAGAATAGCGACTGATATCATGTACAGGTATCAACGTTTACCTATGACACACCTGTAGAATACCGACATGATTTAGAAGGTATTTACGTTTACATGTCACACTCCTGGTAATACAGACTGATATCATGTACAGGTATTTACGTCTACACGTCACACTACAGGTAATACAGACTGACATCATGTACAGGTATTTACGTCTATACGTCACACTACAGGTAATACAGACTGACATCATGTACAGGTATTTACGTCTACACGTCACACTACAGGTAATACAGACTGACATCATGTACAGGTATTTACGTCTACATGTCACACTCCTGGTAATACAGACTGACATCACGTACAGGTATTTACGTCTACACGTCACACTACTGGTAATACAGACTGATATCATGTACAGGTATTTACGTCTTCACGTCACACTACTGGTAATACAGACTGATAACATGTACAGGTATTTACGTCTATACGTCACATTACAAGTAATACAGACTGACATCATGTACAGGTATTTACGTCTACACGTCACACTACTGGTAATACAGACTGATAACATGTACAGGTATTTACGTCTACACGTCACACTACAAGTAATACAGACTGACATCATGTACAGGTATTTACGTCTACACGTCACACTACTGGTAATACAGACTGACATCATGTACAGGTATTTACGTCTACACGTCACACTACAGGTAATACAGACTGACATCATGTACAGGTATTTACGTCTATACGTCACACTACAGGTAATACAGACTGACATCATGTACAGGTATTTATGTCTATACGTCACACTACAGGTAATACAGACTGATATCATGTACAGGTATTTACGTCTACACGTCACACTACAGGTAATACAGACTGACATCATGTACAGGTATTTACGTCTACACGTCACACTACAGGTAATACAGACTGACATCATGTACAGGTATTTACGTCTACACGTCACACTACAGGTAACACAGACTGACATCATGTACAGGTATTTACGTCTACACGTCACACTACAGGTAATACAGACTGACATCATGTACAGGTATTTACGTCTATACGTCACACTACAGGTAATACAGACTGACATCATGTACAGGTATTTACGTCTACACGTCACACTACAGGTAATACAGACTGACATCATGTACAGGTATTTACGTCTATACGTCACACTACAGGTAATACAGACTGATATCATGTACAGGTATTTACGTCTACACGTCACACTACAGGTAATACAGACTGACATCATGTACAGGTATTTACGTCTACACGTCACACTACAGGTAATACAGACTGACATCATGTACAGGTATTTACGTCTACACGTCACACTACAGGTAATACAGACTGACATCATGTACAGGTATTTACGTCTACACGTCACACTACAGGTAATACAGACTGACATCATGTACAGGTATTTACGTCTACACGTCACACTACAGGTAATACAGACTGACATCATGTACAGGTATTTACGTCTACACGTCACGTGTCACGTGACACAGACTGACATCATGTACAGGTATTTACGTCTACACGTCACACTACAGGTAATACAGACTGACATCATGTACAGGTATTTACGTCTACACGTCACACTACAGGTAATACAGACTGACATCATGTACAGGTATTTACGTCTACACGTCACACTACTGGTAATACAGACTGACATCATGTACAGGTATTTACGTCTACACGTCACACTACAGGTAATACAGACTGACATCATGTACAGGTATTTACGTCTACACGTCACACTACAGGTAATACAGACATCATGTACAGGTATTTACGTCTACACGTCACACTACAGGTAATACAGACTGACATCATGTACAGGTATTTACGTCTACACGTCACACTACAGGTAATACAGACTGACATCATGTACAGGTATTTACGTCTACACGTCACACTACTGGTAATACAGACTGACATCATGTACAGGTATTTACGTCTACACGTCACACTACAAGTAATACAGACTGACATCACGTACAGGTATTTACGTCTACACGTCACACTACTGGTAATACAGACTGACATCATGTACAGGTATTTACGTCTACACGTCACACTACTGGTAATACAAACTGACATCATGTACAGGTATTTACGTCTACACGTCACACTACAGGTAATACAGACTGACATCATGTACAGGTATTTACGTCTACACGTCACACTACAGGTAATACAGACTGATATCATGTACAGGTATTTACGTCTACACGTCACACTACTGGTAATACAGACTGATATCATGTACAGGTATTTACGTCTACACGTCACACTACAGGTAATACAGACTGACATCATGTACAGGTATTTACGTCTACACGTCACACTACAAGTAATACAGACTGACATCATGTACAGGTATTTACGTCTACACGTCACACTACAGGTAATACAGACTGACATCATGTACAGGTATTTACGTCTACACGTCACACTACAGGTAATACAGACTGACATCATGTACAGGTATTTACGTCTACACGTCACACTACAGGTAATACAGACTGATAACATGTACAGGTATTTACGTCTACACGTCACACTACAGGTAATACAGACTGACATCATGTACAGGTATTTACGTCTACACGTCACACTACAGGTAATACAGACTGACATCATGTATAGCTATTTACGTCTACACGTCACGTGTCACGTGACACAGACTGCCATCCGGCCTGCTCACGGCGGTTCTTGACACGTCCTCATTGATCCCCACACCTTGATGACGTAACAGACTTTCTGCTGGCAGCAGACATCATGTATATATATATATATATATATATATATATATATATATATATACGTCTACACGTCACGTGACACGTGACACAGACTGACATCCGGCCTGCTCACGGCGGTTCTCGACACGTCCTCATACACGGAAACAGAGTTTGCCATATATGGTCATATGCAAAGTAGAAAAGGGAGTGTAAACAAACTTTGGAAGTATATCTCTTTAAAAATTGACAAACCCATTGTTTAGCAACTGCATAACATTTTATGCAGAGCAGTACAGACTTGAATATCCAAGTGCATGAGCTCTGCATTTATATCCCATTTAGTGAGTTACAAATGCTGCAGGCTGAGGTGTAGCATTCGATGCAGCGCAGCCTTGGTGGATTATTTTGCATTGATATACTTCCACAATCAGTTTGTTTACGCTCCCTGAAATGAAACCCTGTTTTCGTGTATTGATCCCCACACCTTGACGACGTAACAGACTTTCTGCTGGCAGCGGCATCGGGTCCTCTGTATGCAGCTCTGTGTTCTGGTGGTGAGGGGAGGGGGAGGGGGGGGGTCAGTGTGTGGTGGTGGTGGTGGTGGGGGTGGTGGGGGTGGTTGGGGTGGTGAGGGTGGTGGGGGGGCGGGGGGGTGAGGGTGGTCTCTTTTCTAAATACTCAATGGGCCTTACTTACGAGTTCTCAATTTTAAGTCTACGGGGAAAATACCAAGAAAACTATCTAAATACTGAATGTAACCCAAACCTTTTAATTGTGATTCATTTATAATTCCACACTCATTCATCAATGCTGAACATACCATGTGCTCCTAGTTATTATGTACTACGTAGGGGGGTAGTGTAGGCGTTATTATGTAGCACGTAGGGGGCGTTATTATACAGCACGTAGGGGGCGTAATTATGTAGCGCGTAGGGGGCCGCGCGGCGTTTTACTGACCCGCACATGACCCGTGCCTGGTTACGCAATGCTTTCAGACAACAATCACACAGCAACGTGTTCTTTAGCACTAGAGTTCTGAGTGTATGAGCGTAATACGTCTATAATACCCGGTTAGATTACCTCCAGAGAGAATACAGAGATTACGTCATATTCTAGGGTAGTCCAGCTCTAACGTGTTGGGTAAAACATCGCCGATGTATGACATCAGATACGGTTCACAGATGTGCTTTATAAGCCCTCCAGAGGTTACTAAACTCCCTATTATCGCCCAGGGTAAATACAAGTTCCGCTCGCGACTAGATAGGCACACCAAGACCACATGAACCACAATTTTCCCATTTATATTCGGAGAACCTGAATATAATTTCGGATTTATATGTAGAAACAGTTGAAATTTCCTGACATCGGATTTCCAATGTTAATATTCATAAAAACTGTTAAACTGCAATAATTGTGGGTTACGGTTCAAGGGTCTATCACCATACAACGTCGGCAACCGGCGAACACCGGAACTTGTAAACAGACTGAATTACGGGATACCTCAATAGGGTTTATTGTTAACAGAACCCCCGCAAAGGGGTGCAGAATAAAACATACAGTCAGGTACAGCGGATAATAATATATAGAGTCAGGTATAGCTAATAACGACACAGTCAGGTACAGCGGATAATGACACATACAGTCAGGTACAGCGGATAATAACACCTAGAGTCAGGTACAGCGGATAATAACACATAGAGTCAGGTACAGCGGATAATAACACATAGAGTCAGGTACAGCGGATAATGACACATAGAGTCAGGTACAGCGGATAATGACATGTAGAGTCAGGTACAGCGGATAATAACACCTAGAGTCAGGTACAGCGGATAATAACACATAGAGTCAGGTACAGCGGATAATGACACATACAGTCAGGTACAGCGGATAATAACACATACAGTCAGGTACAGCAGATAATGACATGTAGAGTCAGGTACAGCGGATAATAACACCTAGAGTCAGGTAGAGCGGATAATAACACATACAGTCAGGTACAGCGGATAATAACACCTAGAGTAAGGTACAGCGGATAATAACACCTAGAGTCAGGTACAGCTGATAATAACACCTAGAGTCAGGTACAGTGGATAATAACACCTAGAGTCAGGTACAGCGGATAATAACACCTAGAGTCAGGTAAAGCGGATAATAACACCTAGAGTCAGGTAAAGCGGATAATAACACATAGAGTCAGGTACAGCGGATAATGACACATAGAGTCAGGTACAGCGGATAATAACACATAGAGTCAGGTACAGCGGATAATAACACATAGAGTCAGGTACAGCGGATAATGACACATACAGTCAGGTACAGCGGATAATAACACATAGAGTCAGGTACAGCAGATAATAACACATAGAGTCAGGTACAGCGGATAATAACACATTGTCAAACATGACCAGTATTTAAACAGAGCACCACTAAGAGCACTGAAGGGTAAGTCCCGTATTAACCACAACCTTCAGCCACATACACCACACACCACTCAGTCACACCTAGAACCTTCAGACACATACACCACACACCACTCAGTCACACCTAGAACCTTCAGACACATACACCACACACCACTCAGTCACACAGACCTAGAACCTTCAGACACATACACCACACACCACTCAGTCACACCTAGAACCTTCAGTCACATACACCACACACCACTCAGTCACACCTAGAACCTTCAGCCACATACACCACACACCACTTAGTCACACCTAGAACCTTCAGCCACATACACCACACACCACTCAGTCACACAGACCTAGAACCTTCAGACACATACACCACACACCACTCAGTCACACCTAGAACCTTCAGCCACATACACCACACACCACTCAGTCACACCTAGAACCTTCAGACACATACACCACACAACACTCAGTCACACACACCTAGAACCTTCAGCCACATATACCACACACCACTCAGTCACACCTAGAACCTTCAGACACATACACCACACAACACTCAGTCACACACACCTAGAACCTTCAGCCACATACACCACACACCACTCAGTCACACCTAGAACCTTCAGTCACATACACCACACACCACTCAGTCACACCTAGAACCTTCAGCCACATACACCACACACCACTCAGTCACACACACCTAGAACCTTCAGCCACATACACCACACACCACTCAGTCACACCTAGAACCTTCAGCCACATACACCACACACCACTCAGTCACACACACCTAGAACCTTCAGCCACATACACCACACACCACTCAGTCACACCTAGAACCTTCAGCCACATACACCACACACCACTCAGTCACACACACCTAGAACCTTCAGCCACATACACCACACACCACTCAGTCACACACACCTAGAACCTTCAGCCACATACACCACACACCACTCAGTCACACCTAGAACCTTCAGCCACATACACCACACACCACTCAGTCACACCTAGAACCTTCAGCCACATACACCACACACCACTCAGTCACACCTAGAACCTTCAGACACATACACCACACAACACTCAGTCACACACACCTAGAACCTTCAGCCACATATACCACACACCACTCAGTCACACCTAGAACCTTCAGCCACATACACCACACACCACTCAGACAGACCTAGAACCTTCAGCCACATACACCACACACCACTCAGTCACACCTAGAACCTTCAGACACATACACCACACACCACTCAGTCACACCTAGAACCTTCAGCCACATACACCACACACCACTCAGTCACACCTAGAACCTTCAGACACATACACCACACACCACTCAGTCACACCTAGAACCTTCAGCCACATACACCACACACCACTCAGTCACACCTAGAACCTTCAGCCACATACACCACACACCACTCTGTCACACACACCTAGAACCTTCAGCCACATACACCACACACCACTCAGTCACACACACCTAGAACCTTCAGCCACATACACCACACACCACTCAGTCACACACACCTAGAACCTTCAGACACATACACCACACACCACTCAGTCACACCTAGAACCTTCAGCCACATACACCACACACCACTCAGTCACACACACCTAGAACCTTCAGACACATACACCACACACCACTCAGTCACACCTAGAACCTTCAGCCACATACACCACACACCACTCAGTCACACCTAGAACCTTCAGCCACATACACCACACACCACTCAGTCACACACACCTAGAACCTTCAGACACATACACCACACACCACTCAGTCACACCTAGAACCTTCAGACACATACACCACACACCACTCAGTCACACCTAGAACCTTCAGACACATACACCACACACCACTCAGTCACACCTAGAACCTTCAGCCACATACACCACACACCACTGTCACACAGACCTAGAACCTTCAGCCACATACACCACACACCACTCAGTCACACAGACCTAGAACCTTCAGCCACATACACCACACACCACTCAGTCACACACACCTAGAACCTTCAGCCACATACACCACACACCACTCAGTCACACACACCTAGAACCTTCAGCCACATATACCACACACCACTCAGTCACACCTAGAACCTTCAGCCACATACACCACACACCACTCAGTCACACCTAGAACCTTCAGCCACATACACCACACACCACTCAGTCACACCTAGAACCTTCAGCCACATACACCACACACCACTCAGTCACACCTAGAACCTTCAGACACATACACCACACACCACTTAGTCACACCTAGAACCTTCAGCCACATACACCACACACCACTCAGTCACACATACCTAGAACCTTCAGCCACATACACCACACACCACTCAGTCACACCTAGAACCTTCAGCCACATACACCACACACCACTCAGTCACACACACCTAGAACCTTCAGCCACATACACCACACACCACTCAGTCACACACACCTAGAACCTTCAGACACATACACCACACACCACTCAGTCACACACACCTAGAACCTTCAGCCACATACACCACACACCACTCAGTCACACCTAGAACCTTCAGCCACATACACCACACACCACTCAGTCACACACACCTAGAACCTTTAGCCACATATACCACACACCACTCAGTCACACCTAGAACCTTCAGCCACATACACCACACACCACTCAGTCACACACACCTAGAACCTTCAGCCACATACACCACACACCACTCAGTCACACCTAGAACCTTCAGCCACATACACCACACACCACTCAGTCACACACACCTAGAACCTTCAGCCACATACACCACACACCACTCAGTCACACACACCTAGAACCTTCAGCCACATACACCACACAGACCAATCTAAAGTAACACACTTTAATAAGGGATTTGGTATGAAGGTCATTCTTTTCCTAAAAAGGTTATGAAAGCCGGTGTTGTGCAATAATAGTAAATGAATTGTCGATTTAAGGAATAATATGGACATGTGGTTGAATTTAACTGTACTTGTGAAAAATGGTATGTATTGCTTTGATGACAGGAATGAAAGAAAGAAATGCGCTACATGTCACCTCGTCCCTGGTAACAGATACAGGTGTATAATAAATGCGGGTTTATCTCACCTTGGTCTCTAAGACGTGCACCATGTTGAGTGAGATGTTGTGGAGGTCGGGAGGTGATTCAGTGTGAGTAGCAGAAGGCGAACTAATCTCTGTCCAGCCTGAACCCGGCACCGGGCTTTATACTGTGAGGTGTTGTGTGTATGTAAACCGTGTTCACACTGTCTGATTATTCAGCACCGATCTGCAGCCTTTTACTGTGAGGTGTTGTGTGTGTGTAAACCGTGTTCACACTGTCCGATTATTCAGCACCGATCTGCACCCTTTTACTGTGAGGTGTTGTGTGTAAACCGTGTTAACACTGTCCGATTATTCAGCACCGATCTGCAGCCTTTTACTGTGAGGTGTTGTGTGTGTGTAAACCGTGTTCACACTGTCCGATTATTCAGCACCGATCTGCACCCTTTTAGTGTGAGGTGTTGTGTGTATGTAAACCGTGTTCACACTGTCCGATTATTCAGCACCGATCTGCAGCCTTTTACTGTGAGGTGTTGTATGTAAACCGTGTTCACACTGTCTGATTATTCAGCACCGATCTGCAGCCTTTTACTGTGAGGTGTTGTGTGTAAACCGTGTTCACACTGTCCGATTATTCAGCACCGATCTGCAGCCTTTTACTGTGAGGTGTTGTGTGTAAACCGTGTTCACACTGTCCGATTATTCAGCACCGATCTGCAGCCTTTTACTGTGAGGTGTTGTGTGTAAACCGTATTCACATTGTCTGATTATTCAGCACCGATCTGCAGCCTTTTACTGTGAGGTGTTGTGTGTAAACCGTGTTCACACTGTCTGATTATTCAGCACCGATCTGCAGCCTTTTACTGTGAGGTGTTGTGTGTAAACCGTGTTCACACTGTCTGATTATTCAGCACCGATCTGCAGCCTTTTACTGTGAGGTGTTGTGTGTATGTAAACCGTGTTCACACTGTCTGATTATTCAGCACCGATCTGCAGCCTTTTACTGTGAGGTGTTGTGTGTGTGTAAACCGTGTTCACACTGTCCGATTATTCAGCACCGATCTGCAGCCTTTTACTGTGAGGTGTTGTATGTAAACCGTGTTCACACTGTCTGATTATTCAGCACCGATCTGCAGCCTTTTACTGTGAGGTGTTGTGTGTAAACCGTGTTCACACTGTCCGATTATTCAGCACCGATCTGCAGCCTTTTACTGTGAGGTGTTGTGTGTAAACCTCGTTAACACTGTCCGATTATTCAGCACCGATCTGCAGCCTTTTACTGTGAGGTGTTGTGTGTAAACCGTGTTCACACTGTCCGATTATTCAGCACCGATCTGCACCCTTTTACTGTGAGGTGTTGTGTGTGTGTAAACCGTGTTCACACTGTCCGATTATTCAGCACCGATCTGCACCCTTTTACTGTGAGGTGTTGTGTGTGTGTAAACCGTGTTCACACTGTCCGATTATTCAGCACCGATCTGCACCCTTTTACTGTGAGGTGTTGTGTGTATGTAAACCGTGTTCACACTGTCCGATTATTCAGCACCGATCTGCACCCTTTTACTGTGAGGTGTTGTATGTAAACCGTGTTCATACTGTCCGATTATTCAGCACCGATCTGCAGCCTTTTACTGTGAGGCCTTGTGTGTAAACCGTGTTCACACTGTCCGATTATTCAGCACCGATCTGCAGCCTTTTACTGTGAGGTGTTGTGTGTATGTAAACCGTGTTCACACTGTCCGATTATTCAGCACCGATCTGCAGCCGTTTACTGTGAGGTGTTGTGTGTATGTAAACCGTGTTCACACTGTCTGATTATTCAGCACCGATCTGCAGCCTTTTACTGTGAGGTGTTGTGTTTAAACCGTGTTCACACTGTCCGATTATTCAGCACCGATCTGCAGCCTTTTACTGTGAGGTGTTGTGTGTATGTAAACCGTGTTCACATTGTCTGATTATTCAGCACCGATCTGCAGCCTTTTACTGTGAGGTGTTGTGTGTAAACCGTGTTCACACTGTCTGATTATTCAGCACCGATCTGCAGCCTTTTACTGTGAGGTGTTGTGTGTAAACCGTGTTCACACTGTCTGATTATTCAGCACCGATCTGCAGCCTTTTACTGTGAGGTGTTGTGTGTAAACCGTGTTCACACTGTCTGATTATTCAGCACCGATCTGCAGCCTTTTACTGTGAGGTGTTGTGTGTAAACCGTGTTCACACTGTCCGATTATTCAGCACCGATCTGCAGCCTTTTACTGTGAGGTGTTGTGTGTATGTAAACCGTGTTCACATTGTCTGATTATTCAGCACCGATCTGCAGCCTTTTACTGTGAGGTGTTGTGTGTAAACCGTGTTCACACTGTCTGATTATTCAGCACCGATCTGCAGCCTTTTACTGTGAGGTGTTGTGTGTAAACCGTGTTCACACTGTCTGATTATTCAGCACCGATCTGCAGCCTTTTACTGTGAGGTGTTGTGTGTAAACCGTGTTCACACTGTCTGATTATTCAGCACCGATCTGCAGCCTTTTACTGTGAGGTGTTGTGTGTGTGTAAACCGTGTTCACATTGTCCGATTATTCAGCACCGATCTGCAGCCTTTTACTGTGAGGTGTCGTGTGTAAACCGTGTTCACACTGTCCGATTATTCAGCACCGATCTGCAGCCTTTTACTGTGAGGTGTTGTGTGTAAACCATGTTCACACTGTCTGATTATTCAGCACCGATCTGCAGCCTTTTACTGTGAGGTGTTGTGTGTAAACCGTGTTCACACTGTCTGATTATTCAGCACCGATCTGCAGCCTTTTACTGTGAGGTGTTGTATGTAAACCGTGTTCATACTGTCCGATTATTCAGCACCGATCTGCAGCCTTTTACTGTGAGGTGTTGTGTGTAAACCGTGTTCACATTGTCCGATTATTCAGCACCGATCTGCAGCCTTTTACTGTGAGGTGTTGTGTGTAAACCGTGTTCACACTGTCTGATTATTCAGCACCGATCTGCAGCCTTTTACTGTGAGGTGTTGTGTGTAAACCGTGTTCACACTGTCCGATTATTCAGCACCGATCTGCAGCCTTTTACTGTGAGGTGTTGTGTGTAAACCGTGTTCACACTGTCTGATTATTCAGCACCGATCTGCAGCCTTTTACTGTGAGGTGTTGTGTGTAAACCGTGTTCACATTGTCCGATTATTCAGCACCGATCTGCAGCCTTTTACTGTGAGGTGTTGTGTGTAAACCGTGTTCACACTGTCCGATTATTCAGCACCGATCTGTAGCCTTTTTTTCTGTGAGGTGTTGTGTGTGTGTAAACCGTGTTCACACTGTCCGATTATTCAGCACCGATCTGCAGCCTTTTGTTTAATTGACATTTACAGTCATATGGGGCGCCATGTGTTTAATTGACATTTACAGTGATATGGGGCGCCATGTGTTTAATTGACATTTACAGTGATATGGGGCGCCATGTGTTTAATTGACATTTACAGTGATATGGGGCGCCATGTGTTCAGTAGACATTTACAGTGATATGGGGCGCCATGTGTTCAGTAGACATTTACAGTGATATTGGGCGCCATGTGTTCAGTAGACATTTATAGTGATATGGGGCGCCATGTGTTTAATTGACATTTACAGTGATATGGGGCGCCATGTGTTTAATTGACATTTACAGTGTTTTGTGGCGCCATGTGTTTAATTGACATTTACAGTATCATGTGGTGCCATGTGTTTAATTGACATTTACAGTGATATGGGGCGCCATGTGTTTAGTAGACATTTACAGTGTTATGGGGCGCCATGTGTTTTGTAAACAGTGATCTTATCAGACAGACTTCTCACGCAGGTCTGGACAGCGTCAAACACAGACCTTGCCGAGTTCTCGTTGGGACACATCTCAAGGTCTCACCAGAGCAGCAGGGTCTCGGCTCTGAGAGCGTCCTGCCTGGAGACTGGAGGTCTGACCTTTGTACTCACATATTACACCACGTTCTACATTTGTTGTTACACTAGTTTAATATTGACATTCATTTTGAGCCAATGTAAATAAGTCATTCAGAATATCCCTTTACCTGTCCTACCACTTACTCTCACAAGGAACCAGGGAGGTGTTTTTAAAACTAAGAACGATATTAACTGAACGACTATGATTAGGACTCCCTAAAGCGATACTGACTAGGATATCCGTGTCAGTCCGTATTCTAAACATGGTCCTACAGAAATGATCAAATCTTGATCGTTCAAGCCTTTTTGGTCGTAGTTGAGGACATGTCATAGTGGACAACCAATCAGATTGAGTTTTAAAGTCACATGACATAGGCTTGTTCTCCACTAGGATTGTCTTTAGTCAATGATCAAAGATAATCCTCATGGAGGAAAGGTCTTGGTGGAGGACAATGAAATACCACTTTACAAATAAGCATTCTTTGTACCTGTACAATAGATTTATGCATAGGTAAATATAATTATGTAATCAAATCACACTTTAAGCTGCCATTTTGATCTGAGAATAGCTAAGTTGCTTATTTCTGGTAATCCAAGTACTGGTACGACACCCCTTGGGGTTGTCTTCCAATAAGACCGATAATGGAGGTAGGACAGGCCTATGGACGATGTGGATTGCGATTAAGATTTTTTAAAACACTCAAAATAAAGATATTTTCCTGATCGTTGTGTAGGAGTGTCCTCCATAAATATGGACCACTTTAGGTAATGAGAATGCATCAAGGACCACGATAGGATCAATTATTTTGTCGTTCTTAGTTTAAAAAACAGGTCCCTGTAGCCTGTATAATAATCCAGGATGTATGGTAGGGCTGGACGATAAGATCTAACTCAAGATGGAGGAGGTTTGGGACGATCCACCTCAAATATCGTTTCATAAATGAGATCCCTGGTGGACAGTAAAATCCATCATGGAAATTGTCGCAGAAGTCTCTTAAGGATAAGTCCCTCGAACCTAAGCCTGAGGCCCCATAGACGTGGGACAATTTCTACGATATACCCTGGGTTATTCAATTGGCCAAATGTCCGAGGAAGTGCTCAAGAAACCTACGATTATCCAGCTCCTCCAGAGCCTCTTTTCTTCATTTAAATGATGCATATTCCTTTCTGTTTCACTGTATTTTAAAAACAAGCTCAATGTACAACAGCATTTATACAACGAGATTTCAAAGGCTGCATGAGATCGTATCCTTGGACTCTCCTAGCTCTAAGACTGAATGACTATACAGCGACATTGGCCCTAGGACGATGAGAGACTCATTGAGGGCCTCACGGGAGGCGCTACACCTGAGCAAGGTGAGTCCTCAACCCGTCTGCACTGACGTAGAACCACAGATGACCATGGACCCGGGGCTTCCTTGGTCAGAGTCAATTATAAAAGAAAATCAGGAACATTTATAAAGCATTCCGTAGTCAAATTTGTACTTATTTCTTACTTGAAATACTAATCCCTGACAAGACTTGAAGACATCTTCAGGTCCTACATGGCAATGCCTCCAGACATCTTCAGGCCCTACATGACAATGCCTGGAGACATCTTCAGGCCCTACATGGCAATGCATGGAGATATCTTCAGGCCCTACATGGCAATGCATGGAGATATCTTCAGGCCCTACATGGCAATGCCTCCAGACATCTTCAGGCCCTACATGGCAATGCCTGGAGGTATCTTCAGGCCCTACATGACAATGCCTCCAGACATCTTCAGGCCCTACACGGCAATGCCTGGAGGTATCTTCAGGCCCTACATGACAATGCCTCCAGACATCTTCAGGCCCTACATGGCAATGCCTGGAGACATCTTCAGGCCCTACATGACAATGCCTGGAGACATCTTCAGGCCCTACACGGCAATGCCTGGAGGCATCTTCAGGCCCTACATGGCAATGCCTGGAGGCATCTTCAGGCCCTACATGGCAATGCCTGGAGGCATCTTCAGGCCCTACATGGCAATGCCTGGAGGTATCTTCAGGTCCTACATGGCAATGCCTGGAGGCATCTTCAGGCCCTACATGGCAATGCCTGGAGGCATCTTCAGGCCCTACATGGCAATGCCTGGAGGTATCTTCAGGTCCTACATGGCAATGCCTGGAGGCATCTTCAGGCCCTACATGGCAATGCCTGGAGGCATCTTCAGGCCCTACATGACAATACCTGGAGACATCTTCAGGCCCTACATGACAATACCTGGAGGCATCTTCAGGCCCTACATGACAATGCCTGGAGACATCTTCAGGACTGACCGAGTTGTCAAACTTCTGCTGACTCACGAGCCTGTGCAGGAGAACAAACAAAGCACCGGAAGTAAAAGCTAACACAGTAGAATTATTGATGGCATTGTGAAGCACACCCGTCGTCCCAATATCAATAACTCGCCATCAATGACCTGTTGCCATGGAAACGAGGACAACAGCCGAACACAGTTCACCTGTGATTCAGTTTGTGGAGAGAGACCCGGGAGTCGTCAGTGAGCACTGCTGGGCGTAGAACTGTCAGTTTACGGGGCATTCATTATGTATAACGTGGGGGGGCAGTTTACGGGGCATTCATTATGTATAACGTGGGGGGGGGGGGGGGGGTCAGTTTACGGGGCATTCATTATGTATAACGTGGGGGGGGGGGGGTCAGTTTACGGGGCATTCATTATGTATAACGTGGGGGGGGGGGGTCAGTTTACGGGGCATTCATTATCTATAACGTGGGGGGGGGGGGGGGGGTCAGTTTACGGGGCATTCATTATCTATAACGTGGGGGGGGGGGGTCAGTTTACGGGGCATTCATTATGTATAACGTGGGGGGGGGGGGTCAGTTTACGGGGCATTCATTATCTATAACGTGGGGGGGGGGTCAGTTTACGGGGCATTCATTATCTTTAACGTGGGGGGGGGGGGGGGGTCAGTTTACGGGGCATTCATTATCTATAACGTGGGGGGGGGGGGGGGTCAGTTTACGGGGCATTCATTATGTATAACGTGGGGGGGGGGGGGTCAGTTTACGGGGCATTCATTATGTATAACGTGGGGGGGGGTCAGTTTACGGGGCATTCATTATGTATAACGTGGGGGGGGGTCAGTTTACGGGGCATTCATTATGTATAACGTGGGGGGGGGGTGGTCAGTTTACGGGGCATTCATTATCTATAACGTGGGGGGGGGGGGGGGGTCAGTTTACGGGGCATTCATTATGTATAACGTGGGGGGGGGGGGTCAGTTTACGGGGCATTCATTATGTATAACGTGGGGGGGGTCAGTTTACGGGGCATTCATTATCTATAAGGGGGGGGGGGGGGTCAGTTTACGGGGCATTCATTATCTATAACGTGGGGGGGGGGGGTCAGTTTACGGGGCATTCATTATGTATAACGTGGGGGGGGGGGTCAGTTTACGGGGCATTCATTATGTATAACGTGGGGGGGGGGGTCAGTTTACGGGGCATTCATTATGTATAACGTGGGGGGGGGGTCAGTTTACGGGGCATTCATTATGTATAACGTGGGGGGGGGGGGGTCAGTTTACGGGGCATTCATTATGTATAACGTGGGGGGGGGGTCAGTTTACGGGGCATTCATTATGTATAACGTGGGGGGGGGGTCAGTTTACGGGGCATTCATTATGTATAACGTGGGGGGGGGGGTCAGTTTACGGGGCATTCATTATGTATAACGTGGGGGGGGGGGGTCAGTTTACGGGGCATTCATTATGTATAACGTGGGGGGGGGTGTCAGTTTACGGGGCATTCATTATGTATAACGTGGGGGGGGGTCAGTTTACGGGGCATTCATTATCTATAACGTGGGGGGGGTCAGTTTACGGGGCATTCATTATCTATAACGTGGGGGGGGGGGGTCAGTTTACGGGGCATTCATTATCTATAACGGGGGGGGGGGGGTCAGTTTACGGGGCATTCATTATATATAACGTAGGGGGGGGGTGGTTTTTATGGCATGAATCGGTGAAAGAAAAGTTGTCCCCCCCATCGTAATTCCCCCAAAAAGGTTGGCCCCATGGGAACACCCCAAATAGGTTGCCCCCACTTGGAATACCCCAAAATAAAGTTGCCCCCCTCCGCTGAAAACTGCGCCCCCAGCCATAAGTAAAGAAAGCACTCTCAGCTTCTCAACTGCCCACCAGAGGACCGAGTCCTTATCTCACAGTGCCAGGTCCGTAAAATGGGAGATGCCTGACCATCAGCTTACGTGGTAATTTATCATTTCTGTATACTCCCTCGGAAAACATGCTGTGCCATACATTTACAGCCTGGAGCGGTGTAGAACTCGGGCTCGCTGCTCACCCACTCCGTCAAGGATAAACAACTCTAAAATAGACACAACGACGTTCAAAGCCTTCACTGTTAATAAGATATCGGTTTTCTCTGGAACGAGAAAACACCTGCCTTGAGGCATTCCCCAATATTGACCGGATAACGCCTTGAGGCATTCCCCAATATTGACCGGATAACGCCTTGAGGCATTCCCCAATATTGCCGGATAACGCCTTGAGGCATTCCCCAATATTGACCGGATAACGCCTTGAGGTATTCCCCAATATAGACCAGATAACGCCTTGAGGCATTCCCCAATATTGACCGGATAACGCCTTGAGGTATTCCCCAAAGTAGACTGGATAATGCCTCGAGGTATTCCCCAAAGTAGACTGGATAATGCCTTGAGGTATTCCCCAGTATAGACCAGATAATGCTTTAAAGTATTCCCCAGTATAGGCCAGATAACGCCTGAGGTATTCCTCTGGAATAGTCTGAAAACCGAGATACAGATGCTACCCACAAAAAAGTCCTTTAAATGGGCGGTTAAGAACGAGATAGTACACTCACTAAATTGAATAGACTGACCCTGATGCGCTGGAAAAAGGTTTTCTAACTTGCTGTAGTATCGAATCCTGATGGAATGTTGTATATCATATCATACCATATCATTATCATATAATCAACTTGTTTATCTTGGAGTTGTAATCGCATATGTAAGTACGGTGTGAATCACCATACATGGAAGAACTGTCCCATGACAAAAAAAAACAAAAAAAAAGAATTCCCCAAAGTAGACTGGATAATGCCTTGAGGTATTCCCCAGTGTAGACTGGATAATGCCTTTAGGCATTCCCCAGGGTAGACTGGATAATGCCTTGAGGTATTCCCGAAAGTAGACTGGATAATACCTTGAGATATTCCCCAGTATAGACCAGATAACGCCTTGAGGTATTCCCCAAAGTAGACTTTATAATGCCTTGCGGTATTCCCCGGGGTAGACCAGATAATGCTTTAAAGTATTCCCCAGTATAGACCAGTTAACGCCTTGAGGTATTCCCCAATATTGACCGGATAACACCTTGAGGTATTCCCCAGTGTAGACCGGATAACACCTTGAGGTATTCCCCAGTGTAGACTGGATAACGCCTTGAGGTATTCCCCAGTATAGACTGGATAATGCCTTGAGGTATTCCCCAAAGTAGACCGGATAACGCCTTGAGGTATTCCCCAAAGTAGACTGGATAACGCCTTGAGGTATTCCCCAGTATAGACCAGATAATGCCTTGAGGTATTCCCCAGTATAGACCAGATAATGCCTTGAGGTATTCCCCAATATTGACCGGATAACGCCTTGAGGTATTCCCCAATATAGACCAGATAACGCCTTGAGGTATTCCCCAAAGTAGACTGGATAACGCCTTGAGGTATTCCCAGTATAGACCAGATAATGCCTTGAGGTATTCCCCTGAGTAGACTGGATAATGCCTCGAGGTATTCCCCAGTATTGTACTCCGATGCGACTGTTCAACAAGTACCTGCTTTAGCTATACCAAGACCTCAGCTGGGACTTGATTATAGGCCTGTTTCCGTTGGCCGACAAACACTGCGTAGATTTTCTGTGTTCTCCTAATTGCCTATTTACATTTTGTGTCAGTGGTGCTAGGGTCCGTCCGTGGTCCCTGACTGCATATCGGTCACGACCAATGCAAACTACTCAGTGTTTGTAAACCAGCGCTAGTTCAGGTGGAACAGAGTAGGGGAAGATGGCGGCTAGTTCAAGTGAACACGTTGGTTGTACGTCTTGTTGCGTCATGCCTCCTAGCGGATGACCGGGGAACCAGTGTAGTGAACGCATAGGACCCAAGTCTGGCTACCAAGCCCTATCTACAGTGTAAACTGAGCTATGACACAGGGGTAGGTCGGGTAAAGTGACACACAGGATCACTCTGACAACCCCGTCTACAGTGTAAACTGAGCTACCAGACAGGGGTAGGTCGGGTTAAGTCACACACGGGATCACTCTGACAACCAAGCCCTGTCTACGGTGTAAACTGAGCTATGACACAGGGGTAGGTCGGGTTAAGTCACACACGGGATCACTCTGACAACCAAGCCCTGTCTACAGTGTAAACTGAGCTACGACACAGGGGTAGGTCGGGTTAAGTCACACACGGGATCACTCTGAAAACCCTGTCTACAGTGTAAACTGAGCTATGACACAGGGGTAGGTCGGGTTAAGTCACACACGGGATCACTCTGAAAACCCTGTCTACAGTGTAAACTGAGCTACGACACAGGGGTAGGTCGGGTTAAGTCACACACGGGATCACTCTGACAACCCCGTCTACAGTGTAAACTGAGCTACGACACAGGGGTAGGTCGGGTTAAGTCACACACGGGATCACTCTGACAACCCTGTCTACAGTGTAAACTGAGCTACGACACAGGGGTAGGTCGGGTTGAGTCACACACGGGATCACTCTGACAACCAAGCCCTGTCTACAGTGTAAACTGAGCTACGACACAGGGGTAGGTCGGGTTAAGTCACACACGGGATCACTCTGACAACCAAGCCCTGTCTACAGTGTAAACTGAGCTACGACACAGGGGTAGGTCGGGTTAAGTCACACACGGGATCACTCTGACAACCCCGTCTACAGTGTAAACTGAGCTATGACACAGGGTTAGGTCGGGTTAAGTCACACACGGGATCACTCTGACAACCCTGTCTACAGTGTAAACTGAGCTACGACACAGGGGTAGGTCGGGTTAAGTCACACACGGGATCACTCTGACAACCAAGCCCTGTCTACAGTGTAAACTGAGCAACGACACAGGGGTAGGTCGGGTTAAGTCACACACGGGATCACTCTGACAACCCTGTCT
This sequence comes from Alentia gelatinosa, assembly GCA_950022655.1. NCBI lineage: Eukaryota > Metazoa > Annelida > Polychaeta > Phyllodocida > Polynoidae > Alentia > Alentia gelatinosa. The sequence continues at coordinate 50,107,885 of OX465591.1, read as the reverse complement.
ACAGTGTAAACTGAGCTACGACACAGGGGTAGGTCGGGTTAAGTCACACACGGGATCACTCTGACAACCCTGTCTACAGTGTAAACTGAGCTACGACACAGGGGTAGGTCGGGTTAAGTCACACACGGGATCACTCTGAAAACCCTGTCTACAGTGTAAACTGAGCTATGACACAGGGTTAGGTCGGGTTAAGTCACACACGGGATCACTCTGAAAACCCTGTCTACAGTGTAAACTGAGCTACGACACAGGGGTAGGTCGGGTTAAGTCACACACGGGATCACTCTGACAACCAAGCCCTGTCTACAGTGTAAACTGAGCTACGACACAGGGGTAGGTCGGGTTAAGTCACACACGGGATCACTCTGACAACCAAGCCCTGTCTACAGTGTAAACTGAGCTACGACACAGGGGTAGGTCGGGTTAAGTCACACACGGGATCACTCTGAAAACCAAGCCCTGTCTACAGTGTAAACTGAGCTACGACACAGGGGTAGGTCGGGTTAAGTCACACACTGGATCACTCTGACAACCAAGCCCTGTCTACAGTGTAAACTGAGCTACGACACAGGGGTAGGTCGGGTTAAGTCACACACGGGATCACTCTGAAAACCCTGTCTACAGTGTAAACTGAGCTACGACACAGGGGTAGGTCAGGTTAAGTCACACACGGGATCACTCTGACAACCCTGTCTACAGTGTAAACTGAGCTACGACACAGGGGTAGGTCGGGTTAAGTCACACACGGGATCACTCTGACAACCCTGTCTACAGTGTTAACTGAGCTACGACACAGGGGTAGGTCGGGTTAAGTCACACACGGGATCACTCTGACAACCCTGTCTACAGTGTAAACTGAGCTATGACACAGGGGTCGGTCGGGTTAAGTCACACACGGGGTCACTCTGACAACCAAGCCCTGTCTACAGTGTAAACTGAGCTATGACACAGGGGTAGGTCGGGTTAAGTCACACACGGGATCACTCTGACAACCAAGCCCTGTCTACAGTGTAAACTGAGCTACGACACAGGGGTAGGTCGGGTTAAGTCACACACGGGATCACTCTGACAACCCTGTCTACAGTGTAAACTGAGCTACGACACAGGGGTAGGTCGGGTTAAGTCACACATGGGATCACTCTGACAACCCTGTCTACAGTGTAAACTGAGCTACGACACAGGAGTAGGTCAGGTTAAGTCACACACGGGATCACTCTGACAACCCTGTCTACAGTGTAAACTGAGCTACGACACAGGAGTAGGTCGGGTTGAGTCACACACGGGATCACTCTGACAACCAAGCCCTGTCTACAGTGTAAACTGAGCTACGACACAGGGGTAGGTCGGGTTACGTCACACACGGGATCACTCTGACAACCCTGTCTACAGTGTAAACTGAGCTACGACACAGGGGTAGGTCGGGTTACGTCACACACGGGATCACTCTGACAACCAAGCCCTGTCTACAGTGTAAACTGAGCTACGACACAGGGGTAGGTCGGGTTACGTCACACACGGGATCACTCTGACAACCCTGTCTACAGTGTAAACTGAGCTACGACACAGGGGTAGGTCGGGTTAAGTCACACACGGGATCACTCTGACAACCCTGTCTACAGTGTAAACTGAGCTACGACACAGGGGTAGGTCGGGTTAAGTCACACACGGGATCACTCTGACAACCAAGCCCTGTCTACAGTGTAAACTGAGCTATGACACAGGGTTAGGTCGGGTTAAGTCACACACGGGATCACTCTGACAACCCTGTCTACAGTGTAAACTGAGCTACGACACAGGGGTAGGTCGGGTTAAGTCACACACGGGATCACTCTGACAACCAAGCCCTGTCTACAGTGTAAACTGAGCTACGACACAGGGGTAGGTCGGGTTAAGTCACACACGGGATCACTCTGACAACCAAGCCCTGTCTACAGTGTAAACTGAGCTACGACACAGGGGTAGGTCGGGTTAAGTCACACACGGGATCACTCTGACAACCCTGTCTACAGTGTAAACTGAGCTACGACACAGGGGTAGGTCGGGTTAAGTCACACACGGGATCACTCTGACAACCAAGCCCTGTCTACAGTGTAAACTGAGCTACGACACAGGGGTAGGTCGGGTTAAGTCACACACGGGATCACTCTGACAACCAAGCCCTGTCTACAGTGTAAACTGAGCTACGACACAGGGGTAGGTCGGGTTAAGTCACACACGGGATCACTCTGACAACCAAGCCCTGTCTACAGTGTAAACTGAGCTACGACACAGGGGTAGGTCGGGTTAAGTCACACACGGGATCACTCTGACAACCAAGCCCTGTCTACAGTGTAAACTGAGCTACGACACAGGGGTAGGTCGGGTTAAGTCACACACGGGATCACTCTGACAACCAAGCCCTGTCTACAGTGTAAACTGAGCTACGACACAGGGGTAGGTCGGGTTAAGTCACACACGGGATCACTCTGACAACCAAGCCCTGTCTACAGTGTAAACTGAGCTACGACACAGGGGTAGGTCGGGTTAAATCACACACGGGATCACTCTGACAACCAAGCCCTGTCTACAGTGTAAACTGAGCTACGACACAGGGGTAGGTCGGGTTAAGTCACACACGGGATCACTCTGACAACCAAGCCCTGTCTACAGTGTAAACTGAGCTACGACACAGGGGTAGGTCGGGTTAAGTCACTCAGGGTGCACCTCAATCCAGGTAGTGTTGTTCTATGGCTACCAGAATCTTTTAACTCTTTTCTAACAACGAGGCACTCCTTAAGGGATCTTAATTAATGAATATTAAAGTAAATCAACATTCTAAGTTAAGTAATAATTAATTACTTTTGTTGTAAAATCTTTTCCCCTATCAACTATAGGGTTAGCCGTCCTTCACACCTTGTGGGGTGTTTTCAGGTCGGTGTAGTGATCCTTTGGCGGAAAAAATTACTTTCATTCTACGTATATGTATCATTCATGGAAGAGGTCAGAGAGTCAAATATGGTTTCAATATTTTAATTGTTCACAGCAAACATAACAATAATGGATAAATATTCATCACGGTATCATGGCATTGGTTTCAAATATTAATTAAATCATTTGACAAAGTTCTAAGTCACAACTGACACATTTAAAAGATCATTGGATAGTCAGGTGACAAAGTCAGAATAGTTTTTGACTTTTCTCGTGTGTTTATAAAGTCTTAAACGTTTTGTAGGCAATGTTGGCAAGTTGCCAATTGTTCATAAGTTCATGAAAAACGTTATAAAGTCATGGAACATATTTTTATATTCTTCAGTTCTTCTGAGTATCATTCAAAGTCAATTGTCAATAGTCAGATAACAATAAGACTCACATAAAACAGTAATAATTGTTAATAACTTAATGACTCACCAAATACAAGCAATGTCCACATAGGTTCGAGAGAACGCGTGAATATGCGAATAACCACGTTTGAGCTCGGGAACACCCCAAGGGAATTCATTATGGAATTCCGGAGGTCACTCTGAGCAACGACAGAGATACGTGAGAGGATCTAAAGTTAGAGTGAGGTGTGGTTCCCTCACAAAGCACACATTGTAGTAGATGTTACCTTTAGTGTGGCAATCTACATCAGAGTCTGGACATGCATTGAAACACACAGTAGTATTTAAGTGATACATTTGGCAAGAATACCTTTAATCAACACTTGATATCATGATACCAGATATGATATCATTTCATGATATCTTGACACTTGGATACCTGATGCTTGATACATTGATACATTGATATACATTGATACTTTGATATATATATATATATATATATATATATATATATATATATATATATTGATACTTAGAAAATCAATACAATTTAAATATAAAACATAAAGTAACTATATAATTTACTAAAATCTTTTAGACATAAATATATTTAATTCTGTACTGTAATTGATTCCAGCACAATGCCTATAAATAAGTTTCTTCTTCTTGACTCTTAGTAGTACCCAGTACATCTGCCTTAGTTGAACACTTGGAGTATTTTATTGTTGGTTTATTCCTTGCTACTGTACTCAAATTGTTGCTAATGTTCGTGCCATGATATATTACAGGCATGAGAACAATGCTAGGACAGTTAGTGAAAGGCGATAACCAGGGACAGTCTTTGCATTATTTAAGAGTTGTCCCTTTGTTATGAAAGTTTGTGAAAGGCGATAACCAGGGACAGTCATTATTTCAGAGTTGTCCCTTTGTTATTGTCCTTCTCCAGACTCAAATATTCACAAGGGTCCAGCACATGACCGTCCTAAAAGGATCCTTTCAGATATTAAATCACCCTTGTTTGAGCCTCGTTGTGCATTCAGATAACCAGTGTTATGTGGTCTCCCATACACATAAAGACAAGAAGGCATTCTATCATACACAAAGGCTATTTTAGCAATTGAGCGAAGTCTGTAGATTTTGGTTTTAAAAGTGGATGTGGAGGTTATTATTCTGAAGTTTTTGTATTACCCGGACCACTCAATATGAATAGTACATTTCTATAGTCAATAATCACTGATCCAAATACTAGATTGGTGGGGTAGATTGAGAGAAATCAATATACATCAATTATTACATTAAACTTACACAATGTATTCACTGCACGAAAACCACCATTTTATTCATATATATATATATGCCATCGCGGAAGTGCATGTATTGGCTGGATTTTGACTTGTTTTCCTATATATATACGCCCAGTGTTATATACGGACGCGTCTTGGCTGTATTTCACACCCGGCATATATGAGAGGAAATGTCCTCTCCCCCCGCCACCTCCAGCCTGTTTGTGTTGGTAGAAGTAAAGGTGTCCTCAGTAGGAAGCCCTCCCCCACCTCCCCCCGCCCGCTCTCAGTGAAGCCCTCTTCACTGGACGATTATATACACCTACAGATGAGACGTATACACACGGGAATAGGACGACCTCGTATATGCAAAAGCTTCTTTATATACACCGGGCGCATTCATATGTAAAGTGTACTAAAACATTAAAGCAAAGCAAACACATATGTTCCAAATCCGTAGCTGATATATGGTCCCCACCAATTCAATACGTAGTTTGTCTGAAACATCTGATTAGTATACCTTGGGTGTGTGAAACGACTGCCTGAAAGTCTCAGATTTAGCTATTAAACCTAACTGAAGGGTTCCGATTGAAACAGCTGTACTGACACAGCTGACGGACTTACCCGTTTATGTATCACGACTGTATGTAATAATACTTACCTTGGCTACTTGTAATGAAAGATGATGCAATAAAGAAACTACCAAAAAAAAAAGAAAAGTGGTGGTGTTGATGCAGTGATTATTGTGTATTCAATTTCGGTGATCCTGTGTTATCTAAACTATATCTATAGTGTTTTTAGGGTAATATGCATGTATAATATTCCAAATTGGAGCTGGAATACCATAAAACAAAATGTTAGGTACTAAAGACTTATTACGTTCATACATGTAGCGTTCTGGTAATGATTACGGTTTCATTACTGAGTTCTAGGATTATCTCTCAGGTACCTATCTATCCGTATGGGAAATACGTTGGAGATCGCCGAGACATCTAGCGGGAGTTCGGAGAAACTTTACTAAACCTTATGTAACGACGCCAGAGACATCTGGAGTCTATTACATGAACTACAGAATATCAACCAAGTCAATACACTGGCCACCCGAGCTACTACGTTAGCTCTGGTCACGTTGAATTGACAGGGGCATTGACCTGGCGTGGTAGTGGGTATCTCATGCCATTGCAGTGGGTAAAGGAATGTCACTTTAGCTATTTTTAGGTTGGGAGTTAGGACTTTAGGGTTTGGTATCTATTTTTACTCTGTGTATCTATTTTTACTCTGTGGTCCGACCACTCTCTGGCCATGCCCCCTTGACCCTGCCATGACCCACATTCTTACCCTGGAAGTCACTTTTCCATGTTCTGATCTTCTTTTAATGTGTATTTTTTTTATAAAAATGGCCACAGAGATAAGGTTCTTTATCAATTTATTAATATATGGAGATTTGTTTGCAAGTATTTAGGATCCCAGAACCTATTTAGGACAAAGTGGTTTGGTCTGAGAGTGAGAATCCATGGACATGCCTATGGGTTAACGTTACCAACCTCTTAGTTGGAACATAGTGTAGACAGAGGTGGCGGCCAATCTACCAAGTCAACTCCAGAACGCAGTGAACAAGCTGAAGACGGGGAAGTTCTTTAACTTAATTAAGACGCCAGTGTCGACCTCTGGCGGTAATTATAACCCGAATGGACGTATTTCTTAATTACTCAGTTAACAAGCGGCATTAATTCAATATGTTAATTAATTATAAAATCCTATGTAATATCTTATCAGAATTCTCATACGTAATGGATTGTGAACCCTTCAATAATATAAATAGGTCTCATCAAATTACATACGGAATGCATTAGGCACCATTCCTATTTATCCTCACGCCACGCTGACTGGCATACGGAGTTTTATATGCCACTAGTGGCATACAGCATTGTTATCACGTAATATTCCAAAATTGAGGAAACAGGGTAGGATAAAATCAAAACCTGATTCGTTTTAATCTTGGCCACCGCATTCCACTCCTGAAGTTTTGGCTCCGGACTTCACTCGGCTTCGCCTCATGAAGTCACTTTGCCAAACTCCAGTTGTGGAATACGGTGGCCAAGATTAAACCTCATCCAGTTTTACGATAGTATTGAATGAATCATTTTAATTAGTATGAACCAGAAGATGAATACATAGATTTACTGAAGTCGACAATTCCTATATGAAACGATCTCCAAACGTATAACCTTAACTAATAATATTCTAACTTAACAGAATTACCTAAATTATACTAATGACTTTAATTAACAAATCTTAAAGTATCATATTTACGTAGGGGAGTAGAGGCAACTCTAAGCAGTGTGTTAGCAGGCTACCAGAATCTTTTAACTCTTTTCTAACAACGAGGCACTCCTTAAGGGATCTTAATTAATGAATAATAAAGTAAATCAACATTCTAAGTTAAGTAATCATTTAATTAACTTTCATTCTACGTATATGTATCATTCATGGAAAAGGTCAGAGAGTCAAATATGGTTTGAACGTTTAATTGTTCACAGCAAACATAACAATAATAAGTAAATAATCATCACGGCATCATGGCATTGGTCTCGACTGATAATTACCTGATTTGGCACAGATCCAATCACAGCTGACACTTTAAAATGTTTGTTGTATAGTCAGGTGACCAAGTCAAGTTAGTCTCTGACTTTCCTGTGTGTTAATAAAGTCTTAAACGTTTTGTGGGCAATGTTGGCAAGTTGCCAAGTGTTCATAAGTTCATGAAAAACGTTATAAAGTTTGGTAACATATCTTCAGTTTTTCTGAGAATGATTCAAAGTCAATTGCCAATAGTCAGACAACAAAAAGACTCACATAAAACAGTAATAAACGTTAATAACTTAATGACTCACCAAATACAAGCAATGTCCAATGTGAACTCACAATCCTGTGAATCTTTCAATAATTCACACACTGTCCAGATTCCTAATCCGATGTTATAGATAAATAATAAAGTTCGTTCATCAACAATATGATGAGAACGACCTGAGAATTACCCTGTGTGTTCTCCATATTCCTAACGATCCTCATAGCGTCTGTGTACTTGGAGAGTCTCTAAATCCAAGCCACTATGTGCAGTTTCAAAGCCCAAGGCAAGCTGCCTTAGTTGAAGCTACTCACTATACTTTTAATGGCAATGCGCGCACTGTGGTCACCCGGAGACACACAGCGACGCGTCTTGTCAGGAGGAGATGGTATCACAGTCTGACGACACTTCCACCTCCAGAGCAGAGCGCTAATGAGAATTTACTAAAGGATCACGGGAAAAGAACGGGAATCTCGTTTGAGATCACACAGGTTTGAGAGAACCCGTGAATATGGCAATCTACATCATAGGCTAAACACGGATTGAAACACACAGTAGTATTTAAGTGATTTTTTTTTTTTTTAAATTTCAGAAAAAGACATTACAATCACCCTATGGCGGGCGTTCTTCCTTGTACAGTCCGGGAACAACATGTTGTACATAACAGGACAGACAGGACAGACAGGACAAACAGGACAGACAGGACAGACAGGACATAACAGGACAGACAGGACAGACAGGACAAAACAGGACAAAACAGGACAGACAGGACATACAGGACATAACAGGACAGACAGGACAGACAGGACATAACAGGACATACAGGACAGACAGGACAAAACAGTATAGCCGCTCAAGAGTCGTGACGTGACCTCAACAGAATATAGTATCATATTTCATTAGTTATCCAAACCAACCATTATCACCTAGAATATTTGCACACATACGGCGATCAACGCTCCACGCCCTTATAGGATGGACCCGTTATAACTTTTATACCCATATTTTATTTGGCTTGCATATTGTCCTTGGATTCGGATCTGTCCCCGGGTCATATGACTCCTAGGAAACTTCCGGTTATCCTATTATTATATGCATATGCCTTGTAGTTTATTATATATATCCGGTTTTAGAAGGAACGTGATACATTTGACAAGGACACCTTTAATCAACACTTGATATTATGATACCAGATATGATATCATTTCACGATATCCTGACACTTGGATACCGGATGCTTGATACATTGATATACATTGATAATTTGATATATATATTGATACTTAAAATATCAATCCAAATAAAATATAAAACACAAAATACCTATACGATTTACTAAAATCTTTCAGATATAAATATCTTTAAGCCTGTACTGTAATTGAATACAGCACAGTAGTGACACATTGCTAAAGAATATGCTGCGGGCATTGTGTAAGGGTTCCTCGAAGGTTAGACGACGGGTCAAGAAGTTGTCATCGTCCTCGTCCAGCGAGGATGATACTTCTGGGCGAACCAGTCGGAAACCGAAGAAGAAGTTGGCTCCTAGTAAGCACACCATCGCTGACGTGGTGGAAGCTGCTTACCAGGCTACGCCAAGTTTGACTGAGGGACTAAAACTCCTCTCAGCCAAGGGTGAAGGGAACGTTCCAACTGCTTCTAAAGTAGGCAGACCCGTGGAAAAACCAGCTGAGACTCGTCCCAGCTCAAGTCTCCCAGGAGTTACCCCGATCATTAGAGGTGCTACCCAAGCACCCGGGAAAGTTGTGGATGAAGAGGCCTTTCCGGCACTCCCATCACCAGCCAACCCGGTTGTTGAGGTGAGGAAGAAACAGACGACACAACCACCCGTTGCGTCGAAGGTAAATTCCTCTCCCTGTGCAATATCGGTTGAATACGTCCAACGGGCGGATCAACTAGAGTCGCACATAGGTAGCACGTTGGAAGGCCGCGTCCGAAGGGGTGCTCAGTCTCTCCATGAGAGCCTCGTTCAGGAGCTAGTTAACCTAGCCCGGTTTGAGGTGAAGGAAGCCACAAAGGGCCTGGCTAAACAATATGCGTCGGACCTAGAGGACCCGCATATTGCGAAAACCACGGCCAAATCGAGGTTTGCCCGGGCGGAAGCCCAGACCCATCGCCGAGATGAACGTTGTCTTCGGCATTTGGGAATGTCGCTCTACGACATCGGTGACGACCCGCAAGCCCTTGAGGAAGCGTGGTTGGCCCGACAAAGGAGCAGGGGAAGATTTCTTCAGTTCACCACGGAAGAATCAGATCCGACACGTCGGCAACTCGCCGGCATGTTGGGGTGGTCATCCGTGGGAGAAACTTCCCACCAGGACACTTCATCCAGTACGGCCCAGCCTATGGATGTCAGTGTAGACACTCTGCTGTCGGGACAAGGTCAGATCCAACAGGATCCGACTGAAGTCCTACAGCCGAGGATGCCTCCCGCCGTGACGCGGGCTGAAACATCGGCGAGGCGCTCCCAGGCTAAGCCGATGGATCAACCCGAGGAACAGGGTGAGGCAATGGGGATGAATGCCAACATCATCCCGTAAGAGTCCGGAATCTTTTTAGATAACGGACCGACCTCTCTGCAGTAGTTGATGTCTCAGTTCCAGCCTACGTCTGCACTGAGTCCACTGCGACCAGAGAGGACCGTCCCAGCAACGTCGGTTCCACCGACGACTACCACGCCCAGTCAGTCGGAAATTCTCGACCTCAAGATATCCTCTGATGAGGATATCTAAGGTTGACAACGACCGGCTCGATTGGTGCCTGATAGGCCGGGGAGACGCCGTCTAAACTCGGAACCGGCAGAGTCAACAACTCTCCTGGATCCGAAGTCAGACGGGTACGAGAAGTCCCGGGTAGGAAATTTTTTTTCCGACCTAGCTACTTCCAGGATGGTCTCTCGAGAATAATTACTTAATCTCGATAGATCGTCGTGTGGCCTCCTAACCGGAATTCTGCACTTTCTCAGCAAACCACAAGGATTGCTGGGAGGGGTAGAGGAAAAGTTTGGAGCGACCTATGATAAGCGATCCTGGGTTGGGGCTGAGGAAAGTCAGTAAAACGACTTCCCCAAGGCACAACCCTGGTTTCAGACGGCTGAAGGTTCTCTCGATGGTCAGGCCCGTAATAGGCCCCCATCACGAAAACCTCCGGCCTGTGGTGTGGATTCCGTCCACACTAGTCTCTGGTACCGGGTAAGGAAGACTATGGCTCTCAGGTATGGAACTGACTTACCAGGTCTGCGTCGGAACTGAGTTCGTCGACTTGATAATGAGATAGTAGACGCAATCCCTGTTCTGTTGGATTGCGCCGACTATTTCTACCTTGGGTCGATGATCGTAAGTTCTGAATCCGGCTAAAAATTGGGGCCTTAATTGGTACTCGATTTAAGCCGAAGGAAACTATGCCAGTATAGCTGGAGCCAAATAAAAGAACACTGATACCACACACTCTTACCAGGTGGATGGAGAATTGTTTTTGCCTTTTTGGCCATTATTTCCGTATTCGGAAACTTTCCAACTAGGTGTCGAGCGAAGGCACAAGAAGGTGTCGAGCGAGGCTGACCCTTCTTCTACATATGGATGTCTTCCAAACTGAAGAACAGTGGGAAGCCAAGCACCCGCCGGTATCGGGCTGAACGTAGTAGGTCTGCTACGCTGGTGGGCCAGCTGGGCTTGATACTCTAAGAAGAGAAAGAAAACGACAACTCACCCGCCGGGAGCCTACAATGGACTTCAATAAGATCCGGAACGGTTGGAGGCAGAGTGCTCGACAGGCCGGGCTGACCACCTGTAGGTCCGCGACTGTCGAGTCTTCCCTGCCCAACGCTCAAGAATACGCTCCCCGGCTCAAGATGGGTGAATATCACATTTATTCAAGGTGCTAACGAGGCTAGTCCTTCATTCTTCAAATGTCGTTTCTTCTTTCCTAAATGTCGTATCTTCCATATTTTTAATATAACTTCTCCGTCTTACAATTCCACCTTTTTCACTTATACATTGGTATCAGTGAATTCTTGTGAACACCAGGAAGCTAGAGAGTAGACCAAGAACTGCTGGATTTACGTTATCATTTTTAATTGGGATGTCCCCTAGCAGCATAATGGCTGCCTTCGTTCCCCCCGTAGTAAAAACTGGGAGGGGTAATGTAGTGGGGTGGGAATCCAGCAGTGTTCGTTTGTTTCACGGAAGGTGGCGCGACGTGCCGATCCTTACTGTGTAGTGATTCCGGACAACGTTGCACACGAGAGTGGCGCGGCGGAGGCCGGGATTACGTAACGCCGGGTATATATACTCAGCGTTCACAGTAGGTCGACAGGCTGTCCTTGCGCGTCTCTTCTACGGAACAGACCCTTGGGCCCTCACTTTGAAGGCGGTTTCTTGTAACCTTCCTGGTGGTTAGGCGAGTCTTTCAGATTAGCCTCTCCAGCGTTACCTGGCACCTACGTGCTGGGGTACTGTACTTGTGGGAAAGATCTTCCAGATCTTTCCGGGAAGTAGTAAATAATAAACATCTCTGTTTATTAAAAGACGTTGTTGTGTTATGTGTGACTAGGTCTGTGCAAACTAACCGAAAACCGAACCAATCTACGTAGAACGCGTAGGGTGGGATCCTGCCTGGAACTAGCGTTCCGGATTGCGGTCATCCAACCTGCTAGACAGGCGGCGACCACCACAATATGATAATGAGGTGTTGTGTGGTCAGCCTCACCCATACCTCTGATGCTGTATAATATTATAATGAGGTGTTGTGTGGTCAGCCTTACCCGTACCTCTGATGCTGTATGATATTATAATGAGGTGTTGTGTGGTCAGCCTTACCCGTACCTCTGATGTTGTATGATATTATAATGAGGTGTTGTGTGGTCAGCCTTACCCATACCTCTGATGCTGTATGATATTATAACGAGGTGTTGTGTGGTCAGCCTTGCCCATACCTCTGATGCTGTATGATATTATAATGAGGTGTTGTGTGGTCAGCCTTACCCGTACCTCTGATGCTGTATGATATTATAATGAGGTGTTGTGTGGTCAGCCTTACCCATACCTCTGATGCTGTATGATATTATAATGAGGTGTTGTGTAGTCAGCCTTACCCGTACCTCTGATGCTGTATGATATTATAATGAGGTGTTGTGTGGTCAGCCTTACCCGTACCTCTGATGCTGTATAATATTATAATGAGGTGTTGTGTGGTCAGCCTTACCCGTACCTCTGATGCTGTATGATATTATAATGAGGTGTTGTGTGGTCAGCCTTACCCATACCTCTGATGCTGTATGATATTATAATGAGGTGTTGTGTGGTCAGCCTTACTCATACCTCTGATGCTGTATAATATTATAATGATAATAAAGGTGTTGGGTAGTCAGCCTTACCCGTACCTCTGATGCTGTATAATATTATAATGATAATAAAGGTGTTGTGTAGTCAGCCTTACCCATACCTCTGATGCTGTATGATATTATAATGAGGTGTTGTGTGGTCAGCCTTACCCGTACCTCTGATGCTGTATGATATTATAATGAGGTGTTGTGTGGTCAGCCTTACCCATACCTCTGATGCTGTATGATATTATAATGAGATGTTGTGTAGTCAGCCTTACCCGTACCTCTGATGCTGTATGATATTATAATGATAATAAAGGTGTTGTGTAGTCAGCCTTACCCATACCTCTGATGCTGTATGATATTATAATGAGGTGTTGTGTGGTCAGCCTTACCCATACCTCTGATGCTGTATGATATTATAATGAGGTGTTGGGTGGTCAGCCTTACCCATACCTCTGATGCTGTATGATATTATAATGAGGTGTTGTGTGGTCAGCCTTACCCGTACCTCTGATGCTGTATGATATTATAATGAGGTGTTGTGTGGTCAGCCTTACCCATACCTCTGATGCTGTATGATATTATAATGAGGTGTTGGGTGGTCAGCCTTACCCATACCTCTGATGCTGTATGATATTATAATGAGGTGTTGTGTCGTCAGCCTTACCCATACCTCTGATGCTGTATGATATTATAATGAGGTGTTGGGTAGTCAGCCTTACCCATACCTCCGATGCTGTATGATATTATAATGATAACAAAGGTGTTGTGTGGTGAGCCTTACCCGTACCTCTGATGTTGTATGATATTATAATGAGGTGTTGGGTAGTCAGCCTTACCCATACCTCTGATGCTGTATGATATTATAATGATAACAAAGGTGTTGTGTGGTCAGCCTTACCCGTACCTCTGATGCTGTATGATATTATAATGATAATAAAGGTGTTGTGTGGTCAGCCTTACCCGTACCTCTGATGCTGTATGATATTATAATGAGGTGTTGTGTGGTCAGCCTTACCCGTACCTCTGATGCTGTATGATATTATAATGAGGTGTTGTGTGGTCAGCCTTACCCGTACCTCTGATGCTGTATGATATTATAATGAGCTGTTGGGTGGTCAGCCCTCGTGGCATGTATCACTGCGTTGCGTCACCACTGACATGGTGTATTACATTGCTCATCAGGAACCTGACAACGCTATTGATTTCCATATCTATCCTATACAGTATTTATCACTAGCCATGAAGGTATCCCATGACTACTGACTCTAACAAATCCCGCCGGCCGTACACACGAATCCGGAGAATCCACAACTCAGCAAATAGTGAGTCACTTTAATATCTACAGACACCACTCAACAAACAGGGAGTCACTTTAATATCTACAGACACAACTCAGCAAACAGTGAGTTATACTTTAATGTCTACAGACACCACCCAACAAACAGTGAGTCACTTTAATATCTACAGACACCACTCAGCAAACAGTGAGTTATACTTTAATATCTACAGACACCACTCAGCAAACAGGGAGTCACTTTAATATCTACAGACACCACTCAACAAACAGGGAGTCACTTTAATATCTACAGACACCACTCAACAAACAGGGAGTCACTTTAATATCTACAGACACCACTCAACAAACAGTGAGTTATACTTTAATATCTACAGACACCACTCAGCAAACAGTGAGATATACTTTAATATCTACAGACACCACTCAGCAAACAGGGAGTAACTTTAATATCTACAGACACCACTCAGCAAACTGTGAGATATACTTTAATGTCTACAGACACCACTCAGCAAACTGTGAGATATACTTTAATGTCTACAGACACCACTCAGCAAACTGTGAGATATACTTTAATGTCTACAGACACCACTCAGCAAACTGTGAGATATACTTTAATATCTACAGACACCACTCAGCAAACTGTGAGTTATACTTTAATGTCTACAGACACCACTCAGCAAACAGGGGGTAACTTTAATATCTACAGACACCACTCAGCAAACTGTGAGTTATACTTTGATATCTACAGACACCACTCAGCAAACAGTGAGTTATACTTTAATGTCTACAGACACCACTCAGCAAACAGTGAGTTATACTTTAATGTCTACAGACACCACTCAGCAAACAGGGGGTAACTTTAATATCTACAGACACCACTCAGCAAACAGTGAGTCACTTTAATATCTACAGACACCACTCAGCAAACAGTGAGTTATACTTTAATGTCTACAGACACCACTCAGCAAACAGGGGGTAACTTTAATATCTACAGACACCACTCAGCAAACTGTGAGATATACTTTAATGTCTACAGACACCACTCGGCAAACAGTGAGTTATACTTTAATGTCTACCGACACCACTCAGCAAACAGGGGGTAACTTTAATATCTACAGACACCACTCAGCAAACAGTGAGATATACTTTAATGTCTACAGACACCACTCAGAAAACAGTGAGATATACTTTAATGTCTACAGACACCACTCAGCAAACAGGGGGTAACTTTAATATCTACAGACACCACTCAGCAAACAGTGAGTTATACTTTGATGTCTACAGACACCACTCAGCAAACAGGGAGTAACTTTAATATTTACAGACACCACTCAGCAAACTGTGAGATATACTTTAATATCTACAGACACCACTCAGCAAACAGGGAGTAACTTTAATATTTACAGACACCACTCAGCAAACTGTGAGATATACTTTAATATCTACAGACACCACTCAGCAAACAGGGAGTAACTTTAATATCTACAGACACCACTCAGGAAACTGTGAGTTATACTTTAATGTCTACAGTTTTAGTGATTTGCGGTAAACTCCTCCCACACAGAGGTCTGTCTGTGAGAACGTTGGACGTTTTCCCCGCTGGTGTAGACACTAAGTGTCACGTCTGAACAGAGAGGTGTGAACTAAGAACGACACGAGTAGAACGAGGCCCATGAGCACTGTGAGGATCAAACCCACCGAGCCACACCCCGGTGAGAGACTGGGCGTACCTATATACCCAAATACACACAGTGTGAACTGTACACTTCCCGCTATTCTGAGTCTGGGCGTACCTATATACCCAAATACACAGTGCGAACTGTACACTTCCCGCTAGTCTGAGACTGGGCGTACCCAAATACACACAGTGCGAACTGTACACTTCCCGCTAGTCTGAGACTGGGCGTACCTATATACCCAAATACACAGTGTGAACTGTACACTTCCCGCTAGTCTGAGACTGGGCATAGCTATATACCCAAATACACACAGTGTGAACTGTACACTTCCCGCTAGTCTGAGACTGGGCGTACCTATATACCCAAATACACAGTGCGAACTGTACACTTCCCGCTAGTCTGAGACTGGGCGTACCCAAATACACACAGTGCGAACTGTACACTTCCCGCTAGTCTGAGACTGGGCGTACCTATATACCCAAATACACAGTGCGAACTGTACACTTCCCGCTAGTCTGAGACTGGGCGTACCTATATACCCAAATACACACAGTGTGAACTGTACACTTCCCGCTAGTCTGAGACTGGGCATACCTATATACCCAAATACACGGTGCGAACTGTACACTTCCCGCTAGTCTGAGACTGGGCGTACCCAAATACACACAGTGGGAACTGTACACTTCCCGCTAGTCTGAGACTGGGCGTACCTATATACCCAAATACACAGTGCGAACTGTACACTTCCCGCTAGTCTGAGACTGGGCGTACCTATATACCCAAATACACACAGTGTGAACTGTACACTTCCTGCTAGTCTGAGACTGGGCGTACCTATATACCCAAATACACAGTGCGAACTGTACACTTCCCGCTAGTCTGAGACTGGGCGTACCTATATACCCAAATACACACAGTGTGAACTGTACACTTCCCGCTAGTCTGAGACTGGGCGTACCTAAATACCCAAATACACATTGTGAACTGTACACTTCCCGCTAGTCTGAGACTGGGCGTACCTATATACCCAAATACACACAGTGTGAACTGTACACTTCCCGCTAGTCTGAGACTGGGCGTACCTAAATACCCAAATACACATTGTGAACTGTACACTTCCCGCTAGTCTGAGACTGGGCGTACCTATATACCCAAATACACACAGTGTGAACTGTACACTTCCCGCTAGTCTGAGACTGGGCGTACCTTAATACCCAAATACACATTGTGAACTGTACACTTCCCACTAGTCTGAGACTGGGCGTACCTATATACCCAAATACACACAGTGTGAACTGTACACTTCCCGCTAGTCTGAGACTGGGCGTACCTATATACCCAAATACACAGTGTGAACTGTACACTTCCCACTAGTCTGAGACTGGGCGTACCTAAATACCCAAATACACATTGTGAACTGTACACTTCCCACTAGTCTGAGACTGGGCGTACCTATATACCCAAATACACACAGTGTGAACTGTACACTTCCCGCTAGTCTGAGACTGGGCGTACCTATACCCAAATACACAGTGCGAACTGTACACTTCCCACTAGTCTGAGACTGGGCGTACCTAAATACCCAAATACACATTGTGAACTGTACACTTCCCGCTAGTCTGAGACTGGGCGTACCCAAATACACACAGTGTGAACTGTACACTTCCCACTAGTCTGAGACTGGGCGTACCTATATACCCAAATACACAGTGAGAACTGTACACTTCCCGCTAGTCTGAGACTGGGCGTACCTATATACCCAAATACACACAGTGTGAACTGTACACTTCCCGCTAGTCTGAGACTGGGCGTACCTATATACCCAAATACACACAGTGTGAACTGTACACTTCCTGCTAGTCTGAGACTGGGCGTACCTATATACCCAAATACACAGTGCGAACTGTACACTTCCCGCTAGTCTGAGACTGGGCGTACCCAAATACACACAGTGGGAACTGTACACTTCCCGCTAGTCTGAGACTGGGCGTACCTATATACCCAAATACACATTGTGAACTGTACACTTCCCGCTAGTCTGAGACTGGGCGTACCTATATACCCAAATACACACAGTGTGAATCGGGAGGTTAGAGTTACGGCATACTCTATAGAAACTCAGAGTGAGTTTGTATATTCTATATATAAGTTATGGCTTGCAGTTATCATAAATATAACGGGCAACAAACCAGTGAATTGGTTTGGCGGAATGTATTATTATATACCCGTGCACGAAACTAACGCCTTTACTGTATGTCAGTAATGTTCGTATATCATATGCACATGCACGAAATGCAGTGTACGGGTACCGGATGCACGAAACAGGAAGCAGTTAGCTTGTTCCTGACAGTATATGATTCATATAAACCAGCGAAAAAAGCTGAGAGCGATGCATAAATATCGACCGTGAATATACGCAATTCAAACCCATGAAAGAGGCATATAGATACGTTAATAAATACAAAACATTTAGATACAAGATTAGAAATATAAATGAAATTGGCATACGATGGTAAAGAACTTTGCACTGCACTTAGCACCCTGCTCTGCCGACCACGAGCTCCGGACGTCAAATCTATAAATAACACACCTAGACTTTATTGTGTAAGATTTAAGACTTTTCAACACAGTGAAAAATCGGTTTGTTCAAGTCAGTGACAAGAGGGCAGCTGGCGTAACCGTTTAGAACTGATGACGTCACTGGCGACACGAGATGGTTACCTGGTTACCAAGTTGATAGTGGAGACGAACATAGCAACTGTTGCTACATGCAAAGATACAGTTGACACATAACTTGCACTGCATGAAAACCACCATTTTACATATATATACGCCATCGCGATAACGCACATATCGGCTGTATCGTGGCTTGTTTATATTTGTATACACCTCTTATACAAGTCTGCGTTTCGGGCGTCTACGAGACAGTTGTCATATGTAGATGCACGCGACTTGGCTGTCTTTCACGCCTGGCGTATTTAAGATAAAACATACTCTGCGCAATATATATACGTACAGTAAAACCCCTCTTCCGGGACACCCCGCTTAAGGGGACACCCCGCTTAAGGGGACAATTTGCTCGGAACGGAAATTTTTCCCTCTATTAAGAGTTTATTTTAACCCCGCTTTAGGGGACACCCCGCTTAAGGGGACACCCCGCTTTAGGGGACAGTTTTTCGGTACAGAAATGCTTAAAAACCTCGCTTAAGGGGACAGTTTTGGAGGGACATCATATCAAAAATACTGAAAATCCAGTTCCTGTAGTGTCTCCTGGCCCTCTGAAGGAGGTCCAGGAGGTCCACCTCGTTGAAGGGAGTGTCTAGACTGAGAGAAATCAGCGGCGGCATAAGCAACTCACCATGAGCCGCCCAGAGCCGCGACGGCTCACTGAATACCACACCTTCAAAGCCACCAGCCCGCCCTGAACTGCCCACCGCTAACCTGTAAGCGGACCTCTAACCCCCTATCTTCAACAGGTGCGAAAGTCGCTCATACTGATATCCACTCACTGTAGCCCGCCTGTCTGTCCCGTACAAACGGCACAATGGAAAGAAGCGATACTGAGGTCGGGGGGGGGGGGGGGCTGTGATGCATTGCATCGGTATATAGGTATATAAGAATATAACCCCAAGAATATAGGTCCTCGTCCACCGAAAGTGCAGTCCACCCTCAATGCCTTCCTGGGACTGTGAAACTGTATATACATTGTACTGTACATTTACATGTATCATCTATTTATATTCATTTATATTGTATGATTTATATTTATTTGCTTATTTATATATTATTAATAAACCTTTTAACCTAATAACCATCGTTTCCTTCATTTATGTAGGTATTCTCTATTGTATAACCATTGGCAGACAGAAAACCCCGCTTAAGGGGACAC
The DNA here is from genome assembly GCA_950022655.1 of Alentia gelatinosa. Lineage (NCBI taxonomy): Eukaryota > Metazoa > Annelida > Polychaeta > Phyllodocida > Polynoidae > Alentia > Alentia gelatinosa. The sequence continues at coordinate 50,088,240 of OX465591.1, read as the reverse complement.
CCCGCTTAAGGGGACAGTTGGCCCGGAACGGAGGGTGTCCCCTTAAGAGGGGTTTTACTGTATATGATACCAAAAAAAAAGAATTGCGACCCACGGCCCACCCCGTCCTGTGGGTGTTGGTAGAGGATGCACCAACACTGACCTGCCACCCGCCACCCTTCCCCTCCCTACCCCACCCCCCACCTTGAAAGTAAGATCTATTAGAAAAACAATTAAAAAAACAACATAATACAAGGTTTACTGTGTGTAATTAATCAATTTATACTTAATTAGGTTTTTATAAAATAAATTGGTAATATAAGATTGCAATTTTCATATAATACAGACTTGGATGGTTAATGGCAAATGAAATATGCTACCAGTAGTGTTCCCAAGTGGCAGAGAATGGAACTGTTTGAGAGTGGTGTATATACAACGGAATCAGGTGTATATATGACGTATATAAGACCGCACCATGGACATGTATATACGCCACTAGATAAGGCGTCTACGAGACGGATAACAGGTCGAACTTCTAGACTCAAAATCCTACTGTTAGACATGTTTCGCATACATATGTAAAGCGGTAGGTTTTGTGCAGTGTTGGCAGGAATTATATTATTGTAGCATTATAATGTTACATAAGTTGTGGCTTGCGTTAATCATAAATATAACAGACAGCAAACAAGTGAATTGGTTTGGCAGAATGAAATAAAAAACTCAGACCAAACACCGGCCAAGATGAATTGACGTAATATCATGAATTAATTCACAGAGAATCTTTAAAATACGGCAGATGAATGTAACTAGACAGACAGGGGTGAAGTATCATTGAATTATTACCGTATATACCTCAGATTGGTTACTCAACATGACACAAGAGACCAGCTCTTAAATGGGTTTTTGGGCAATATTTGATTCACCCAAACCCAGTAATAATAGTTTAGACAAATTTTTAAGAAAAATTGAAATTATACATAAAGGGAAAAACTTGCCGACATAGACCAACATTTGATGAGACCTAATTCACACATAGGACAATATTATCATTGACTTTCTCCTCTGACTTATTAATGAACTTTAAATAAGTCAAGTCTGAATGGGATCTATGCCAAAACAGTTAATGGAGATATGAGCCAATGCCATGTTGCCATGTTTAATTATTCTAATATTCATGTAATGTTTGCTGTGAATAATTAAAGATTGAGAACTACATTTCACTCTCTGACCTCTTCCATGACACTAGAGTATGTAGAATGAAGTAAGATAATTGTTACTTAACTTTGAATTATCAATTATTATCAATATAAGAAGTAATAAACATCCCTAAGATGTACCTCGTTCTTGGAATTAATAGATTCTGGTAGCCTTCCAACACACAGCCTAGAGTAGCCTCTACCTCCCCTCTTCATTAGTGTAATTGATAATTAAGCTCATTAGCATAATTAATTCTTTTCAATAAAGTTACTATAATTCTTTACTTAATACATTAAGTAATGAGATCGAATCTATTGAAATAGTTGACTTTCCTATAGATATGTAATCATCTATGTAGGTTAGATTAATGAATCTGATAAATTAAGGAGATTAGGAATATGCTCTAATATTCCCCACGTCCATTTATACTATAATTCCCGCTAGGTGGCGACACTGTCCTGTTAGTTATGTTTTGTTAATACAGGTGTTGCCGTTCAGCGCCGCCTAACGGCCCACTGTCTCGTTACGCGGCCGCTCGGACAATATGTTTGTTAATTATTTCTATAGTCTATCCCGTGTCCACTACGTTCCGTAGTTGGTGCTGGTTATTTCAGTAGTTCCTTAGTTAGTCTCCAGATGACTCTGGGGTCTTGTACTAAGTCTAATAGTAAAATCTTTACTCCCCGCTAGATGTGTATTCTATAGGAATACTTACACAGTTAGATAGGTTACTATTGTCCCCTTCTAATATTGATAAATAAACTAAATTAACAATCACACTACCAGAACAGTCTTCAGTGTAGGGTGAGTGAGTGCAGGGAGCCCTAACATAGAGGTTGTGGTGGGGTTAGGCGGGGTTAGGCGGGGTTAGGCGGGGGTTAGGCGGGGGTTAGGCGGGGTTAGGCGGGGTTAGGCGGGGTTAGGCGGGGGTTAGGCGGGGTTAGGCGGGGTTAGGATGGGGTTAGGCGGGGGTTAGGCGGGGTTTAGGCGGGGTTAGGCGGGGGTTAGGCGGGGTTAGGCGGGGTTAGGCGGGGGTTAGGCAGGGGTTAGGCAGGGCTAGGCGGGGGTTAGGCAGGGGTAAGGCGGGGTTAGGCGGGGGTTAGGCAGGGGTTAGGCAGGGTTAGGCGGGGGTTAGGCAGGGGTTAGGCGGGGTTAGGCGGGGGTTAGGCGGGGGTTAGGCGGGGGTTAGGCGGGGGTTAGGCGGGGGTAAGGCAGGGGTTAGGCGGGGGTTAGGCGGGGGTTAGGCAGGGGTTAGGCGGGGGTTAGGCGGGGGTTAGGCGGGGGTTAGGCAGGGGTTAGGCGGGGGTTAGGCGGGGGTTAGGCGGGGATAGGCAGGGGTTAGGCGGGGGTTAGGCGGGGGTTAGGCGGGGGTTAGGCGGGGGTTAGGCGGGGGTTAGGCGGGGGTTAGGCGGGGTTAGGCGGGGGTATTACAGGGGTTAGGCGGGGGTTAGGCAGGGCTTAGGCGGGGGTATTGTAGGGGTTAGGCAGGGATAGGTCGAGGTTAGGCGGGGATAGGCCGAGGTTAGGCAGGGGTTTGGCGGGGTTAGGCGGGGTTAGGCGGGGGTTAGGCGGGGGTATTACAGGGGTTAGGTGGGGATAGGCCGAGGTTAGGCGGGGATAGGCCGAGGTTAGGCAGGGGTTAGGCGGGGGTATTGTAGGGGTTAGGCAGGGATAGGTCGAGGTTAGGCAGGGGTTAGGCGGGGATAGGCCGAGGTTAGGCGGGGGTTAGGCAGCAGTTAGGTGGCATTCGTTAGGCAGTGGCATTGCGGCCCTTAACCCTTTAAGAGCGAATGATGCCTTGAGGCATCATCCAGCCCAGGGCGAATGATGCCTTGAGGCATCATTTCTCAAAAAATCTACTGAATCGTTTTTAACAAAAAAACATTAATGAAATTTTCACAGAATGTATTTATGATACCATTATTAGTATTTCTAATCAAAAGAAATAAAATATTTAAGATTATTTATCATATCATGTGATTAAATAATTGAATTAACAGTTTTAACGACTCTGTGCCCGCCCCCTGGTGGTATAAAGTGCCACCAGCACCCGTCCTCCAGGTGGTAGCTTGGTCATAGGCACCCGTACTTAAAGGGTTAATGTCTATATTCTCAACTTCTTAAAGACTTATAAAGGCTTACATCCAGAACCCTACAGAAGAGTGGTGTTTGGAAGTAAAATCTATTAAAAACAAGTTTTAAAAAGCCAAAGAATTCTGGGTTTATCATATGTATTTAATGAAGAAATAATAAATAGGGTTTTAGAACAATTTTATAATAAAAATTGATAATACATCATTGGGTTTTCTATATACCAAGGACTTAATGACTAATGGCAAATGAGATATACTCTAGTGGTGTCCCTAAGTGGCAGAGATAGGAACTATTGGATAGTGGTGTAAATACAACAGAATCAGGCGTATATATATGACATATATGGATGCTTATCTAAGCCTAGAGGTGAGGCGTATGCACGACAGAAAATAAATCAACTTGTATATGCAAAACCATACCTTTATACAGTGTTCGCATACATATGTAAAGTGGTTAGTTTCTTGTGTTACGCTGTGGTTGATCTGATAAATTGGGAAACCCCAACGCGTTAGAACTCGGATGGAGTGTGTAAGGCATGCCCAAGGGTCTAATCCGCTGGGAGAGTGAGAGTGGGCAAATCAGATGACGCATAACGGTCATCTTTGATTGTTTCACTGTTGAGAGGCGTGGAGTCGCTCAACTACGAAATATGAAAGGTCAGCATGGTACAGAGGCTTAGTGCAGTGGGATGGATTAGATGCATCCATACAAAGACTAGCTGGTACAGCGGAGTTCAAGAGAGCGATCAAAAGACAACAAACAATACGTGAATGTTGACCTAACTGCTGATAATTGCATGTATCATGGAGTATCTGACATATCATCTCATTTCCATCATCTCAACAATCATACTCTATTTACCTGGGTATGGCCAGAAGTCAGCGTTGGCTACTTCAGCTGAACCTAAGACGCCCCGACATACTTAGTCGGCTCTGCCAGCGAAGGAGGCAGGGAAAGTACTGACCAACCCCGGGGCTAGCCTGCGTTGTACATTGACCCATGTTGGCTACAGCCGCAAAAGACTCCTGGAGCCGCAGGAACCCCCTGCTCCTGGTTTTAGTGTGACCTCGCAGTGGGAGAGGGTGTCAGAGGACATTGTCAGCCCAGAGTCAAGAGCCTTAGCAATGGTGGGTGCCGACGTCTGCGCCTCCTGGTACCGAGGAAACCCCCACCCCGGTGAGCCCACAATGGACACCGACACCTTCTCTTCCCGCTCTGGCTGGGCCCAACCTCAGGCGGCGGCAGAAAAGACCCCGGTCCCGGGCCCCGGCCTGCTCTGCTCCACAAAAGACCCCGGTCCCGGGCCCCGGCGTGCTCTGCTCCACAAAAGACCCCGGTCCCGGGCCCCGGCGTGCTCTGCTCCACAAAAGACCCCGGTCCCGGGCCCCGGCATGCTCTGCTCCAGAAAAGACCCCGGTCCCGGGCCCCGGCGTGCTCTGCTCCAGAAAAGACCCCGGTCCGGGGCCCCGGCCTGCTCTGCTCCAGAAAAGACCCCGGTCCCGGGCCCCGGCATGCTCTGCTCCAGAAAAGACCCCGGTCCCGGGCCCCGGCGTGCTCTGCTCCAGAAAAGACCCCGGTCCGGGGCCCCGGCCTGCTCTGCTCCACAAAAGGGCATTATGGCCGCCGAGTAGACCATGCACGCTAGAAGCCCGCTCCGCATGGCAGGTCGGATTTAACGCGTACTAGGGAATCAAGTACACTATAGTAGAGATATATACAGGTATAAACCTATCAAGATACCTAAGGAACTATTCACAGGATATAAGGTTGGTGATTCAACTGATAATTACAGTATTTGGTACAGTAATTCTGTGGTATTGCGGATATATATTATGACGAACCGTGGCAGGCGCCGGTCGCGTGGTAAAACAATAGACAATTCCGAGGCACAGGCCCGAGACACAGCAGGTAGAAAAAGGAATCGTACTATTTCCAAGGAGAAAATAATATCGCCGACTTCAATGGCGGACCAAAAACGATACCGGAGCGATACTCCTAAGTCGGACGCTGTAGGCACGGTAGTAGAGGAAGAAGTTGCTAATAGCATACTGATAGTAGAGAGCCAGGAAATCAAAGGGCACGCAAGTAACCTACCCAAACCAGTAACGTCAGCTGATGACCCGAGTTTGCGCGAGCTTATATTGGATATCGGCCTGAAAATGAAGGAAGAAGTAAAGACGATTGGTACCAAGATGGACTCAATGAGAGAAGAAATATCAAACAACTTATCGCAGCTTCGAGTAGAAATGTTCCGGGACACACAGTCGGAGATAAAGTCGGCTATGGTTCATGTAGATGAAAAGTTAGGACATTTGGAAACACTACATATTGATTTGGAAAAATCACATAACTCTCTGACCAAGTCAATGAATGAAAACAAACGGCACTTAGATTACCTGTTGGCAAAAGATAAAAACAGAGGCGGTTCCCCGTCCGAGTTAAAGGCCAATCCTTTAAATTTGCCGCTCTTGGATAATCGTACTTATGCTAGTGTCACTTCATCAGGACCCAAACCAATGGATCGTTTTGCAAGATGTTTCATCACTGATCGAAGTAGAAACATAGTGATTTTGGGGGTTCCCTATTATTCTCAAGAGGACCTTGGTTTGATATTTCACCAATTGGTAAGCGAAACTGGAATGTACTTCAAGCCTGATGATGTTCTAAACATTACAAGAATCGTGGGGAGAAATAACCAAGCACAAGATCAAATGGGACGTCCAAAACCAATATTGGTGTCATTCACGAATATAGCAGCTTACGAACGATTTCTTACAAATGCATATCGTGTTTCAGGTTTATCGCAAGGCTGGAACGTGGTGGTAAGACCGGATGAACCATGGAATGTTAGGCGGACCTGTGGAATCTACAAAATGATTGCTGGCTATCAAAGGAGGATTGGTAAAGATGCAGAGCTAGTCCCAGAAGGTATCAAAGTCAGTGGCCGTGTCTTTAATTTTGCAGGTCTAGACCAGATTCCAGCAAGTCTTTTTCCCCCAGATTGGGACCCTGAACAAAAACAAGGTTGGAATGATCCCCGTTCGAGACCTACGCAACCTCCACATTTGTCAAACCCTGATGTAAGGAAGTCCATAATAGCTGATATAACGAGCGCAATGGCAAGGGACAAACCCAACACACCCACACCTACCAACTCTAAGGGAAAGGATGACAGCTTAGAAAGGGATATAGCTAAGACCCTGGTGACTGACTGCACCCAGAAAAGCACTGGACCAGTAGAACAGGTTATCGTGCCCCAGGCCGAGAACATTGAAATAGACCGCACCGATGTAAATATAGATACTTGTAGAACCCGGTTAGGGTCATTGGCAATGCCCAGAACTCCTGAAGGGGAGGGTACTCATAAATCAAAGTTGGGTGTGATTGTATTTGCCGGCGAAACGTCATTCCTGAGCAATTTCTATAAAAGTGAATTGAGATTGTCTGTCCCCTGGAAAACTTATAACGATAAAGAAGAAGAAATCTACGAAGTTATTAAAACACACACTTTCAATAGTGTCGAGCAGGCTTTTGTGTATACTAAAGCAGGTTTGGCTGGGGATGTTGACATGGGGAATCACATCTTAAATAGTAACTCAGTAAAGTACATTAAGCACCTAAGTAAGCAAATAAAAACAGACGGCTGGGACAGTATAAAAATATCTATACTGGAATCTATTATTGCGCTGAAGTTCACCCAAAATGATGCACTTGCCGAACGTCTGGTGGCAACCTATCCTAGTAAACTGGTAGAGGCCACCCCCGACCCCTTCTGGGGAGGGGGTGCTAAGTACAACGACCCAATTTATGACCAAACTGGACACAGAGGCGAAAACCACACCGGCCGTATCCTGGAACGGGTGAGAGCACAGTTGAAAAGAATCCTCTCAACAAAATAAGGTCAGTAGTACTGATACACCAGAGTAGTAATCATGGTCCGCTTGTTTATCGGAGACTCCCGGGTTAATTACATACAAAACGACATACGTATGGCACAGAACTTCATCTGTGTAACTCTGAAAGGTGCCGGATTTACCAGAATTAGAAACTATTTGCACAGACCTAATGTCTTGGATGGAATCGATGTGGTATATATATCATGTGGGATAACGGAAATCACTAACAAGTGCAGGCATACTGGTCTGGTATCCCTCAAACGTGAATCAATGCAGGATCTAATGGACAGGGTAATTCAAGTTTGCCTGGCTATTAGGAGAGATGTGAGTGACCTATCCCCCGGTACAAAAATAGTATTCACTACGTGCTACGCGATGGATATTACGGTCTACAAAAAGGGAAATAGGATATATACCCGGCAACAGCAAGAGATTATTGATAGATGCCTGGATCTTTCTGCTGAGCTTGGTAGGATTAATGATAGGATGAACTTATTCACCCCCCGTATCCACCATGCCTTACATAGGTACAGATGTTCCACACACGCTTACACCCACTCACTCCACCGACTGACTGATGGTTGTCATGCTACTGGACACACTGCCACTAAGATTGTAGGGATAGTCATTCGTGCATTATTGAACAACATAAATGCTGGTCGTCATATTTAATCGAATGAAGTATACCAACTGAACATGGACTAAGAATGTGCTATTATGTATGTTGACTTATTTCTTCGGCTTTTCTTAGCCTAATAATATAACGAACGACACTGTTTGGTACTTTTATTTTTATTACTTGATCGCAGTTATTCCACTATTGGTACTGTTACTTATCTAAGAGCAAAAACTCTGACTGTTTTGTTTTGTTTTGTTATTTTGCCTACTGAGGAAACACTTATAGTATTGGCCCCTATTGTTTACCTTATATTTTTAGTTATCTTGAGTCACATTTACCAGTCGAGTATATATATCCTTTCAACGAACCGGCTTTACTTAGCTGATATAAAAAGTATTGATCTGAAAATTTGAACTGTATTATTTTGTAGTGCCATGTGGAGTGGCACGCTCTAATGCGAACACCTCGTCTCATCTCACCCGATCAGGCTTAGCGAGATATTAACTCTCAAAGGCTAGCCTGTCGGAGATAATTCCCCGGCCAGCCAAGATTATGCCCGCCAGCGAATTCACCCATTCTTCCATTCTTTTTCTCATTATCATCAATACATATGATGTAAACCGTATATACTATCTAGCTCACCTGAAGGTATGGAAATCCCGGGGACGTTGTATCTATATGTATTATATTTTAAAGGAACCGATATGGATTCCATAAAGGGTAATGATATGTTACAAATAGGTTTTCTAAATGTTAGGAGTCTACTTAAACATATGGACCAAGTCAAAATGTTGTATGGTGTAGTAAATATTATGTGCTTTGGCGAGACTTGGTTGAATGAAATGGTCACAGACGATATGATTTATATGCAGAATAAAACTGTATTTAGATTAGATAGAAAGGAAGGCATAGGTGGTGGTCTATGTTGCTCTATCGATGACACTCTGGCTAGTTTTTGTACAGTAAATACTCGACATACTATATCCTCTAGGGAGTATGAATTATTAGTCATTGAAATAGTGAAACCCGATCTTAAGAATATGTTAATAGTAGTTTATTATAAACATCCGAGTATGAATACAACTAGATTCTTAAATTATCTCCAAGAAATTTTAAATGACATAAAGTATAAAAATATGGAAAAATGGCTACTTGGTGACGATAACCTTAATACAATATGCAGAAATAATATTGACAGTGGGCATCTACGCAACTTTTGTTACGATAATGGGTTAAAAAATCTTATCTCTGGAGTAACGAGACCAAGTTCTGAAACATGTCTTGATCATATCCTAACTGACTCATTTAATGTAGAATCCTACAAAATCGACGATAATTTACTGAGTGATCACCTTGCTGTTCTTGCAGTGCGTAAATTTGTGAATAAAAATAAATGCAAGTGTGAATTCGAAGGAAGATCCTACCGTAAGTATAGGCTAGATAAATTTAAAGAGCACTTATTAAACTATGATTGGTCCAAATTCTACAAGGAATCGGATCCTAATATTCAATGGCAAATAATGCTTGAACAAATTAAACAATACCTAGACAAAACCTGTCCTATTGCAAAAATTAAGTTCAAAAGGACAAAGGAACCGTGGATGACAGACTATATATTAGATCTAATGGCTCAAAGGAGGGAATCCGTAAAGTTATTCAAGAAACATGGCACTATGGTATTATCTGATAAGGTATGAATAATAAAGAGATCAATAAATAATGAAATACATAAGGCGAAATCTACTTATTGGAAGGGGTTAATAGAAGAAACTAAAGGTTGCCCAAGAAAATTTTGGAATAATGTTAAGGGTGTTTATGAGCCGAAAATAAATATTAATCCAGAAGGGTTATTAGATGAAGATAATATTCCACTGTATGGATTAGATTTAGCGAATAAAATGAACTCGTTCTATGTGTCTGTTGGCGATGCTTCGTCAGGAAAGAAGACCAGTGACAAGGATAATAATATACATAATGATGCCACACATAGGGAACGTAATTTACCTGTCGATGTACCGGTGGATATTAATATGAATGAAGACGCCTTACATACTGAAACCGGTTTACTACATAAACCACTGGTTGAGCTAGAAACTCTATATAAGTTGATAAAAGAAATAGATATTCATAAATCTAGTGGAATCCAATTTGTAAATTCTAAAATCTTACAGGACACATTTTTAGTGTTGATACGTCAACTGCTTTGTTTGTTCAGGAATTGTATAAATTTAAGTTTGTTTCCGAGTGCATGGGCTATAGCAGAGGTTGTTCCGATTCCAAAGGGATCATCACCGAAAAATATAGGAGACTGGAGACCTATCTCTTTGTTTCCGCTACCTGGAAAACTTTTGGAACGTATTTTACATAGTACCGTTAGTGGGTTTTTAGAAGACAACGATTTATTAAACGACAAACAATTTGGTTTTCGGCCCCACCGTGGAACCACTGATGCAGTAATTAACCTGGCTCAGGATCTCTATGAACATAGAGACCTGGGGCAGCTAACAGCCTGTGCATTCGTCGATTTTGGTAAAGCCTTCGATCGAGTCGATCATAATCTGTTATTCAGAAAATTAAAATTTTTGTATATGGAACAAGGAATGGTGGACTGGTTTAAATCGTATTTACACAACAGAACACAAAAGGTAAGAATCGGCAATTCTTTGTCGGCTGGACTGAGTATCACCGCGGGCATACCACAGGGCAGTATCCTGGGACCTCTGTTATTTAATTGCTTTATCAATGATATTAGGAAAGAAAAATTCGAGTCAAAACACATTTTTTATGCAGACGACCTGGTTTTATATCATTCATCAACTAATATTAAGGATACTATACAGATACTACAACAGGATTTAAACAAACTAGATAACCGGAGCGAGGTGAATAAAATGAAAATTAATATTGGGAAAACAAAAATATGTCTTTATGGATCCAAAGCCGTTAGGAAGAAAGTGTCCTCTGAACATGTTTTAAAATATCAACTCCATCAGTCGCCCGTTCCAGATATCACCTTCATCAGCCAGCCCTTTAGGTTCACTTATAAAGACATCTATAAGTTTCCCCTCATAGCTTGGCCGTACAAATAAACAAACTACAAGACATTACTGTCATTCATGTAGCCGAACTCTCCAGCAGGTCCCTTGATGCATACTATTGTACGATCAGTGGAGTGACTCCTTCCATCTCGTCTCCAGCTTTATTTATACTCAAACATCAACCACAGAGGGGAAGCCCCCTCACTTTGTGTCGTGATACATGGCGTCAGCCTGAACAGATGGGACGTGGCTGTGACGTCTGTTTGCACCCACCTACACATCATAAAGCAGGACTTGACATTTTATATACAGATACAGAAAATCTACATTTAAACCAAAGCCAACAAGTCTATGGGAGAATTCCAATATTCTCCATTCAATATTAACCTAGATGCATCTTCCTGCATCATAATCAATATACCAATCAATTATTTTAGCTCAAAATTACATATAAAATTCCCCCAAGTACATAAACTGATCTGTCCTTCCGGTAGACAGCTCATGCTCCCGTGGATACACTCTGAAGCTAGTATGTAATTTGTACAGACTCTATATTTCGCATCATACAGCATAAATAGGCCTAATCATCTAAATCATTACATAGTATTCAAGGAAATACATTCTACTTTGATATGCCTTACAATTAATTAGCCACCAAAGCTTCCAACACATTGATTTTAAGTTCGGATTGAACTCCTACAAAAATAACTTAACATTAGAAATATCTTGTCATTCAGACCTACCCCCTTTTCGGAAGTCAAACCCTTCCCGTGATGTTTCTCTGAATCCCATAAACCTCCGTTCTCAGGGTGTCCACCAGGTGGGGTGTCAGACTGGTTTCCACCTGCCTCTCCGGAAGAGGGGTGCTTCCATCCTCACCTGCCCCTCACACCTTCCAACCCTATCCTCATTCAGATCCGGGAATAGGGCAGGTGGTCATGGTCACCGCCCACAGGGTCTTCCCCCACATCCCCCTTAGACATCGGAAGGTGATGGTATTTTATGGCCTGGTGAGAGCAACCCCCTTTTATCAACTACAGTTAAATTACCCTGCACTCACACTTGACCTCACCTGACCTTGGTGAGGATGAACGCACAGAGTACACTCAAGGTTTTCCCTTAAATGTATAGATACGAATACATATAGAAACTAAATACAGGACTAAATATAAGGCTAGAATAGCTCTAATATTTTACACACCTCCCCCACTCAAAGTTTGATGCCATGCATCAAACTACAACTTACTAGGATTACTTATATGTTACTTCTATGCCAAAGCAGTACACACACCAAAATAACCCTACAAAAAGGTCCAACTGGATAACAATTTGAAAAGGGTGAAATTCTAAGAAGTGAGGACCGCTAACTCAAGCTCGGTGAGGTCATCTTTAGGGGTAGTACACCGCCTAAATGTTGCCTTGGGTGCCTCCGCAGCCCGTCTTGCCACATACCTCTTGATCTGATAGATCATGGTACCGAGGAGTAGCGTCACCACTGTAACAACTGCTGATACAATATACCCAACATGAATACTGGTATCCCTGGGCCTCTCTATCGGCGCTCTGGGCTTTGTCCATCCCTCCATCTCTACCAGCGGAACAGGAATGCGTTCTCTGAGCTCTAGCTCCTCTATGACTTCTTCCTTCATCTCTTTAGGCCAACTGAAGTTCAACGCGAGTGTTGGTCATGTTCTAAAATACTTCCTGGTTATATTAGTACTACTATACTCTGTCCCCCTTACTTTCCACTCTGATGTTTCCAGCTCACATCCCCCCAATACTTCCAATATCCTTGCTCCTGAAACATCTAACTCCATAGCAGGCTGGCCACCTCAGTGTTACTGGTGTTGATACATATACAACCACAACAAATTTTGATAAACTCAATGGGTAAATTTCGGATCGCTTATCATTTCGCTTACTTATTTCAACCACACAAAATCCACAGGATTGGTTAGAGACTAGTCCTGATTCACAAGTTGGTTTTAAGAGTTCTTTCTGTTGGGTACAAACCCTGGGTTTCTTTCCTACGCAATGTTCTGGCCAAAAGCTCCCTCCTGTGTGGGTGTTTACAGCAATCTCTGCTTGTCCCTTCACAGTCCTTAAAAAAGTTATTGTTCATTAACACGGGGAAATATTGAATAGAGTAACGTAGATAATGTGTTCCACTGAGTCCATAAATATCAACATAGTACACCAGCTGCTTGCTCTCAGTCCATAGTGGCTCCACTTCCATGTTTTCATAGTACCACTCTAGTCGAGGGGTGTCATAACCTCGGTGTCGTAAGTATCTGGTAATGTCTTTAACTTCTTTCCTCGACAATGTCTTTTCAGTCAACCATCCCCGCTCCAGTTCCTGTCGCTGTTTCTCAAAGAGACTGACTTGAAGTTGATATTCACGCATAATCAACTCCAACTCAGTCAGGGTTCTGTCTATAATCCGGGAAATAGACAGACTGGTTACCCGGTGGTCAAGCATGGTCAGTCGTCCCTGCTGCCTAACCAACCGGTTGCGTAAGGCCTCCTCGTGTTTCCGGATGGCCTGCAGATCCATCAGGTTCTCCCTCACATATTTCCTTGTCTGGTTCACAACCGTCACCAAGTCCTTTACATGGTGGTGAACCAGCAAGTTCTCCTTTGCTGTGACCTCAACTAAGTGGCGCAGCTCCTGTACATCTTTATCCATTGAAGTGCCAAATAGAAGCCAGCTCGCCTCTCCTATAATATCCACCAAGCCACGTTTTCGTCTCTGGGGCACAGGAGGCATGTCCGGTTGTAACTCAGTTATCTGCCAGCCGGACAGGCTAAGAGCTGACAACCGGGCCTCCCACACTTGTCTATCTCCTGACGATACTCGTCCTCCAGCTGACTCTATACCCTCCCTTACCCTTTGTACCCACGCCTGCATGGGTATAGGTGGTGGGGGGTTGATGGTAACTAGCGCCACCCATACAGCTTCTACCGTCCTGGCTTCTCCTTGCTCTTCAATCAGCACTCCGTCGGTCTGGAACAAGTCTGCTGCTGCTATACCACTGATTAGGCACAAAAGTGGGAGACAAAGGCAATACATTGCTTCTTCGCCTCCTCGTTATCGTCCTCAAAGTCACCAGTTCTCTTCCCTAAGACCGATGGCCGAAACAATCTGGCAGACCGACTCCTGGTCACCACGTGATAGTCGGTCTGCCTTTTACCTAAGATTGATGGTCCCAAGGCCCTCCGATGCTGAGCAACTGGTTCCTCTGCTGTCGGCTCTGCTGCCCTCCTCCATGATCTCTGGTGCTCTGCGTCTGTCACAGTTCACCATCTTCAACTTCCTGTCCATATTGCAAATGCATGCTATGCACTCTTCCAGTAGCAGGCAAATATCCCATGCTTGCTCTGAGGTTTGCATCCCTTGCTGCCTCTCTAGCACATGGTTTGCCATGATCCCTCTCATCATGCTACTGCTGTGCTGTCCACACTGCTAACTCCTTCTTTTAGTCCCTCTGCTTCTCGTACACTTTACTGCCTCAGCGGTCACCTTCACTCACCGCATTAGCAGCCCTCTGCACACATTTCCATCCTCAGTCCGCCTAATCCTTCTGTTGTGTTCACTAATGATTTGTTACAGAAACATAAATGGTAGGTCCTCTGTCGATCACAGTCACATCAATGTACTCACAGTATAGGGGGTCCATTCTCTTTTTATAGTGCTGTAATACAGCAAGATGTCCTCTATATATCACCTGATCCTCCATTTCTAGCAAGCCGCTGTGATTAAATCAGCAAATGTTGAGGTCTCGTCGTGGTCGCCAGTTTAAAATATCAACTCCATCAGTCGCCCGTTCCAGATATCACCTTCATCAGCCAGCCCTTTAGGTTCACTTATAAAGACATCTATAAGTTTCCCCTCATAGCTTGGCCGTACAAATAAACAAACTACAAGACATTACTGTCATTCATGTAGCCGAACTCTCCAGCAGGTCCCTTGATGCATACTATTGTACGATCAGTGGAGTGACTCCTTCCATCTCGTCTCCAGCTTTATTTATACTCAAACATCAACCACAGAGGGGAAGCCCCCTCACTTTGTGTCGTGATACATGGCGTCAGCCTGAACAGATGGGACGTGGCTGTGACGTCTGTTTGCACCCACCTACACATCATAAAGCAGGACTTGACATTTTATATACAGATACAGAAAATCTACATTTAAACCAAAGCCAACAAGTCTATGGGAGAATTCCAATATTCTCCATTCAATATTAACCTAGATGCATCTTCCTGCATCATAATCAATATACCAATCAATTATTTTAGCTCAAAATTACATATAAAATTCCCCCAAGTACATAAACTGATCTGTCCTTCCGGTAGACAGCTCATGCTCCCGTGGATACACTCTGAAGCTAGTATGTAATTTGTACAGACTCTATATTTCGCATCATACAGCATAAATAGGCCTAATCATCTAAATCATTACATAGTATTCAAGGAAATACATTCTACTTTGATATACCTTACAATTAATTAGCCACCAAAGCTTCCAACACATTGATTTTAAGTTCGGATTGAACTCCTACAAAAATAACTTAACATTAGAAATATCTTGTCATTCAGACCTACCCCCTTTTCGGAAGTCAAACCCTTCCCGTGATGTTTCTCTGAATCCCATAAACCTCCGTTCTCAGGGTGTCCACCAGGTGGGGTGTCAGACTGGTTTCCACCTGCCTCTCCGGAAGAGGGGTGCTTCCATCCTCACCTGCCCCTCACACCTTCCAACCCTATCCTCATTCAGATCCGGGAATAGGGCAGGTGGTCATGGTCACCGCCCACAGGGTCTTCCCCCACATCCCCCTTAGACATCGGAAGGTGATGGTATTTTATGGCCTGGTGAGAGCAACCCCCTTTTATCAACTACAGTTAAATTACCCTGCACTCACACTTGACCTCACCTGACCTTGGTGAGGATGAACGCACAGAGTACACTCAAGGTTTTCCCTTAAATGTATAGATACGAATACATATAGAAACTAAATACAGGACTAAATATAAGGCTAGAATAGCTCTAATATTTTACAATGTGCTGCAACTGGGAGGGGAAGTCTTACCTTTCTGTGATAAATTTAGTTATTTGGGGATCACCATAGACAATGATCTAAGTTGGGAACAAAGTATAGCAGGAACATTAAAAAGAATCAACTATAGACTATTTAGGTTATCCAAGATACGTAGATATATATCACGTAGTACGTCAATAGAAATATACAAAAAGCTTATAGCTCCACTGTTTGATTACAGTAGTTATCTTGTCGTTGGTGCACGTAAATCGATCTTGCACACACTATGTGGTGTACAATTTTTGGATAAACGAATGAATTATCTGTTATATGTTTATATGTACAAATTTACACGAAATTTAACCATGCCAGATGAACCTCGTACCCGGAACGAACATAAAATAACTATTAAAATGAGAAAACCAATTACTAGCTTCTTTAGGCGTAGCCCAATATATCGTGGCATGATGGTTTGGAATACCCTTGATGGAGAAACTCAGAGGACGAGTATCGGGACTTATAAAAAAGAGATTAAGAGACTACTTTACACTTGAGAGATATAGATACCTTACTTGTATTATATAGTATGTTCGTATTCACTAATCTGTTCACCTCACCCTTCATCACCCCCCTTATGGGATATTGTATATTTCTGTACACAAGACGGGATCTGTTTGCGATAGAACCGTATGTATTGATGGTCACAGAAGCGATTAGTAAACCTGCTACTGCAGATGTCGCTTATGCAATTGTATCTCGTGCCCGTGCCCCGGCCTGCTCTGCTCCAGAAAAGACCCCGGCCCCGTGCCCCGGCGTGCTCTGCTCCACAAAAGACCCCGGTCCCGGGCCCCGGCCTGCTCTGCTCCAGAAAAGACCCCGGCCCCGTGCCCCGGCGTGCTCTGCTCCACAAAAGACCCCGGTCCGGGGCCCCGGCCTGCTCTGCTCCGGCTGCATCCGGGTCGCGGGATGTGTATCCCACCTCAGAGACCTCTGCCAGCACCACAAGTGGAGGAGACTTGGTGCCAAAACACATCCGGACGTATCTGGAGCGTTTAGACAAACAGGTTGTCGCAAACAGATAACGCAGCACCATCATAGACTCACTGAGTACGAGTGTGTGATTTCACATGTCCGCATGTCCGCTCTGCTGCAGGCTCCTGTGGAGAACGAGCACGCAAAGTTAGCTGCACATGGAGCGAGGCGTCAAACAGGGCCTTGAAGGAGTAGGACTTTCAGTATCGCCCTATCTTTGGGGCTGCCCTGTATACTCTTTATGATGCAGAGACCTCCGATCCTGCCCCAGCAGAAGCCGTGTGGATTTAGCATCAATGGGGATGCGCGGGGACCTGAATTTCGAGAACATGCCAACTCTGACAGTAGAGCAGCCTACTGGGTGGTTGGAATGGGGTTCGGGTCGGGACTATGCCCTAGAGGCTGCTCAGAGCCAGGCCAGGGCCCTGTTTTTCAGTAACGACATCGTCGGCCAACGATACCGTACGATCGTCCAGCGATTCCATGACATTCTGGAAGACACAAAATGGCCGCTGTTCTATAGACACGATCGTAGTGCGCCACTCACGATCGCCGCTAAAAGTGTCGGCCTTCACGACAAGTATAGAACCCTCTTAGGTTCTATAACACATCACTGTGCGTATATAGAGGATTTTTCTCCTTTCCGACGGAATTAAGCCATGCAATTTTTATATGAGTAAGAGATACATATAACCTATAATCGTATCAAATATTGAGAAAATCGGCTGCACCGTTCTGAAGTTATCGGCGTTTTAATTTCGTCATAGCAATCGTCTTCTCTGGTGGCCAGTCACCCTCCCACCTCCCGATCCGCAGTTAATGTCAAGGTCGCTGCATAAATTAGCGGAGGCGTCGAGAAAATACACTGGCCACCAGAGCAGACGATTGCTATGACGAAATTCAATCGCCGATATCTTCATAACGGTGCGGCCGATTTTCTTCATATTTGGTACGATTATAGGATATATGTATGCCCCACTCCTGTAAAAATGTCATTGCTTAACTCCAACGGGAAGTGAAGTTGCGCATTCTGTACGACATGTCCATAGGTGTCATGAACCAACGACAATTTGGGCGACATTTTCAATCACGTGACCCCACGATTGTCGTGACTGAAAAACACGTTTGGCTGCCCTACGCCTCTTAGACTCACGACATATCGCCTATTCACTAAAGTGTCGTGTCTATCAAACACTGACGGCAAAAACACGTCGCCCATAACGATTGTCGTGACTGAAAAACAGGGCCCAGGCCCAGACAACTCACCGCTCCGGCTGGGAGTCCACATATCTATTATCCATCGTATACAAAGCCCCCATTGAAAATGTATGGGGACTCAGTAAACCACGACCCATTGTATAAAACCTGTCATATACCATAACTGTGTTATACGGAATCAAACCTGTGGTATACGGCCTCAAAACCGTGGTATACGGGAAAAATAGTCCCTTTTGCTATAGAGCAAAGAAATAGTTCCTGTTGTTATACCCGTCAATATGGCAATTGACAGGTTTAATTTATTCGAAAAGATGGATAATAAATACAACAAAAGATGGTTTTGTGGACAGGCGGCTCTGTAAACCACTCGAGGTTGACCACGAAATATACTCGCTAGCGCTTGTGTATTATTACGCGTCAACCCCTCGTGGTTTACGGCCGCCTGTCCACAAAACCATCGATTATTGTCTATATACATGTGACTAAAATGAATGTACCTTATGTTTCTTCACAGAACATGGAATCCGATCCAACCTATGGAGGGCCAGGCCCGATGGAGCCGCCAGCCTACAGCCCTCCACAGCAACAACAGCAACAGCACCCGCCCTTTCAGGCCCATCCCCAGCAGTACCCGCCCTTTCAGGCCCATCCCCAGCAGCTGCCAGTCGTAGCTCAGCCAGGACCTGTGATCCAGGTCTTAAATGTCAACTCCAACCAGCAGCAGCAGCAGCAGCCAGCTCTGGTGGTCATGTCCAGCCCCTCCACCTACCTCGGGCTCGCCATCTTTGTACTGCTCTGTGTCAACTTTCCTCTGGGTAAGTTTGTGAACACTGCCCTTCACATCGTTCTTTTTCAAGTCTAAATGAGAACATAAATGTATTTTCTCCAATTCATGTCTTAGATTAATCATGTTGTCAAAATCTTATACAAGTTCTTTTTATTTTCATATGATGTGATTTTTCCTTTTTTATTTGTGTGACCTTTGAAATGAACTTGTCTTTGCCTGCACACTTTTGACGGTAACCTTGTTTGATCCCCTCTTACATTGTGTGCTTTCCTCCAATAAACCATCATTTTAGACAGTTTATACAGTTATTCAGTTACATATGTGCACACTTTATGGTGGAGAACATCTGTCTGTCTCTAACACTCTCTCTGATACTTTTCAAATCTATATCTATCGTATTTGCACCATCAGTTACATAGCTCGTACATGCTCAGTTAAGTCATGGTGTAAAAATATGTTAGCATATGGTGGCCACATCTACCGGAACTGAAACTCTTTGGTGATCTTTCTGTGAACAAATAAGAACGACAAATCTTATATTGTGGTTTAACAAGGTATCAGTCACTGGCGAACAAATTAGAACGTCAAGTCTTATATTGTAGTTTAACAAGGTATCAGATACTGGCGAACAAATTAGTACGTCGAGTCTTATATTGTAGTTTAACAAGGTATCAGATACTGGCGAACAAATTAGAACGTTGAGTCTTATATTGTGGTTTAACAAGGTATCAGATACTGGCGAACAAATTAGAACATCAAGTCTTATATTGTAGTTTAACAAGGTATCAGATACTGGCGAACAAATTAGTACGTCGAGTCTTATATTGTAGTTTAACAAGGTATCAGATACTGGCGAACAAATTAGAACATCAAGTCTTATATTGTAGTTTAACAAGGTATCAGATACTGGCGAACAAATTAGTACGTCAAGTCTTATATTGTGGTTTAACAAGGTATCAGATACTGGCGAACAAATTAGTACGTCGAGTCTTATATTGTAGTTTAACAAGGTATCAGATACTGGCGAACAAATTAGAACATAGAGTCATATATTGTAGTTTAACAAGGTATCAGATACTGGCGAACAAATTAGTACGTCGAGTCTTATATTGTAGTTTAACAAGGTATCAGATACTGGCGACCAAATTAGAACATAGAGTCATATATTGTAGTTTAACAAGGTATCAGATACTGGCGAACAAATTAGTACGTCGAGTCATATATTGTAGTTTAACAAGGTATCAGATACTGGCGAACAAATTAGAACATAGAGTCATATATTGTAGTTTAACAAGGTATCAGATACTGGCGAACAAATTAGTACGTCAAGTCTTATATTGTGGTTTAACAAGGTATCAGATACTGGCGAACAAATTAGTACGTCAAGTCTTATATTGTAGTTGAACAAGGTATCAGATACTGGCGAACAAATTAGAACATAGAGTCATATATTGTAGTTTAACAAGGTATCAGATACTGGCGAACAAATTAGTACGTCGAGTCTTATATTGTAGTTTAACAAGGTATCAGATACTGGCGAACAAATTAGTACGTCGAGTCTTATATTGTAGTTTAACAAGGTATCAGTCACTGGCGCTTTTTTCACATTCTCACCCTCTGAGATCTGGAAATTGTTGTTCAGTAGAGAAGCTTATGGGAATTGAGAACGATTTATCTTGTAAACCAAAATGACTGGATAAGTGAAATCCTTGTTCGTTGTTTGAATTGTCTTCTGCTAGAATGCAGCTAATGAAGGGTAACCCTAATCATCTGTTTTTCCTTTCCATGGCTACATAACAATTATTTAAAAAAATCCCAAAGTTGATACTTTGCAGATAACTTTGTTAATTTTGCTAAGTTTCCATTCATGTTTGACATGATTAAAGGTCATTGTGAAATGGAACAAGTTTCTGCTGCTGCTGCTGCCATCCGAAAATATCTCTATATATTCATATTTAGATAGCCCCCCCCCCCTAGAGAAAAATGTGCTTTGAATTCTTTTGATATTTCCTTTAGTTTAAGAAGCATAGAAAACCCACGAAGTAAAGACCTGTTTGTGTTGCTGGGTGTGGCTGTTAATTTAAATAGGGTGTTGGTGTACCTAGCGATGGTACCGTATTGTGGAGTAGGGTTAAGGCGACTGTCAAGGGCTCAGTCAATCTCTTTCAACTTTCATTGCACATAACTTCAGATTATCCTTTCAAATGATATCTATACTTACTTTTATATCTTAGTATTTTACATATGATACACATTGATTTATCTGTATCATATGATACAAGGGATATTGTTACCTACAATATATGAAAAATCTATGATTGTGTTAGTCGCCAAACAGGGTGCAGTTCCAGCCTCAAACACCACTCCAGCGGGGCGTCATTCTGTACTCAATAAACTGTCTGGTTCTCCAGGGAAGCTCGGCTGCTTCTTAAGTCCAGCCATCTTTGTTACTGGTACCCTAACTTGACTCTAACTGGACATTCTAAATCACCAGTTACCAGCAGTGACCGGAAGTAGGCACAGTTCAATCAAAATGGCTGAGTCATTGTGAGTTGTCTGGGAATTAATCTTCATATTGGAATAACAGCACTTGTAGACAATGGATTATATAATATTTATTAGTTCTTCAAGTTAAGAACCCATAATATGCCTCAACTGGTTCGGATTAAGGTAAGTCTAGTGAACTTGACAAACCCATGCCTGTCTACCCAGCACAGCTGATCACCCCTGAATGGAGAGAAGGACAGATCAGGGCCGAAAACTTTACCTAGGATTATGGCAGGATCCGTGTGGAGTTTCTCCCACAGAAAGAGACAGATTGAGAAGTGTAGTGAGAATCTCGTGAACACTCCATCCCACTCCTCCTCTCATTTCACTTCTCTACCTGTAAACTGTAGTAGCTCTTACACCTGTCACTCTTACTATTTACACATCAGTCATACCCTCACCTCTCACACCTTTATTTACACATCAGTCATACCCTCACCTCTCACACCTTTATTTACACATCAGTCATACCCACATCTGTCACACCTTTATTTACACATCAGACATACCCACACCTCTCACACCTTTATTTACACATCAGACATACCCTGAACCTCTCACACCTTTATTTACACATCAGTTATACCGTCACCTCTCACACCTTTATTTACACATCAGTCATACCGTCACCTCTCACACCTTTATTTACAAATCAGTCATACCCTGAACCTCTCACACCTTTATTTACACATCAGTCATACCGTCACCTCTCACACCTTTACACATCAGTCATACCCACACCTCTCACACCTTTATTTACACATCAGTCATACCCTCACCTCTCACACCTTTATTCACACATCAGACATACCCACACCTCTCACACCTTCACTTACACATCAGGCTGAGTGATGGCGTGCCGCGAGTGAGTCGTCTCGTCGTGCGTGTGCGGATATATCTCTCATAACACTGTCACCATTGATTATAACTTGTCAAAACTTGTGACTTACGGTCTACGAATACCCAGTGATCATGTCTACGCCACAGCCTAATCCATTGCCGCACCGAGAAACGAGGGATTCGACAAAAAAATCCCAGCAGAAAAATGAAGACCAAGGGAATGTGCAAACCGCCACCGGCACCAAGTCACCCCCCCAGCCAAAGGTAGGAAAGAAACACTCTCCTATGCTAAAACCCGGTGCTACTCTAGGCGCAGTTATTGAAAAGATAATTGAGATCGAACAAAGGCTCGCAGAACAAGAAACTATTAATTCTTCGACGATGTCATTGATAAAGAAACTCGAGCATAGAATGTCCAAGGCTGAGAAGTTAAATAACAAAACGTCCCAGATACTTGACAAGGTAACGCAGCGATTGACAGCCACTGAGAGGGCTATTAGCGACCACTCAAGGCTACTTGAGGATACTTCAAATGAGGTTGACGCAATGAAAATTGACTTGCTCAAGACACATGCATTAACACTACGGAGTGCAGACAAAATAGACGCCTATGAGAACGAAAGACGCAGAAGACTGCTAATCATTTCTGGCCACAAAGAGTCAAAAGATGAGTCCCCCAGAGATGCTGTAAACCAATTATTTAACGACATCCAGCTGAACCCTGGCGAAATTCAAGTCGAAAATGTGTACAGAAGGGGAAGATTCGACATGAAGAATCCTCGCCCCCGTGACATTGTTATCACTCTCACCTCCCCATCTGTCAAACCCAAGATCTACAGAAACCTGTTTCGTTTGAAAGGTAATGCTTTATGGGCAAAATCCTCAATCCACGATGAATTGACGAAAGACGAGTACGAAACCCAAAAAGAACTAAGGGCACTCGCTGCACTCGCCAGAACGAAAAAACTCAAAGCATCGATTAAAGGTCTAGCAATTATTGTTGAAGAAAAAACATACCAGGCTTCGCAACTTGACGTACTGGAAACTGATCAACCAGGAATTAGTATCCAGGCGGCAAAAACTCAGGTAACGGAAGACGGAATCGCTTTCCAAGGGAAACATGCAATTTTATCAAACCTCTATCCCTGTGCGGTTCGAATAGACGGGATTAATCACGATTCGGCCGAACGTGCGTACCAAACGACAATGGCTCTACACTGTGACGACGAGAAGGCGGTTGCAAGAATTACTGCGGCTGATAACGTCTATGAAATAATGAACATTGCTCATAACGTGAGGAAAAGCCAAGACCGGGTGAAAAACAAAGCTTCCATCATGGAAAAAATTGTATTCAACAAATTCACTCAAAACGAAGACCTAAAGCAATACCTACTGGGGATGGGCATCGCTAATCTATATGAGGCAACTCGAGACTTGGAGTGGGGGTGCGGGCGCCACTTAGGCGAACTTGACCAAATCACTGAGACCACCTGCCCTGGTAAAAACAAGTTGGGTGAAATCCTTCAGAGTGTCAGAGCAAAGATACTGCAAGCGGAACAAGACAAAGAAGACCAAGAAAATTCAAAAAGTGAGCAGGAAGCTTCTGACGAAGCGCCCGATACAGACACTGACCAAGAAGAACAGGTAGAAAGCGAGGGAGAAGCAACAGAACAGGACGAGCGAACAAAGTAAAGAAAATAGACATTGAACTCCCCTATTGACCCCTATCGGTCGGAGTTACCTACCCGGAACGCTCAATATAAACAACGATATATTGACCTAGTTATGAAGCACATTGTTATATCGGACTCGAGGGGCAAGTATCTGTATAATCAAATGGTCCAAGTAAACAACCTAAACATCCCTATTGAAGTGAGACCTTTTAGTGGACGTAACATACAAGAACTGTTAGTAATCTGTGATTACTATGTATCTACTGCACCAGAGAACATCTACTATATCATCGGAGGGGTGTACAACATCACTAAAAAGAGAGGGAAGGAAGTCACCTTCAATTGGCATACAACGGATGACCTATTGACCCATGTATGGATATATCTAAAGGCGGGGATTGAATGGATACAGTCTAACACACCCGGAGCTACAGTGATCATCTGCCCCATGATCGGTCTAGATCTAGCAAAAGCGACCAACGAACTGGATGCAAAAAAACAAGAAATTGTTAATACGTTTATTGAACTAATTAATCCAAAAATTGTCAACATTAATGTTGAATTGAACCCAAGCAAGACCATTCCGTGGATCCAGAAAAAGATACATAAGAGGAAGAACAATAAGACCAAACATAACTATGAACTACTTTCTAATGATGGCATACACATATCTTTTCCACTCCTAAAAATCTGGGCATCTGAGTTAATGAAAGCCATCAACCAAAATTAGCTTAAATAATATCTTAAATCTAAAAGGTCAGAATTGGACCACCTACCTTCTAGTTTGACAATTGAACAGGATCGCTGAGCCTGTACAATATTAAACAGGAGGGTTTTACAGTATTACTACTAACCTGCAATGTATACTGGGATCTAGTAAATATTTACGATGAGAATGATGGTGAGCCCCGCATGGTAACTCCGTACCTATAGACCGATATATATTGTTCTTTTTGTTTTTGTTTCTTATCCTTTTTTCCTAGTTATTTCACTAATTGAAAGGGATCGCTGAACTCTCTCAATGATAATCTGACGGTAAATTAAAGTTTAAACTTAGTTGCCCACCTTAAAATTTCCTAGGGTCATAATAGGACCATTTACAAATCAATTTACATAACTGAGTAGGATCGCTGAACCTATTCAAGGGTAAACTGATTACATAATAATCATTCTGGACAAATAATTTAATAATTGACTGAGGTGTCCGCCCACGATAGACGGAGACGAACTCGCTGCCCAGCCAGTAGTTGTAGATTTGTTTATGATGAGCAACGACCTTAGTTGTTGATGTTGCTTATCCATTTGTTTATTAAATTTTTCTTATGTTTTGTTGTTTAGCCTCTGCAGCTACAAAAACGAATTCAAGGCAAGATACTCCTACACATGTATTAGAAATATTGTATTGTTGATTCTTTTATCTATGTCTCTTAACCACTGGTCACTGCGTTTGTTTTTTGCATACTTGTTACATGACAAAGTGTATTTATTCAACTTAACAAACAGTAATGAATAACCCAACTACGTTAAATGAACTGAACACACTTGGAGGTATGTCATTTGTACATCTTAACACCTGGAGTTACAAAGCTAAGTATGAAACCCTACGAGCTGAATTTGCCAAGAATACCCATGTGGATATTATCACTCTATCTGAAACGTGGATGACGGAAATGGATCATCCAAATACATACTTATTCCCAAATTATAATATATTACGTTTGGACAGGCTATGGAAAGAGAATGAATGGGATCTCAAGCCTAAAATAGGCGGGGGTATTATGACGTTAATAAAAAATAATATTAAGTATGACCAATACATATACCAAAACCTAAACAGGAGTATTTGCGATATTGAGATTCAAGTTGTTAAACTTATTATGGATAATCATAAAGACATTGTTGTATTCAATGTATATCGTCCACCTAATGGAAATAAGACGAATTTTATACAGATCCTGACTGAAACAGTTGATGAAGTAATGCAGGGATATCAATATGAAATTTTTATTATGGGAGACATGAATTTGGATATTGGTGAAAAAAGAAATACATATGTACAAGAGCTTTTACAAGAAATGTCACTGAGAGGACTAAACCAACTTATTGATGATTACACTAGAATGCAACAAAAAAATAGTATACTGGACCTAATTTTTACTAACACGAAATATCTAAGGGCATCAGGGGTACTGGATGTACATATTAGTGATCACTTAATAGTTTACATAAATAGAAACAGCACGGTTAGAAAACAAAAACCAGTTAAATTCAAGGGTCGTACCTACAAGAAATACACAAAAGATAAACTGATGGGATTTATAAATAACATCAATTGGACGAATTTCGATGATTCTGACAACAGTACAGACAAATGGAATTTTATTCTAAACGAACTAATTACTTTTTTAGATGATATATGCCCTGAAAAGGAATTTACCACTAAAGCATCTAATGAACCATGGATAACTGGTGACCTTATCAAAATTCTGAACCGGAAAAATAGATTGTTAACAACTGCAAAAAGAACAAAAAAACAAGAAGACCTTAGAAGAGCATGTGAAGCTAGAAATGAAGCAAACAACCTAACTAGAAAAGCCAGACAAAATTATATATGTAACCAAACTACTATCAACAAAAAGGAACCTAAAAAGTTCTGGAGAGAGATAAATTCAATATTACCTGGTGTCACAAAATCTAACGATAATCTAATTGAACTACAGGACCAGACTAATAATGAACCTATCTCTCCTGAAAATATTCCCAACTTTATTAATAAATTTTTCCTAAACATTGGCCCTGAATTAGCTAAGCAACACTACACGCCATGGAAGTTCTATGATAACTACATTAATAATGATATGGAAGACCTACACACTACATGTGATGAGGTAGAAAAGATACTTACTGAAATTAAAGTTAATAAGCCTTCTGGTTTAGAGGGAATCAAGACCCATGTACTCAAGGATTACTTTATTTTTATGAAAGAAAAACTTACTAACCTTTGTAACTGTATATTTGATACCCAATTGATACCGGATACCTGGAAAGCGGCAATCATCACACCAATTCCTAAGGGCGGTGATGCGAAAAACTGTTCAAACTATAGACAGATTTCTGTCTTACCTCTCCAATCAAAAATATTAGAAAAAATTGTAAATATGAAAGTATGGTCACATATGAATGAAAACAAGATTATCACAAATGTACAAGGTGGATTCCGTAAAGGCTTCTCAACTGTCAAAACCTTATCGGATTTTACGGACGAGATTTCTCGTAATATCAATATTGGTTTACTTACGGCGGCTGTTTTTATCGACCTGAAAAAGGCCCATAACACCGTAGACCACTCCATCCTAATTTCGAAATTAGCTGAATATGGAATTCGCGGAATAAACCTTAAGTTTTTTACCAACTATCTTTTTAACAGGGTACAGAAAACCAAAGCGAATTTAAAACAATCAGATGCTGGTGGGGTGGTCTGTGGTGTCCCACAAGGCTCCAACCTTGGTCCAACTCTGTTTCTATTATACATTAATGATTTAGTAAAATATATGGGTAATATTCAGATACGTCTATATGCTGACGACACCGTTATATATGTTGCTGGCAAAGAAAAAGGAATTATTGAGGATAAACTGCAGAGTGCATTGTACCTATTCGAAAACTGGTGTAGTCAAAACAAATTAACAATTAATGCTACTAAAACTAAATTTATGTGTTTTGGCAGTAATTATAATGTTAAAAAAATAGGACATGTCAAATTGGAATTAAATAACACCCCACTTCAAAATGTTATATCTTATAAATACCTTGGAGTCTTTTTGGACCAGAGCTTAACATACAAATTTCATATATCAGATACACTAAAAAAAGTGTCCTATAGAACTTATCAATTTGTGAAAATGCGCCCCTTTTTGAATAGAGATACAGCACTAAGGGTATATAAAGCATACATATTACCATATTTCGACTACGCCGACATACTGTTTTATGATGGTCAAAAACTGTTGACAAACTTAAAAACTGTTGACAAACTTAAAAAAAAACAAAACTATTGTCTAAGAATTTGCCTCCATAGAAATTATATGACACATGTACCACTGTTACATAAGGAAGCAGGACTACCCATCTTACATGAAAGACGTAGATGCCATTTGAGAAATCTTATGTATAACAGATCTCGATGTATCGACTATCTTGACAATAATATAAGAAATACGCGCCTCTATGAGGCCCCAGTTACTAAAATGCATCAACCGAACTGTCAAATATACATGAGGAGTATCGAATACCTGGGTGGGAGAGAATGGAACAACCTTAAACCGATTGTCAGAAATACCCCTTCCCTGAAGCTTTTTAAAAACCTGACCAAGACGATTATGAACGAGAGTATCTCCTGATAAGAAACCATTAAATAACCATACCAGCAAGTGAATGAAATAATACTATTAACAGTAACATGGATTGCATACATTTCGATGTGACAAGGTTTTGCTTTATTTACATTACTATCATTGTTCTATATACGTGTATGGATTATTTACATTATTATCATTGTTCTATATATGTGTATGGAGCCCGTATGCCGGTTATGCTAACAAAATAATGGTGCCTGATTAAAACCAGCAACTGGCAGAGCCATGCTGACAGGCTGCCATCCTTTACTGGTGAGTTAATGTAAAAATGAAGAAGTGTTTATATGTGTACATTGTAAACTGAAAACATGAATACCAATAAAGGAAAACTTTGAAAAAAAAAAAAAGAAGTCATACCATACCTCTCAAACCTTTATTTACACATCAGTCATACCCTCACCTCTCACACCTTTACACATCAGTCATACCCTCACCTCTCACACCTTTATCTCATTTATACATCAGACATACCCACACCTCTCACACCTTTATTTACACATCAGTCATACCCTCACCTCTCACACCTTTATCTCATTTATACATCAGACATACCCACACCTCTCATACCTTTATTTACACATCAGTCATACCTGACCGCAGAGCACTCGTCTTCAGGGCCATCTTCCCCGGCGTCACGACAGCCTCCTACCACATCTTCAAGCTTGCATACTTTCCCGTCCCCATCGGTCAGGACAACCTTCAAGTCGTCGCTGGAATACCCATCAACTGTCGCAAGACAACTTTATTCCTGAGAGATGTTTTGGTTGGAAACCTTGTGTGTTGCCCACTTATGGTGAGCACTGTGCCGACATGTCAGTCTCCGGCATACACCCTGAGACGTGTTGATTCCATATCATGCCTCGTCATGCCCAGAAGGCAGCCTTCAGCACACCAGAGGAAGGGTCCATTAAAGCAGTCAGTGCCGCCTTTGTGCCTCTGGAGGTCGTTCGCTGGTGTCCAGACCAAGAGGTGGCACGTATATCAGTGATGGGCCCTACCCTCGTGGATCTTCCCCCGGCATGCCGCATCACTGCTTCCGGATGGTGCTTGGAAGGCATGTCTGAGGGTGAGTCAACCATCTCTGTCAAGTTCCGTCATCAACTTCAGTTACCAGGCATCAACTTCTCTTGGCTGGCTTCTCTCCTGGTGAGAGTCTAAGAGAGGTTGACCCTACTACCCAAGATCACAGAACCTATCGTCGATGTTGGTAGGCTGGACCAAGGTCTCGACTTCCAAGCCCTGGCGGACCCGCCCTCAACTTCCTACGGCCTTGCCTACGGACTTGGGCTTGCCAGTGGGGTACTGTCCTGCAGCCTTGCCATGATCTTCATAATTTACATGTGTTGCATTTAGCCCCAATTCAGGCCTGTACTCGCTTGCTGCCGCAGAGATCCTAACCCCAGCCCACCCCAATCACCTCCTGCCCTCACAGCAACTGATCAGGACCACGCCTCAACTCCCTGCCTTCCCCCATCACTCCTGATAATCATACCCTCTGCATTTTCCTCATCCATCCGGTCCCCCGCGGGTACAGCGCCAGCCATTTTCCCCAACTAATAAGAGTAATCTAGATGTTACATCTATGTCTTCTTCTCTTATTTCATAACGTACTG
This sequence comes from Alentia gelatinosa, assembly GCA_950022655.1. NCBI lineage: Eukaryota > Metazoa > Annelida > Polychaeta > Phyllodocida > Polynoidae > Alentia > Alentia gelatinosa. Next base: position 50,058,253 of record OX465591.1, on the reverse strand, counting down.
GCCTTACTGACCTACTTATACTTACATGTCTTTTTCTTGGAGTGGGCTATGTACGAGCCCTGGGCAGGAGGATTGCCCCACTGGTATGAGTTTTCCAGTTGATTGGCCCGTCACTAGAAGGTACCTCAAAGCTTCCCTGCTGGTCGACCTAGTTAGGGTCGCGCCCTCAGCTATGGTGGCCATGGCGGAACGGAGGCGGCCTTATGACTGGGAGCCACTTTATTAAGTCACATCACCCTGGGTTGGGATGTAGACTAACCAGTTGTTGTTTCGTGTTTCAAATTTTTGAAATACTTCCAAAAATTCAAAAAATGTTGTGGGGGTAGTGGTTGTAGGTACCCAACTCCACAAGTATTTTACTACAATTTAAGACTCAAATCTTGCCTCAGCGGCATATATTTTCAAAATTCATTTATATTATCAAGATCTGCTACACTCAGTAGTGGGTCAATAGGCGTATATGGCGCCTTGGGGAGCCTAAAGACTCCCTTAAATAATAGTGTAAGGGGACAATTTATCTAGGCATCAACGTTATTTCATCAATCCTTAATCATTTATCCTACATTTATCCTAGCGGACTTGGTCACCATGTATATAATTTTATCATCTTCACTAAGTGGGGAAATCTATCAATGAGTTTGCTAGACTACAAAGTGTACTTGTATATACCTATATGCCAATATGTTATTCACTTTTAGACCTAAAAACCTCATTTTGTAGTAAAAAAATTAGTCATTCAAAATAGTTCCAAATTATCATGGTACAGCTTTGCAGGACACTGCCATTACATATCATGGGCCCAAAAGACATGCTGGATTTTAGAATCTTCCCAAAATTTATATTAAAAATTTGCGATAATTTGCTGTATTTGAAGTTATTATCGTATAGAATAATCTCGAGGCGAGAATGTTTTACACTACTAGAATCTTCCAGATTGCAACTGAATTATGGTCAATTCAACGCCTGTAAAAGCTGGTACACTAAGAGTGCGGATATTATGCACAGAAACAGACCGTCTGGTCCACCATTGTTGATCAGGTCAAAGTGAGTTCCGGCAACTAGGGTAGTCAGCGTCGGTCACGACTCCCTGGGATGCATGGAAGACGGCACTAACTACTACTGTGGGATAAGACTAGAGCACATCGGCGACCACTAGTAGGTAGTTGTACAGACAATCAATAATCCTCCCTAGTCAAAATTTACTTCTTGGTGATGCCCCTTACGCAGGTCCATATTATATTCTTATTGCCAATGTCTCGTCGTGGTCACCAATGTAAAGTCTTGGACCCTACTTGCGTAAGGAGTAGACCTTAAGCAGAGAAAGTCAGAACTCAACACAGAAGTGCTAGGTATTACTCTGAGTCAGAACCTGAGACTAACTAACTCTAACTGTTTATTGACAGGAATGAGTCTTGGTTTTATACCCTTAGCAGGGGTTGACATGACAGGCTTGGCATCTGTGAGCTCTGCACTCTCATTGGCTGTTGTACCAACAGCCAATAGGGGAGACCCAATCTGTTCCGGTTGAGCGCCCGTTCCGTTCTGTCGCACATGTCAGGAGGCCGCTCATGACACTGAACAACTCAAAGTGTCATAGGTGGAGCTACCTGCCCTCATGTGGGCAGACTGGGAGCTATAGCTGAGCAATAATAGGGGTATTATATGCCATTCAAAGCATGGGGGGGTAAACATCAGGGACGAGGTTACCAACCAAAATGGCGACTGGTCCAATTCAGTCAATTTGTTCCTCAATAAATAGGGGTAATTTAGATAAATACTTTCTTCTCATAGAAACCAATATAACATGGCCACGATAGGGATGTATAGACCAGAACTTTACAGGTTATTGAATTGTTATTGTTTCAGGAATCATCGCCGTCATCTTCTCCTGTTTGTCCTCACAAAGCGCAGATGACGGGAAGTTTGAAACAGCTCGGACTCGAGGCCGCATCTCGTGCTACATCAGCTTGGCAGGAATCGTGTTGTCTGTCATCATCATCATCATTGTCGTGGCCATTATTGTGTCGTCTGCTGCAAGATTTGCAAACGAACTCAGCAAATACTCCTCCAACTGACACGAAACAAAAACTCCGCAACTAACACAAAACAAACAATCCTCAACTAGCACAAAACAAACACTCCTCAACTAGCACAAAACAAACACTCCTCAAACTAACATTAAACAAACACTCCTCAACTAGCACAAAACAAACACTCCTCCAACTAACATTAAACAAACACTCCTCAACTAGCACAAAACAAACACTCCTCCAACTAACATTAAACAAACACTCCTCAACTAGCACAAAACAAACACTCCTCAAACTCACACGAAACAAACACTCCTCAAACTAACACAAACACTCCTCAACTAATTAAGCATCTCAGAAGCAATGATATAAAATGATATCTCAGGTAATTTGTGTTGGAGATTTTGAATATCGCCCTTTTTCTCGCTTGGTGTGTCTCCAGCTTCATCCAGGTAAATCCTGCAAACCCTGTTCACTCACATGTGGGTTCTACTTAGACTGGACCCTTCCATTAAGCGACAGACATTCTACTTCTATTGAATTCATTTAATTTGTTTGGATGATTATTGTTAGATATATTATATATAGCTTCATTAAATATTGTCTGCCAAACCTCTGACTTGACTTGTCTGTGGCTCAGGGGGTTTTATTATTGACACCCAGGTTAAAATGGAACTGAAAAATTTGAAATAAAATGATCAAACTTTACCTAATTCTCTAAGAAGTTTGGGGCAGACTGGTAAAAACGGCGAGTTTTAATTTGCACTTAGTTTTAATTTACATTTATATCCCTGCTGTTGTGTTAAAAAGCTAAAATCATGAAATTATTGATGCAGGTGTCGAACAACCCAAGCTTCAGAAAGTTTTTATGAATAGAGTTCTGACTCTTTTTTATAGGGAAACTAAGAGAATATTTATCTTTTATTGGACATACATTTATCTGGTGGAATCTATATCCAAATCTTACATCAAGATATTAGCATTCATAACGATTCTAAAAATTGTAGGGGTGTTGGAGAACATGCAATATGAGATATCCATTTCAAAAGTAAAAATACCAAAATAAAGGTACAGACGAAATTATTTTAGACCTGAAAATCCAGAGTTCTATATCAGTTAAGCGACAGTTTTCATACAATATCGAACCTTGAAAGATCTTAAATTGTCACAAAAAAGAGAAGAAAGAACTCACAAAACTATTCCTTTTTCTCCATGTTTTTTTGCCACAGACAAAAAAAACTCCCTTTTATTTTCCAACCACCTTGTGCGAGTGACAGAAAGAAATGCAAATTTGCCCACCTACTGAAATGTGTGCATATGTTCTGACAGCTATAGTTGTTAACCCTTTAACAGCAGCATGATGCCTCCAGGCATTCCCCTGGCTACAGCAGCATGATGCCTCCAGACATTCCCCTGGCTACCGCAGCATGATGCCTCCAGGCATCATAGAGGCATCATTGATACTTATATACAAAATTCAATAAATAAAAAAATAATTGTTTGAATTGAAAGAAATTTTGACATTGTAAAAACAGCATATTGACCTTTGATTTGGTATAACAAAATAGCATCAGCTACCAAGGTAAATTACTCAAATCACATGACACATCATGTGACATTGCTATTTTCAAAAAAAGGTGCCTGCTGTAGCAGGGTCGTTTATGCAGGCAATGCCTGCTGTACAATGGTGATCAGAGAAATTGGGTGCTGCAGGGAAAGGGTTAATTAGCCTAATATGATATAATTCAAGGGAAGACTTCTATACATATTCACTAAGTATGAGCACGTTACAACATCTTGTGGGGAGTGAGGATTTACTATAGAACAGGGTACGTTCTTACTGAGGACACCTTTACTTCTACCAACACAAAGGGGCGGGAGGCAGAGGGGGAGAGGATATTTCCTCTCATATATGCCGGGTGTGAAATACAGCCAAGATGTGTCCGTATATAAGGCCTGGGCGTATATATATATACATATATATGAAAACAAGTCAATATTCAGCCACGACATGCACTTCCACGATGGCGTAGTTATGAATAAAATAGTGGTTTTCGTGCAGTACCAGCGGTGGAGACACAGTCGCTACCTCGTGCTAACCCCTCATGGGTTGGATCTGATTCGAGGTAGGTAGGGAGATACGGGGATCTACAACTACACCTAGCCCTAGACAGAAAACCAAACTCCGGACACTGGTTTAATTGTACAGTCGCTACCCCGTGCTAACCCCTCATGGGTTGGTTCGGATCTGATTCGAGGTAGGTAGGGAGATACGGGGATCTACAACTACACCTAGCCCTAGACAGAAAACCAAACTCCGGACACTGGTTTAATTGTACAGTCGCTACCCCGTGCTAACCCCTCATGGGTTGGTTCGGATCTGATTCGAGGTAGGTAGGGAGATACGGGGATCTACAACTACACCTAGCCCTAGACAGAAAACCAAACTCCGGACACTGGTTTAATTGTACAGTAGCTACCCCGTACTAACCCCTCATGGGTTGGTTCGGATCTGATTCGACGTAGGTAGGGAGATACGGGGATCTACAACCACACCTAGCCTAAGACAGAAAACCAAACTCCGGACACTGGTTTAATTGTACAGTCGCTACCCCGTGCTAACCCCTCATGGGTTGGTTCGGATCTGATTCGACGTAGGTAGGGATCTATGGGGATCTACAACCACACCTAGCCTAAGACAGAAAACCAAACTCCGGACACTGGTTTAATTGTACTTAAACCGTTACAGGTGCTGCGGGGCACCAAGTAGCATGGGAAGAGATTCGGGTCTCTTCACCGTTGAAAGGCTTATGAAGAAACCTAACCAACTTCGAGGCTCCAGGGGACGGTTTCAATAGAATGGGTCACTAAACCACTTAGTGACATGTTTAGTGACTCAAATAGTGACAGGAATAGTGACAAAATTTAATTCTCGTTTCAAAAGGCATGTCACTATTGGGGTTGTGTGTCAGTTCACTGTTGGCGACATAGTGACATTGCTGCCTGGGGCTTACAATGGACGGTGTTAGTGCTCTCGGGAACAAGTAGTGTCAAGGTAAAAGTTGCTGCAGAAATTAGTGACAGGCTTGAGAAATCCTACACTGGCTATCAGAGCAGCATTTTCTATGACAAAATTCAAATGTGAATATCATTAGATTGCATGGGCCGATCTCCTTCATATTTGGCATGTTTATAAGTTGTATGTGTCCCTAACTGGGGTTAAAGTTTCACATCTTAATTCCTACAGGAAGAGAATTTACACGTTTGTGACAATAGAAGCGAGATGGTATACCCTCTGGCTATTATAGACACTATAGTGACCCTTTTAGTGACTGGACAGCCACTTCTGAAATGGTACAAGCCACTATTTGCGCCCGTCTCTTTCCCTATGTCCTACAAACGGTTGTCCCTTAACTATTGCAACACGAGGTGCCGCTATTGTGTCACTAAACCCAATAACGGACGTCCTACAGACTATTGAAACGGGTCCCAGGTGTTCACTGTGAGAAAAACTGTTGACCTGCTGTGGACTCTTTTTTTGTTTGTTTGTTTTGGTAGTTTAACGTCCAATTTGTTCAATTAGACTTACTTTGGGTTTGATCGAATCTATGAGATGAATGTAGGAGAAATCCCACCCTACACATTTACCGAGGTGAGAGTTCTTTTACTTCCCACACCACATACACATGGTATGAGAAGGATTGGCCTTTGATATAGCAGTAAATCTACCACTGCTGGGGGTGAAGGAGAAAAGTGGCTGCAGTGGGATCTGAATCAACAAAGTCCCATGCTCTTTACAACTGAGCCATCTCCCCACCCACGCCGGTCGCTTTAGTTATGCTTGCGTGCAAGCATATCCGGTCTGCACCACCATTAGGCGAGGCGACCAAGAGGGTGAACAGATTGGTAATTTCTGTCCACCCCAGCAGACCGCTGTGGACTCTACTCCCCACAGATATTCATATTAATAATCAAACTTAATTAACATATTATAATTAAGGTATATTCATAATTACGTACCTTTCTGCCTTGACTCCTACAATAAATTGAAGCCTTACATATACTCCTAACGTTGATCTGAATCTTATGTGAACCAGCATTAAGGGTATCCCATCGATAGTAATACAAGAGTGTAAGAAAATATCTTTATATTAAGCAGTCATGATTCATAAGCATACAACCCCATAATCACCTCCGGCACACTATCAGATGTGAAGGATTCAGAAAAGACCCGGTGGGGTAATTACATTTATTGGATTTGTTTCTAATCTCTTTGTGTGATAAAAAAGATTTTGATACGGTTCGTACCGTTTTTTTTTTTTTCGCCCACACCCCACAGGGAACGAGGAGATGTACGAACCGTATCGAAATCTTTTTTATCACACATTAATACTACATCCCCCTCACCCACGAGGCGACTGAAATGTGACGGAACTCTAGAATTTATTCCCCTAAATCACTTCTAAAAAATCAAGAATAATCCTCCAAATCGAGAGGACGATATTCATGTGATCAGCCATTTTAGCCTGACGAGAATGTACGCATTTGAAACTGCTGGTATGGTTCAGACAGTTAACATTAACCTGAACAAACCATTTACTTCCACACAAAACGATATAGGGAGCGCCACCACAGGCTCTCTCTAACATCGATGCCATAATATCACACCAGAGGGCGCCACTGCCACACAGTTTACACTGGCTCCCCTCCACAGGCACCCAAACAGTGCTAAGCCAGACATCCAGATTGGCCTAGAACGTTTCCCGCCTCCCTTTGTCTCAATTAACACCAATCAGTGACCTAATTAGACAACATGTGACTAGCATTGACCAGTGGATACCTTCCTTTGAAGCTGACCGGAATAAATTAACTCAAACGCCGCCCGCCGGCCGAGAGAACGCCTTCACATACCAGCAGTCGCTCGCCGATCGCACGTCGTCAACACTTTTGTTTCTAATCTCTTGTTACAAACCATATTGAGTTTCCTACACATTAATCTAATTTGACATAAGTATATCTCTATTGTTCACATCGATCCATATATAAATTAAGTCCGAGTTATTGAGTAAATTGAAAACAAACATAACTACACTCATTGCATAAAAACCACCAGTTTATTCCTATATACGCCATCGCGGAAGTGCATGTATTGGCTGTAAATCGACTTGTTTTCATATATATATATATATACACCCATATTTCACACCAGCATATAAGGCGTATACAAGACTGTTTCCTTTTAAATACGGCTGTATTTCACAACTGGCATATACGAGAGGAAATATACTCTGCACGATCTATATACGTATATACGCCGGGTGTATATGTGTACTGATAGAAAATAAAAAATGTGAAGCCCTGTTCACCTCCCACCCACCCATGTAGAGGCCACCACCCGACTCCCTGCACTCACTCAACCAACACTGAAGCCCTCGTTCAGGATTTGCTTGGCTACCCCCAGGTACCCCCGGTTACCCCCGGCTACCACCGACTCCGACCCCAACCAAGGTGTGAATCCCTCACTGACTCGCCCGTGAGGGGGGGGGGGTCAGGGTGTGAGGAAGGGGGGTGAGGTGGGGGTAAGATGATTTTAGGAGTCAACTATAAGATTGAACAGGGCCATTATATACTGGGGCCGGACTGCCAACACATAGAGGTAAATTCTATTAGAAAAACGGTAAAAAAACCAACATAATGCAGGGTTTATTATGTGTAATTAATCAATTTATACTCAATCACGTTTTATAAAGGTTTTATGAAATAAATTGGTACACTGTAAAAACGGTGTTTGGTTTTGCACACTAGATTTTCTAAACACCGTTCAATTCCCGCACACTTTGATATTTACACACATATGTTCAAACACCATCCTATTCTTAACACTTATTCTACTACTTAAACACTGATTTTTTACACACTTAAACGCCTTGTCCAAAAAGTGTTTAGGCGTTTGGCGTTTACACACTTTGGACATGGCGTTTAAGTGTGTAAAAAATATATGTTTAAGTAGTAGAATAAGTGTTTTAAACGTCTATATATGCAACACCAACCCAGCCTCGTTTTGGTGGCAGTATACCAGTAAGGGCCGAGGTGACAGTTGAGAGGTGGATTTGAAAGTAAGTACTAGATTTTCTTTTTTTATCTATATTTATTGTTCATTTATATCATGATCATAATCCTGTCCTTCACTCAGTAATATTGACGCAATATATATGAATGTAGTGGGCTGGGAATCCAGCAGTGTTCGTATGTTTCACGGAAGGTGGCGCGACATGCTGATCCTTACTGTGTAGTGATTCCGGGCAACACCGCACACGAGAGTGGCACGGCGGAGACCGGGATTACGTAACGCTGGGTATATATACTCAGCATTCACAGTAGGTCGACAGGCTGTCCTCGCGCGTCTCTTCTACGGAACAGACCCTTGGGCCCTCACTTTGACGGCGAGTTCTTGTAACCTTCCTGGTGGTTAGGCGAGTCTTTCAGATTAGCCTCTCCAGCGTTACCTGGCACATACGTGCTGGGGTACTGTACTTGTGGGAAAGATCTTCCAGATCTTTCCGGGAATTAGTGAATAATAAACATCTCTGTTTATTAAAAGACGTTGTTGTGTTATGTGTGACTAGGTCTGTGCAAACTAACCGAAAACCGAACCAACCTACGTAGAGGACGTAGGGTGGGATCCTGCCTGGAACTAGCATTCCAGATTGGGGTCATCCAACCTGCTAAACAGGCGGCGACCACCACATGTAGATATGTAAAATTGTCCAATCCAGTCCTTTATCATGTTTTAAATATTATCTAGGTCAGCCCAGCTTCATTCAAACTGGGTCTTCAGAGACACATTATCAGTGGTGTGTTGTTTTAGTATAGCGCGGACCCGTGCGCGGACCTCAGCGCGTTGTCCAGCTTTCATACCTCATGGCCACAGTGAATGTTATAACACGTACAGTCTAATATAGACATAGGAATGTACTAGTCTTAAGTATATTTATGAAGGTGTTTATTATATATGTTAAAAGTGTATTCTATTTGGGTACTTCTCTTATATTATCTTAGATTAATATTAATAATCATATCTATTACTTTCAGGTACCGCTTCTGCAGCCATGAGCTAATAGCACAAGAAGAGTGCTTAGAATGTAAAACCGCGCCAGGCTCGGTCTCTGGATCGTGTTAATTCATTACCGGCAGTTGTCCCGGCCAGCCTCCCGGGTGTCCCGGCACACACGGCCAAACCACCCTACCCATCTGCATACCTCTCACCCATCTACCTGCCCACCCATCTACCTGCCCCCCTCTACCTGCCTAACCATCTACCCATCTACCTGCCTACCCATCTACCCCCCTACCCATCTACCTGCCTACCAATCTACCTGCTTACCCATCTACCTGCCAACCCATCTACCTGCCTACCCATTCACCTGCCTACCCATATACCTGCCCCCCTCTACCTGCCCACCCATCTACCTGCCTACACATCTACCTGCCTACCCATCTACCTGCCAACCCATCTACCTGCCTACCCATCCACCTGCCTACCCATATTCCTGCCCTCCTCTACCTGCCCACCCATCTACCTGCCTACACATCTACCTGCCTACCCATCTACCTGCCTACACATCTACCTACCTACCCCTCTACCTGCCTACCCATCTACCTGCCTACCCATCTGCCTACCTCTTGGTGTGGTCTGTGATGGCGAATCATATGGCATGAATATGCACTGAATTGCACCTTTGTGATTATGTGATGTCATTATAGATTTAGATTTAAATTTATCAATGAATTGTCTTCATCCGAAGACACAGACTCTATATTAAATAGATTGGCTAAGAGCTAAAAAAGTTGAACTATTAATGGATATAGTCATGTCTATATCACATTTAGTTCTTCATATGTAGTAATTAACCATGCCTCAAATCTCATCCCGCTGTATCGATGTATTATTCATTGAAGTTATTTCATGCTGTTAGGTGTCTGGATAACTGAGGGCCTTGAACAAGGTCTTGAGTTATACCGGGCACATTCTGTTCATTTTTGCGCTTTATGCAAACTTGAATTTCATCAATATATTGCTTGAAAACATACTGTATTCATTTATTCTTCATATATCATCATCATGACTACAAGAGTAGAAAACTTCGCTTTATTGAAGGGAATGTGCATTACTCACCTTAATTGCCAAAGCCTCTACAAAAAACTAGATGAGATTAAACTGGTCTTTGCCAGGTCGGATGTGGCCACCTTCAGTGAGACGTGGTTTAATGATAATTTTTCTGAAAATATGGTTAGTTGGGAGGGACGTACCTTATTTAGGCTGGATAGAGAAGATAGGATTGGTGGAGGAGTTGCATGCTACGTTAAAAATGATGTAGCCCGGTGCACTTCGATACTCAATAACCATAGCACTATATCAAAGGATCTGGAATGCTTATCTATTGAGATAAACAAGCCATTTAACAAACCCATAGTTATCACAACTATATATTTTACCCATGAGGGAAAACTGACTGAAGCCCTGGAGTATTTAAATAATATAATATTGGATGAGAAGTTAAGTAATCATGAATTCTGGTTTATAGGAGATATTAATGTTAATTTACTACAAACTAAGGGGAGGGAACAGGACTTGATCTTTGATTTTTGTAAGGATAATCTGATGAAAAGATTGATAAATCAATGCACACGACCAAATAAATTTGGAGGAACGTGTATCGATAACGTCTTGACCAACTCACTACTAGTAGATAAATCTGGGGTCTTGGAGTACTTTCTTAGTGACCATTTACCTATTTTTGTAACCAGAAATAGGAAGAAAGTGAAATCTCATGAAATTGAAGTGACGGGGCGAACCTATAAGAATCATCAAGTAGATAATTTAAGGGAATGGCTTGATTTTGTAGACTGGGATGAGTATTGGGAAATGGACAACCCTAATGAGTTTTGGAAATTTTTAATAGATACATTAAATGAATATTTGGACTTCTACTGTCCAATTAAAACTTGGAAGATGAAAGAGAAAAATTGCATATGGATGACAGATGATATTAGAACATTAATCCATGAACGAGATAATGAGCTAACGGAGTTTTATAAATACAGAGTAAAAAATAATCTAGATCGTGCCCATGTGTTGAAAAGGGAGGTGAGGAATGCCATTAATGCTGCTAAGTCTGAATATATAAGGGATAAATTAGACGAAAATTTTCACAACCCCAAGCTATTTTGGTTTGAATTGAATAAGATATTAAATCCCCCACACACACAACCTGCTCCGACTTTCCTGGATAAAGACTCTGGTGTAGAGATTGACGTATCCGAGGCTCCAGACCACCTAAATCGGTTTTTTACTGGAATAGGTGAAACACTGGCAGACAATATGGCTAGAAATATACCAGGACTTATGCCGAATCGAGACTTTATCCATATGGACCAGATTATCACTGATCCTGAACTTATGCCTCATTGGATTATAGTAGATAAAGAAAAAATTTCGGAACTAGTAAATGCTATAAATATTGGAAAAATCATCGGGCTTGGATAATGTACGGTCGTCGATCTTAAAAGAGTTTATGTTTTTGATAATAGAACAGCTTGAGTATTTATACCAACATACATTTGATTCAGGGGTTTTCCCTGATGATTGGAAAGTTGCAAATGTAACACCGTTGCAGAAACCTGGCAATAAAAAAGATCCAAATAACTGGCGCCCAATATCGCTACTTCCGGTTCCTGCGAAGATAGCGGAGCAGATTATGCACAGCTACCTTACCATTATCCTGGAACAAAACAACATACTCACCCCAAGTCAGTACGGTTATAGGAAGAAAAAAGGGACAAAAGACGCGATATACGAGGTTGTGAATAGTTTATATCTATCAAGAGATAATAAGGAGATCACTGGAGCCATTTATATAGATTTAAAAAAAGCCTTCGACAGTGTGCACCATGGTTTACTTCTTAGAAAGTTACATAAACTAGGGATTCCAGCGGAATATAACCGATGGTTTAGGTCGTATTTCACAGGAAGAAAGCAGAGAGTTCGTTTTTCGAACTCAGTATCAGAATGGTCAGAAGTTGGTTATGGAGTACCCCAGGGGTCCGTCCTAGGGCCCCTGTTGTTTATTTACTTCATTAAAGATGTGTCTGACGCTTTTGGTCAAGTCAAGTATACAGCATATGCAGATGATATTGTATTATATCATTCAAATATTGATATAGCGAGTGTAGTACAGGTTTTACAAAGTACAATGGATAGATTTAAACAATGGAGTATAGAAAACATTCTTACAGTAAACAAGAAAAAAACAAAGATCTGTTGGTTCGGGCCACAAAATAAAATGAAAAAGATTGGCATAAATCAGACCAAAGTTTATATAGATCACCACATACTGGATCAAGTTAACAGTTACTCATATTTGGGGGTGATAGTTGACTCCACTTTAAATTTTGGTAAACAAATGGTGTCCTTACTAAAGAAACTGAACCAAAAGCTCTTCAGTTTCGGAAAGCACAGATCAATGATGTCACGGCAGGTGGCAATTAAATTTTATAAGCAAGCAGTCCTACCAACAATTGACTATAGCGCGGTCTTCTCCGGGGGAGCTAGCAAGATTATGCTGATAAAGTTGCAAAGAATGCAGAATAGGTTCTTAAGAGTATGTATGAGTGATTTTGCCAGGGTGCACACTGTCAAGGCACTCCATAGTCTCACTGGGGTGGCCACTCTAGATAGGAGACACAACGAGCTTCTCGTTGGTTATATGCGTAGGGAGTATCTTCGGCAGGAAGAATACAGACTGGAACAAACAAATGCAGAAGCCCTGGGCATGAATGAAACAAGGGACATGGGCAGAAACTTAAGATCAAACAGTAAATATCTTTTTAAGAAAAGGAGACCAAAAAGTGAATTCTATAAGAAATCCCCAAAATATAGAGGGGAAAATTTATGGAACGCACTAGATGAAGAATTAAAAAAGATTGATGGAAAGTCTGCATTTAAAAAAGCGATAAAACAAGTGGAAATTTTAAGAACAAGAGTGCGCTGATAACCAAACAAGCGAAAGACAAGTATATGACAGTAATGTCATTAGAATACATGTGGAGGCGGGCTAAAAAGAGTGAGAATGAACATAAGCTAGGTAGTTAGTTAAGAATTCATAATCCCATCTCATCTCATTAATCCATATATAAAATCTCTAAGCTAGATGAATTGTAAGGTCCCCTGGACCCAGATGATCAATGACAAACTTAAGTTAGATGTATATTATTAAGTAAAAATGTACATGTGAGTGGTAAGGTACTGCCCAAAGGCATCTGATTGCAAGCCGTAATGTAAAACCGTCTGTATAGATGAATTATGTGCTGAATAAACAAAACAAAAAATATATATATATACCTGCCTACCCATCTACCTGCCTACACATCTACCTACCTACCCCTCTACCTGCCTACCCATCCACCTGCCTACCAATATACCTGCCTACCCATCTACCTGCCTACCCATCTGCCTACCTCCTACACATCCACCTGCCTTCCCGGCTACCTACCTACCCATCTACCTGCTTACCCATCTACTTGCCTACCCAACTTGCCAATCCATCAACATATATATGAGTGTCACCAACAATGAATGTCCTTTGTATTGCCTTGTTTGTGATTGGTTGCTGTAACATTGGTAAACGTCAATAAAATCCACAAACAAAACAAATTATTTTTGTCACACTTTTCTATGATCTATGATATAACTGTAATTATCATATACAGGCAGATGATAATAAAATCATCTAAAGACTTCTTTAGGTTAAACACTTTGTATCTGACCACTTTCTAATGCTAATCACTTCTTAAAGCTAAACGCTTTGTATCAAAACACTTTCTAAATCTAAACACTTGTTATACAAACGCTTCCTAATGTTAAACACTATATGTGTAAACACTTCCAAATCCCAAACGTTATGGATATAAACACTTCCCAAACTTAAACACTATAAAGCTAAACGCTTGACAATTAAACGCTTTTTAAAATCAAACACTTTCTACCTAAACATGTTTAAATAAGTGTTTAACATCTAAATATTGGTGTGTGGATAGCAAACACCGTTTTTACAATATAAGATATGATATACACTGTAAAAAGGGTGTTTGCTATCCACACGCCAGTGTTTAGAAGTTAAACACTTATTCAAACACTTTCTTGTCCCACTTTTTTAAACGCTTTTTTTGTTTAAACACGTTTAACTTTAAACATGTTTAGCTAAAAAGTGTTTAATCTTGGAAAGTGTTTAATTGCAAAGCGTTTAGTTTTATAGTGTTTAGGTTTGGGAAGTGTTCATATTCATAGTGTTTACATACATAGTGTTTAACATTAGGAAGCGTTTATATAACAAGTGTTTAGCTTTAGGAAGTGTTTTATTACAAAGCGTTTAACTTTAAGAAGTGTTTAACAATTAAGTGTTTATCATTAGGAAGTGTTTACACACAAAGTTTTCAATCTAAGGAACGTTCTAGAAGATTTTTTTATAATCTTCTCGTAAATAATAATTATACCATAGAAAACTATGAAAACAGTACTTTCTTTTATATACATGTGGATTTTATTGCCATATATCAAGATCGCAACAACCAATACAATACAGGGTAGGTTGACGTGGCGGCTTACGCGACTATAGAGCAAGTGACTGTCTCAGGCTGCAGAGACCCCGGCTGGGGCCTGCTTATGTTAATTATTTTCAATACAAATGGCGATACAACTTTTTTTTCAAAAAGTTCCTCCCTCTCGAATACCAAAATTATTAGGCCCCCCCCATGTACAAATGAAATTAGCCCCCACAGATTTATTAAAGTAAGTTGGGTAGATGGGTAGGCAGGTAGATGGGTAGGCAGGTAGATGGGTAGGCGGGTAGATGGGTAGGCAGGTGGATGGGTAGGCAGGTAGATGGGTAGGCAGGTAGATGGGTAGGCAGGTAGATGGGTAGGCAGGTAGATGGGTAGGCAGGTAGATGGGTAGGCAGGTAGATGGGTAGGCAGGTAGATGGGTAGGGGGGTAGATGGGTAAGCAGGTAGATGGGTAGGCAGGTAGATGGGTAGGCAGGCAGATGGGTAGGTGATAGATGGGTAGGCAGGCAGATGGGTAGGTGGGTAGATGGGTAGGCAGGTAGATGGGTAGGCAGGTATATGGGTAGGCAGGCAGAGGGGTAGGCAGGTAGATGGGTAGGCAGGTAGATGGGTTGGTAGGCAGATGGGTAGGCAGGTAGTTGGGTAGGCAGGTAGATGGATAGGGAGGTAGATGGGTAAGGAGGTAGATGGGTAGGCAGGTAGATGGGTAGGTAGGTAGATGGGTAAGCAGGTAGATGGGTAGGCAGGTAGATGGGTAGGCAGGTAGGTGGATAGACAGGTAGATGGGTAGGCAGGTAGATGGGTAGGCAGGCAGATGGATAGGCAGGTAGATGGGTAGGTAGGTAGATGGGTTGGTAGGCAGATGGGTAGGCAGGTAGTTGGGTAGGCAGGTAGATGGGTAGGCAGGTAGATGGGTAGGCAGGTAAGTGGATAGACAGGTAGATGGGTAGGCAGGTAGATGGGTAGGCAGGGAGATGGGTAGGCAAGTAGATGGGTAGGTAGGTAGATGGGTAGGCAGGTAGATGGGTAGGCAGGTAGACGGGTAGGCAGGTAGGTGGATAGACAGGTAGATGGGTAGGCAGGTAGATGGGTAGGTAGGTAGATGGATAGACAGGTAGATGGTTAGGCAGGTAGATGGGTAGGCAGGTAGATGGGTAGGTAGGTAGATGGATAGACAGGTAGATGGTTAGGAAGGTAGATGGGTAGGCAGGGAGATGGGTAGGCAAGTAGATGGGTAGGTAGGTAGATGGGTAGGCAGGTAGATGGGTATGCAGGTAGATGGGTAGGTAGGTAGATGGGTAGGCAGGGAGATGGATAGGCAAGTAGATGGGTAGGTAGGTAGATGGGTAGGCAGGTAGATGGGTAGGCAGATATATGGGTAGGTAGGTGGATGGGTAGGCAGGTTTATGGGTAGGCAGGGAGATGGGGAGGCAGGTAGATGGGTAGGCAGATATATGGGTAGGTAGGTAGATGGGTAGGCAGGTTTATGGGTAGGCAGGGAGATGGGGAGGCAGGTAGATGTGTAGGCAGGTAGACGGGTAGGCAGGTTGATGGGTAGGCAGGTAGATGGGTAGGCAGGTAGATGGGTAGGCAGGTAGACGGGTAGGCAGGTTGATGGGTAGGCAGGTTGATGGGTAGGCAGGTAGATGGGTAGGCAGGTAGATGGGTAGGCAGGGAGATGGGTAGGCAGGTTGATGGGTAGGTAGGTAGATGGGTAGGCAGGGAGATGGGTAGGCAGGGAGATGGGTAGGTAGGTAGATGGGTAGGTAGGTAGATGGGTAGGCAGGTAGATGGGTAGGCAGGTAGATGGGTAGGCAGGTAGATGGGTGGGCAGGTAGATGGGTAGGCAGGTAGATGGGTAGGCAGGGAGATGGGTAGGCAGGTAGACGGGTAATAGTTAAGTAGGCAGGGCCCTGTTTTTTAGTCACGACCATTGTGTGGCCAGGAAGGCCCAAGACCAACCAGCGATCTCATGACAGTTTCAACGACAAAAGATGGCCGGTGTGCTATAGACGGTGTCGTAGTGCGCACGGGAGATCGCCGCTAAAAGTGTCTCAAGCATAGAACTGTCTTAGGTTCTATAAAACCTCACTGTGCGTATATAGAGGATTTATCCACTTCCTGACACAATTAAGCGATGAGATTTAAACACGAGTAAGGGATACATATAACCTATAATCGTCTCAGATATGAAGAAAATCGGCTGTATCGCTCCGAAGATATCGGCGTTTGAATTTTGTCTGATGTAGTGGCCAGTACACCCTCCCACCTCCCGGTGCGCAGTCAATGTCGAGGTCACTGCATAAATTAGGGTCACGTGATGGTAGGGGTACACTGGCCACCTTAGCAGTATTTGCTATGACAAACTTCAAACGCCGATATCTTCAGGACGATGCGGCCGATTTTCTTCATACTTAGTACGATGATAGGTTATATATATACCTTACTCGTGTAAAATTTTCAGCACTTAAATCTTAGGGAAGTGAATTTCCGAACCGGTAAGACATGTCCATAGATGTCTTAGGTCTAAGACAGTTTGGGAGACAAATTTACCCACGTGACCTTACATGTCTCGTGACTATAGCACACGTCAGACCACCCTAAGTCTCTTAGAGCAGTGATAATTACCCGACCCCCTAAACTTTCGCGACTATAGTACACACTGCACGAAACCTATGGCTTTACATATGTATGCGAAACGCGTCTAACAGTAGGATTTTGCGTCTTATATACGTCATATATAGGAAAGTCTAGAATGGGCTAAATAAAATTTATTTTAATTTTATGTTGACCAATTAGACATGAGATATTAATACAGTGGTAATAACATCGTAATGGAAAAGAATATCCGTATTGGTAAATATGGATATGTTAAGAATATCCATATTGGTAAAAATGATATGATGAGGTAGTACATATTGGTAAATATGATACAAGGATATACATTTTGGTAAATATGATATATAATAAGAAGATACATATTGGTAAATATGATATGATAAGGTAGTACATATTGATAAATATGATACAAGGATATACATTTTGGTAAATATGATATATGATAAGAAGATACATATGGATAAATACATACGGTAATTGACATGTGTCAATTATGGTATAAGTATACGAGTATTATGAAGTAATATGTATATGTATTTGTAGAATATGTATAAAATAACCCCTACGAGAGTAGAAATAGAGGAGAGGGTGGGTGGGAGACATTTAGAGTATGTGCGTACGTGGTGAAGAAGAGAAGCAGAATGAGAGAGAGGCGAGTGTAGGCCACGTGACCGCGTGGTTCACGTGGCCGACACGAGGGGGCGCGCAGGGAGCGCTAGTAGGAGGGGAGTGCGCTAGGTGGAGCAATGACCGCCCCTGACCCTACGGCCATGGGCTACCCATTGTCAGCTACTTATATCACTTATTTTAACTGGGCCTTGCAGTAACAATAGTTACGATGAAGGGCATCTTTGACACATGCCGACTGCTTTCCGTACCTATTTAATCTACTAACAGGTCCTTGTCGTAGAAACCCATACTCAAGTTTTGACATCTTTCTATCATTACTTTGCTTTACCTTCACTGTGCCCTGGAACTCTCCATAACCTGGTTTGGTGGTAAACACTATTTGGTAAATCTTATCTATACCCACAAATGAAACTGCGGAGGAGATTTTGACAAGTTCCAAATGTGCACAAACATCCTGAGACGTTTTTAATATACTATTGATTTCTTTTACTAGAAATATTGCTGCACTTTTTACAACTGGATCTGAGACATTTCCCTGAACTCGGCGGTAGCAGGAACAGAACTGGAGCGGGATATCGGCGTCGTGACAGCTTCTGTTCAGCGGAACACGGGAGAAGAGACTGAGAGCGCCATTTGTGGACCGGTTCAAGGGGCTCGTAGTCAGACGTAGAGTATCCACGAGAGTTCTGTGCACATCAAAGGCTGTGGTTAATCTCTGTGAATTCCTTCTCAGGTTCTTATCATGCGTGGGGTATTGCTGTCTGAATTGTTTTGGCAATGCCACAAGCATCATTGGAAGACAACCCTCCAATCTTCCAACCTCTATATTCAAAATATTTCCATATCTAGCTCCGTGGTCACTAAAGAAGAAAATAATAGTGTTATCCAAGACTCCTAGATGCTTGAACTTAATGAATGATTCAAGATACAGCTGATCCAATCGTCTCATGGCATGTTGGTCATCATGGGAAAGCCCATTCAACCAAGTTAATGCAAATACAGGTTGAGAATGCTGATGCTTGATCATAACCTTTGTGAGATAATCTAATATAAGCCTTGGCTCAATTACAGCCTTCTCACATGGTTGTTGTCTCAGTGTAAATTTATTGTAGTGCAAAGCAACAGTAAGTGGCCTGAAGTAATAATCTGTTGGGGGCATTTGGAACCCTGGCTTAAGGAATGTTGGCAATCCAAATTTATCTTCACTATAAAAAGTTTTATATCCTGCTGCAGAATAGTTCTTATAAAGCAATGGTAGGTAGTCAAGTGGAATTCTGCTGCCTCGATAGAGGTCCTCGGCATGTGCACCTGTAAGCAGCGCCATCATGTTGGGAAATGTGTTCATGGACACCTTTGTGTAGCCAGTCATCTCTACTGCATCTAGTTGCTCGAAGAGGAATTTCCTTGTCCTTGGCAAGTAGCGTTTACTTGCTGATAGGGATACAGAGTCCGTGCCAATGAGAATGACATTCAGGGGATTGTTTCTACTCTGATCGTTGTGATTTGTCTCATTGTTTCTCATATTCTGCGAACTGTCCTTTTCGACTGCTATCAGATGGAAGTTACTGTATATCAGTTTTGTTTCATCCTTCTTTGCATAGCAGTTGATTCTTATAAACTCATCAGTAATCTTTATCTCTGCCATTACACGGAATATTACACTTTTACCAAAACTTATTCCAAAGTCATTGTTTTTCACTCGCATCACTGGCTGATAGTTGCAGGTTGATATATTGTACGTGCTGTTTAGTAAAGTCATGTTGAACCTGAGCCACTGCCCCTCAATGTATGTCAAATGGTATTCTGGTCTACATTCCGGGAGTTGGTCCTTCGTCACAAATGGTAATATTGATTTATCCCATGGGTCCAGCTGAGGCAGAGTACAGGATGGCCCTTGTTGTGCAGGCAGAGGCCTGGTGTTGGTTGTTAACATCATCAGGATCACCAGTAAAGTAGTGCACCCAACAAGTGACCAAAAGTGAGGAATCTTCATCTGAAAGAAAAAAAGAAAAAGGATTTAAATAACCATGCCATTGTGCTGTTTATACATGTGAATAGCATCACCACAATCATATGGAAGGGAAAAGATAAATCATAAGTCTTATACAAATATTGATTTACCTTCCTTGCAACAGAGTCTCTTTTATCATTGAGAATAATTGTTTTTACAAAGCTGATCTCTTAAAACCAGAACAACATTTGGCAATATCCACAGTCATTAATGTTTGAAACAGTAGACAATTTCAATATCTTTTCTCTCTTTCGATGTTCAGGATAATCACAAAGAACAATTATTTTTCAAAGCTCTATAGCTATATACATGATATAAGGACGAGACACAGCCCAGCTTTCACAAGTCACCTTTCGAGGTTAAGCTCAATACACATCTACCAATTTTGGGACATTTATGTACCTCTCTATGCAACAAACGGACGGTAATTTGTCTCAGGCGAGGCATCCTATACGGAAACTGGCTTACTGTCTTCATACGAAGACAGTAAGCCAGCTTTCATATTATTATATACCTAAAAATGGCGAAATTTTACCTGGTCACGTGATCACATACCCCGTATACGTCACAGTGTGGCGTACGGGTATGAATACGACATGGGTGGGAGCGGGCATTATACGTAGTTCATACAGCCACAGGTATATAATAATAAGGGAGGCGGCCGTAGTCAGTAGATGTAGGACAGCTATAGGCAAGGGTCAGGCAATGATTAGTGAACCACCTCCTTCAAAAAGTTAGGTCTAGCATTAGGGATTCCCCCCCCCCCCCAAAAAAAGAATTCATATCAGCATATAATGCTTGTTCCTATTATACAAACCGGTACGTAATTAAATCTGATTTCTTTTCTTAAAATAATTGAAGTCGAAAACATGAGAATATGCCATATTTTTAGTCATGATTGGTTGTGCAGTCAAAGTTCCCTATTTCTGGTCAGGTCCGGTTTTTTTTTGCCCTGGGTTTCCAGAGTCTAATTGTTATGGTCCTAGTCGCTAGATTCCGTCAACAGGATTTATTTCATGATTGCCAGCAAACGACTGTAATAACATGAAAACATGTTGCTATCTCTACTAATTGTAGCTATCCGAATCGCTAAACTACACTTTCATAGCTGGCAATATTCATGTAAAGGGTCCCAGGGGGAGGTTTAGTAGTGAATGTAAACACGTAGCGTGCACCTTCTTAGCTGTGGCATTAAAAGACGGGTCCTGAAGAGCTAATATATGAAACCTCTACAAGGTGGTGTAGGTGTCAATTCATGTATTGATTTCATTTATTCAGATCTAAAATTAAAATGTGTAATTCCATTAAGCACAGAAGACCGTTGGTAATATAAGAAATAAACAAGATATAAGAAATATGTATCATATTATATATATGGCTTGAATGTGATAACATTTGGTATGAGTTACAGAAAAGGGTCTTTGTTTATGATCCTAGATTATCAAAGAGGCCGTCGGAGTGTTAGACGTCCTTGAGGTCTCCCCACGTCGTCCCTGGGCCAGCTCGCCGTACAGAAAAGGGTCTTCATGTACGATCCTAGATTATTAAACGGGCCCCTGGGCGTCAGTTGACCTCACATTATAAAACATGAAAACGTTGATTCATTTATCTCACATTCACCTTTGCAGTGAACCTCCGCATGGCTCTTTGGGGGTATCCTCGGAATGCTGATGACAATTCTGTAACATAAGAATGAATCATGTGTTTAATCAATATGAATTGACTGATTTCAGTTTGTAAGGTGATGAGTGCAGCCAAACTCCCATCATATGTGTTAATAATATTTCGCCTAGCAGGAGATATTCACGACTCTACGGTAAATGGAGGATCGGCTTGTCCCATCCAGTCACGTGCCCTGGGACCTGTTTAATAATCTAGGATCGTACATTAAGACCCTATTCTGTACCTTGCACAAGGGTTAATGATTTTCAAGTTTGTTCACCAAGACAGTCTTAGCCATCCATAAGGTCATCCATAAGTGTTGAATAATATTGACCCACATCGTCCCTAGGTCTGCTCGGCGTACAGAAAAGGGTCTTTGTGTTCGATCCTAGAATATTCAACAGGCCCCAGGGGTTTGTTAAATAGCCTACAAGTGATCAAAACAATTATTGGAGAGTCATAAATGCTTTCCTCTTGAATAAATACACAATAGTGATTGGTTTCAGATACAAGCGGGCGTATGTTCCGAGGAGTTGACGTGCAGTAATATCCGAGTCAACTCGAGGAGCATATTGCATTATGTGCTTGTATGAAAATGACTAAGGAGATGTAATGATGACGTGTGCTTGTTATGACATAGAGTAGTGTGTTAAGACACAGTGATACCAGGTTGTGTTAGTAAGAAGGTACAAGAACCACAGGTGTTCCCTATAAGGAAGGTGGTTGGTCACGTGATGTCCCCACCACTGAGAAGCCATAACCATTCTAAATCACGTGTAAGATATGAGGGAAACTGGCCCTCGGCATGTTAACGAATACAACTATTCTCAGGATGAGGCACAGTCCGAGGGCCGTAAACTGGCGCTTGGGTTCGTTACGTAAATTTTGAACGATACGACCATTGTATGATAAGATCTATCCAACGATGTACGACCTCCTGGACGATGGTCGTCCAACCGAGTTACATAAAGATGTAGAAATCAGAGAAACAGGCAAATAAAAAATAAAAAAATAAAAAAATAAATAAAAAAAAATTAAAAAAAATGGCTGGGGCAAATATCAACCTTAAAAGGCCAAACTCTAATCGGTATCGGAACTCGTCAATCTACGTTGGCTTAAAAATCTGGAACTCCCTGACCAGGGAAACCCAATTATTAAGAAATAATTAAGAAAAGAGGTACTACAAAAAATGAGAGAGCTTACCTATATGTAAGCTGTAGTTGATTCGAATATTACAGATATAAATGCCTGCTGGATAATTACTTAACCAGGTCCCTCATGTTCCCATATACCTGTTGTCATAATTGCCCCACACTATTTCGATGTACATTCCCAACCTCTGAATCTTCAAACCAAATCTGTACTGCAGGTCGGGTGGATGAGAAGTGAGGCCGGGGTCCGGACCGGGGTCGACCACGTGACCACGTGGTAAGTGTGAAAGCCGCGAGGGGGCAGGAGGGATGCCCGTGAGGCGCGGTAGAGGGGGACACCAGAGGTGGCAATGACTATGGTATCATACAAAGATTGTATGTGTACGACCAAACCCATTCATGTAACAATATGCGCCCTACGATCATGGTATAATCTTTTAGATGATCTTTCAAAATTTATGTAACAGACCCGAGAATCGCCGAGACAGGCGACAACTCTGGCTCTGTCGTAGCCGCTGCTTAAAGAACTCTAGGAGGGTCGGGAATCAGCACAATACAGGAAAATGGCTGGTCATGGGCTGCTCAGACGAAATCTTCGTCACTATTCTGAATGAGTAGACTGCAAGAACCTTGGAAAATAGTTCCTTTGTGCTATAGAAAAAAGCCTTTTATGGGTCGAGTTCTTAAAACAGGTCGAATTTGTTACAAGTCAAGTTATTCAAAGGTCAAGTTTGTTACTGGTCAAGTTCTCCAGTATTCCTTTTATGAATATAACCCATCTCCCCATTTGAATATTAACTTTATTATATGTGGAAGGTATAAGAATAGAACTGTTACAATATAAGGGTATTAAAAAAAGGGTATCTTTGAATAAAATCAGATGGGAAAAAATTGTGGAAAAATAACAAAGGAACTTGGAGCCCCATAGAAAATCACTAAGCATGCCGGTGTGATGCGAAAATCGGTTACCTTGTGAAAAACTTGTTTTATCGCCCACTCTACACGCGCATGCGTGTGGAGACCTTCTTCCTGTCAGATTTCATGGACTATTGTGGGTTCATATAGCCTCGGAAAGGCATAGCATAGGAGAAAGGAATTATCGGACGCTTAACATTGAAACCAAAATGAGCCAAAGGGTTTTGTCATTTTTAGGCACCCTAGCTTTCTGGTATTATTGCTAAACCGGCGTAACATAAGTCAATGTTTAAAGGAAAGACAAACCTCCAAATAGATATTACCCTAAATTTGATTAGTGCGCATGTACAAACTCACTCTCCAAGCAGAAATCCAGCGCTCTACTTCCTGCAGCCGCTGGTATTAGCAAGCAACAGTGCCACGAAAGATCTGCTGGGAGAGTGGTACAAACAAGCATGAGAGCCCCCGATGAGTTTCTCACTCTCCAATCGTGGACTTAATCACTGCGCATGCTCGTGGGCGATAAAACAAGTTTTCGCAAGGTAACCGATTTTCACATCACACCGGGATTGAGGGGTGGAGGTGGAGGCAGGGCGAGCTGCGCGTGCGCACACTTTGAAAGGAATATACCGCCATAGAACGCGGCCGCCAGACATACGGCACCAACTGCACACCGGCGGACAGGACAAACCCTCCTCTAACACCACCTCAATGTGTGATGATCTACTCTACACAGTCAACGAATGATCCCCGTACGATATGGAACATCATACAGAGACGACCCATAAGGGCGGGACAAACCCTCTGTTACACCACCTCAATGTGTGATGATCAAATCTACACAGTCAACGAATGATCCCCGTGCGATATGGAACATCATACAGAGACGACCCATAAGGGCAGGACACACCCTCCTCTGACACCACCTCAATGTGTGATGATCAAATCTACACAGTCAACGAATGATCCCCGTACGATATGGAACATCATACAGAGACGACCCATAAGGGCGGGACAAACCCTCTGTTACACCACCTCAATGTGTGATGATCAAATCTACACAGTCAACGAATGATCCCCGTGCGATATGGAACATCATACAGAGACGACCCATAAGGGCAGGACACACCCTCTGTTACACCACCTCAATGTGTGATGATCTAATCTACACAGTCAACGAATGATCCCCGTACGATATGGAACATCATACAGAGACGACCCATAAGGGCGGGACAAACCCTCTGTTACACCACCTCAATGTGTGATGATCAAATCTACACAGTCAACGAATGATCCCCGTGCGATATGGAACATCATACAGAGACGACCCATAAGGGCAGGACACACCCTCTGTTACACCACCTCAATGTGTGATGATCTAATCTACACAGTCAACGAATGATCCCCGTACGATATGGAACATCATACAGAGACGACCCATAAGGGCGGGACAAACCCTCTGTTACACCACCTCAATGTGTGATGATCTAATCTACACAGTCAACGAATGATCCCCGTACGATATGGAACATCATACAGAGACGACCCATAAGGGCGGGACACACCCTCTGTTACACCACCTCAATGTGTGATGATCTAATCTACACAGTCAACGAATGATCCCCGTACGATATGGAACATCATACAGAGACGACCCATAAGGGCGGGACAAACCCTCTGTTACACCACCTCAATGTGTGATGATCTAATCTACACAGTCAACGAATGATCCCCGTACGATATGGAACATCATACAGAGACGACCCATAAGGGCGGGACACACCCTCCTCTGACACCACCTCAATGTGTGATGATCTAATCTACACAGTCAACGAATGATCCCCGTACGATATGGAACATCATACAGAGACGACCCATAAGGGCGGGACAAACCCTCTGTTACACCACCTCAATGTGTGATGATCAAATCTACACAGTCAACGAATGATCCCCGTACGATATGGAACATCATACAGAGACGACCCATAAGGGCGGGACAAACCCTCTGTTACACCACCTCAATGTGTGATGATCAAATCTACACAGTCAACGAATAATCCCCGTACGATATGGAACATCATACAGAGACGACCCATAAGGGCGGGACAAACCCTCCTCTAACACCACCTCAATGTGTGATGATCTAATCTACACAGTCAACGAATGATCCCCGTACGATATGGAACATCATACAGAGACGACCCATAAGGGCGGGACACACCCTCCTCTAACACCACCTCAATGTGTGATGATCTAATCTACACAGTCAACGAATGATCCCCGTACGATATGGAACATCATACAGAGACGACCCATAAGGGCAGGACAAACCCTCTGTTACACCACCTCAATGTGTGATGATCTAATCTACACAGTCAACGAATGATCCCCGTACGATATGGAACATCATACAGAGACGACCCATAAGGGCGGGACACACCCTCCTCTGACACCACCTCAATGTGTGATGATCTAATCTACACAGTCAACGAATGATCCCCGTACGATATGGAACATCATACAGAGACGACCCATAAGGGCGGGACACACCCTCCTCTGACACCACCTCAATGTGTGATGATCTAATCTACACAGTCAACGAATGATCCCCGTACGATATGGAACATCATACAGAGACGACCCATAAGGGCGGGACACACCCTCCTCTGACACCACCTCAATGTGTGATGATCTAATCTACACAGTCAACGAATAATCCCCGTACGATATGGAACATCATACAGAGACGACCCATAAGGGCGGGACACACCCTCTGTTACACCACCTCAATGTGTGATGATCTAATCTACACAGTCAACGAATGATCCCCGTACGATATGGAACATCATACAGAGACGACCCATAAGGGCGGGACACACCCTCCTCTTACACCACCTCAATGTGTGATGATCTAATCTACACAGTCAACGAATGATCCCCGTACGATATGGAACATCATACAGAGACGACCCATAAGGGGGGGACACACCCTCCTCTGACACCACCTCAATGTGTGATGATCTAATCTACACAGTCAACGAATGATCCCCGTACGATATGGAACATCATACAGAGACGACCCATAAGGGGGGGACACACCCTCTGTTACACCCTTAAATGTAACAAAATCCCACAAAAGTAATTACCCCTAAATGTAATAAAATTTCAACCACATTTGTAATAAACTCCCTTAAATGTAATATCACCCCCTTAAAAGTAATAACTTTGTCAACCATATTTGTAATACAAAGTCACCCTTAAATGTAATTAACTTTGTAACCACAAATGTAATAAACTTTAATCTTATTTGTAATAAAAATTAGTGACCAGTAAAAGAACAGTGCATTTTCAAATAAAATGAAACTGTTTAAAGTTCAATTGGGGCAGAAGGGTGGTCAAGTGGTCTAAGATGCTTGGATAGACCGTTTACTATGGGCTGGTGTGAGTTTGAGTCTCTGTGCTGGCAGCTCATCTATATTGTCTCCCAGCTCTGTAGACTTATAGCTTATCATGGGCAGGTCTTTCTCATGCTCTGTCTATGCAGTGTGGGAAATAAAAGACCCCCTGCTTCAGAAAATGTATAGAGGAAAGATTTCTACCTTCCACATACATTTGAACAATATCTATTCCCTGAGTATGGCACAAGGATTTTTACTAGGGCATAAAGAAACCAATCATCCGACATTCTAATATGTATACTGTCTGATATTTTTTCTCTAATACCACCTAGAAACACAGTATCCTGAGGGGCATTCAGCAAAATGCCTTCAATTTCTCAAAGACAAAGACATGTGCAGTTCATTTCTGTCATAGACAGGAATGTATGGACAACCCTCCAAGTCTCCAGAACAAGGAACTGACAGTCCAAGAGGAAGTCTCAAATTCTTGGGACTGGTGTTTGACAGAATACTGTCCAGCAAACCACATGTTGAGTATCCAAGGAAAAAGTGTGAGAAAGCCATAAATACACAATAATGACTGGTTTTGATTATGAGTGGCCGTAATCTCAGAGTAGTTGATCCGTAGTAATATCCGAGCGATAGCGAGGATATTACGTCGTCAACTGGGAAAAAAGCTTGCCTTCAGGTTGAGAGACCAACGCCTAACCTCTTTGTCCACAGAATTATACATGTGTTGTGGTCCCCGTGGATATAGGTCAATTTTACGATCATTCTACGATAATTGAACGATATTATCACGGACGACAGTGCTCACATGGACAAGCAGTTTTATGATACACTGAAAATAAATTCTCGCATATTTCTCGTCCATCCTTCAACATATCTTATCGTCCAGCCTCACGGATGATACATTTTTATTCAACGGGGCCCTGGCTAGTATTGTATCATAGACCTGGGCCTATGTTTTAGGAGGCAATGAGGCATCCTAAAAAAATAATAATTTATTCTTAATTTTATTTGAAAATGTTCTGTTTTTCTATTGCAAGACACCTATCTTTATTACAAATAAGGGAGAAGTTTATTACATTTGTGGTTGCAACGTTTGTTACATTTAAGGGAAACAATTTATCACAAATAAGGGTGGAAAGATTATTATATATAAGGGAGGTGATATTACATTTAAGGGAGTTTATTACAAATGTGGTTGAAATTTATTACACTTAAGGGTTATTACTTTTGTGGGATTTTGTTACATTTAAGGGTGTAACACCCTCCTCTAACACAACCTCAATCACTGCACGAAAACCACCAGTTTATTCCTATATATATGCCATTGTGGAAGTGCATGTATGGGCTGAATATTGACTTGTTTTCATATATATATACGCCCAGTGTTTATATGCGGACGCATCCTGGCCGTATTTCACACCCGGCATATATGAGAGAAAATATCCTCTCCCCCCGCCGCCTCCTGCCTATTTGTGTATGTAAAAGTATAGGTGTCCTCAATAGGAACCCTCCCCCCACTGCCCCTCTCCACCCCGCCACCTCTCGCCACGCTTATATACACCGACAGATGAGTATACACACGGGAAATAGGTTTACCTTGTATACGCTGGGCACATTCATAAGCAAAATGATGGTGTTGGTGCAGTGAATGTGTGATGATCAAATCTAGTTATGGATCATCATAGCTCTGATGAATATAAATAGGCAGATGAGCTTGAAACTTTCTACATCTTACAATTCCTTAAGCTAAACACTTTGTATTCAAACACTTCCTATTGCTAAACACTTCCCAGAGTTATACACTTTGGGTTTAAAAGCTTCCTACTACTAAACACTATGTAGCCAAACACTTCTAGATTCTAAACACTTTGGATCTAAACACTTGGCAAAGTTAACTCTATGAACTCTTTGCAATGAAACACTTGTTACCTAAACACCTTAAGTATTGAACATGTTTAACAGCCAAAATAAGTCTTCAGAAAAATGTGACAAAGAAGTGTTTAAATAAGTGTCTAACTTCTAAACACTGGTATGGGTGTAACCGTTCCTTTAATGTAAAAGCAAATTCTGAAATGAGAACTACACTGTAGGAACTGTGTTTGATTATACTCACTAACTCTTCCAAACACCGTTCAATTCCAGCACACTTCCAGTTTTACACACATATATCTAAACGCCATTGGATTCTAAACACTTGTTCTGCTACTTAAACACTTATTTCTTACACACTTAATCACTTTTTCTGAAAGTGTTTAGCCGTTTGGGGTTTACACACTAGGGTTTAGTTTCAAATGTTTATATATGCAACACCAACCCAGCCTCGTTTTGGTTGGATTACACTGGCTAGCATCGATGTGACGACACACAGACAAGACAAAGTAAGTAAGTACACGTTTTGTGATATCGCCTGTATTGACATCTTATTATCATATACCTTGACCTTACACAGTAGTATCGGTACTACTAATATTATTCTACACTGCAAATGTATGTATAGTGGTCATCCTTATTTGAATACTGGAGAACTAAACCCGAAACGAACTTTACTCCCTAAACCCTCGATCCATAACGACCTCGACCCGTTTTAAATCATCGTAAATCAAGTTCTCTCCTGGTCGAGTTCTCAAGCCCTTATTTATGTCTCGATTTTTATGTAGGTCAGACCCAGACACGTCTTCACAGGGACAGGGTCTTCACATGGGTAAGCAGGTTAACAGGTAACCAATAGGTAGGGGTAGGTAGATGGGTAGGGGTAGGCAGATGGGTAGGGTGTAGGTAGATGGGTAGGGCTAGGTAGGTAGATAGGTAGGGGGTAGGTAGATAGTTAGGGCTAGGTAAGTAGATAGGTAGGGGTAGGCAGATGGGTAGGATGTAGGTAGATGGGTAAGGGTAGGTAGATGCGTAGGGCTAGGTAGGTAGATGGGTAGGGGGTAGGTAGATAGTTAGGGCTAGGTAAGTAGATAGGTAGGGGTAGGCAGATGGGTAGGATGTAGGTAGATGGGTAAGGGTAGGTAGATGCGTAGGGCTAGGTAGGTAGATGGGTAGGGGGTAGGTAGATAGTTAGGGCTAGGTAAGTAGATAGGTAGGGGTAGGCAGATGGGTAGGATGTAGGTAGATGGGTAAGGGTAGGTAGATGGGAAGGATGTAGGTAGATGGGTAAGGGTAGGTAGATGCGTAGGGCTAGGTAGGTAGATGGGTAGGGGGTAGGTAGATAGTTAGGGCTAGGTAAGTAGATAGGTAGGGGTAGGCAGATTGGTAGGATGTAGGTAGATGGGTAAGGGTAGGTAGATGCGTAGGGCTAGGTAGGTAGATGGGTAGGGGGTAGGTAGATAGTTAGGGCTAGGTAGGTAGATGGGTAGGGGTAGGCAGATGGGTAGGATGTAGGTAGATGGGTAAGGGTAGGCAGATGGGAAGGATGTAGGTAGATGGGTAAGGGTAGGTAGATGCGTAGGGCTAGGTAGGTAGATGGGTAGGGGGTAAGTAGATAGTTAGGGCTAGGTAAGTAGATAGGTAGGGGTAGGCAGATGGGTAGGATGTAGGTAGAATGGTAAGGGTAGGTAGATGGGAAGGATGTAGGTAGATGGGTAAGGGTAGGTAGATGCGTAGGGCTAGGTAGGTAAATGGGTAGGGGGTAGGTAGATAGTTAGGGCTAGGTAAGTAGATAGGTAGGGGTAGGCAGATGGGTAGGATGTAGGTACATGGGTAAGGGTAGGTAGATGCGTAGGGCTAGGTAGGTAGATGGGTAGGGGGTAGGTAGATAGTTAGGGCTAGGTAGGTAGATGGGTAGGGGTAGGCAGATGGGTAGGGCTAGGTAGGTAGATGGGTAGGGGGTAGGTAGATAGGTAGGGCTAGGTAGGTAGATGGGTAGGGGGTAGGTAGATAGGTAGGGCTAGGTAGGTAGATGGGTAAGGGTAGGTAGATGCGTAGGGCTAGGTAGGTAGATGGGTAGGGGGTAGGTAGATAGGTAGGGCTAGGTAGGTAGATGGGTAAGGGTAGGTAGATGCGTAGGGCTAGGTAGGTAGATGGGTAGGGGGTAGGTAGATAGGTAGGATGTAGGTAGATGGGTAAGGGTAGGTAGATGCGTAGGGCTAGGTAAGTAGATGGGTAGGGGGTAGGTAGATAGGTAGGATGTAGGTAGATGGGTAAGGGAAGGTAGATGCGTAGGGCTAGGTAGGTAGATGGGTAGGGGGTAGGTAGATAGGTAGGATGTAGGTAGATGGGTAAGGGTAGGTAGATGCGTAGGGCTAGGTAGGTAGATGGGTAGGGGGCAGGTAGATAGGTAGGGCTAGGCAGGTAGATAGGTAGGGCTAGGTAGGTAGATGGGTAGGGGGTAGGTAGGTAGATGGGTAAAGGGTAGGTAGATAGGTAGGGCTAGGTAGGTAGATGGGTAGGGGGTAGGCAGATAGGTAGGGATAGGTAGGTAGATGGGTAGGGGGTAGGCAGATAGGTAGGGCTAGGTAGGTAGATGGGTAGGGGGTAGGTAGGTAGATGGGTAAAGGGTAGGTAGATAGGTAGGGCTAGGTAGGTAGATGGGTAGGGCTAGGTAGGTAGATGGGTAGAGGGTAGGTAGGTAGATGGGTAAAGGGTAGGTAGATAGGTAGGGCTAGGTAGGTAGATGGGTAGGGGGCAGGTAGATAGGTAGGGCTAGGTAGGTAGATGGGTAGGGGGTAGGTAGGTAGATGGGTAGAGGGTAGGTAGATAGGTAGGGCTAGGTAGGTAGATGGGTAGGGGGTAGGCAGATAGGTAGGGCTAGGTAGGTAGATGGGTAGGGGGTAGGTAGGTAGATGGGTAGAGGGTAGGTAGATAGGTAGGGCTAGGTAGGTAGATGGGTAGGGGGTAGGCAGATAGGTAGGGCTAGGTAGGTAGATAAGTAGGGCTAGGTAGGTAGATGGGTAGGGGGTAGGCAGATAGGTAGGGCTAGGTAGGTAGATGGGTAGAGGGAAGGTAGATAGGTAGGGCTAGGTAGGTAGATGGGTAGGGGGTAGGCAGATAGGTAGAGCTAGGTAGGTAGATGGGTAGAGGGTAGGTAGATAGGTAGGGCTAGGTAGGTAGATGAGTAGGGGGTAGGTAGATAGGTAGGGCTAGGTAGGTAGATGGGTAGAGGGTAGGTAGATAGGTAGGGCTAGGTAGGTAGATGGGTAGGGGGTAGGCAGATAGGTAGGGCTAGGTAGGTAGATGGGTAGGGGGTAGGCAGATAGGTAGGGCTAGGTAGGTAGATGGGTAGAGGGTAGGTAGATAGGTAGGGCTAGGTAGGTAGATGGGTAGGGGGTAGGTAGATAGGTAGGGCTAGGTAGCTAGATGAGTAGAGGGTAGGTAGATAGGTAGGGCTAGGTAGCTAGATGGATTGGAAGTGTATATTGGCCAAACATATATAACATATATAAGACCGGCGTATATATATCGCATGCAGTTTATATTTCTCCCATATATTTACTAAAGTAAATTTCCATGAAAAAGAATCACCCCCTGCCCTACACAGAAGTATCGAAAGAATTTGCTCTCCTCCTGAAACATTTGAGTATCAATGATGGGTTGTTGTTTTTTTCAAATTCTCCCATGGAAAAATTATAATGAAATAAGTCCCCACTGCGAGTTACCAAAATAAATCCTGTGCCACCAAGATAATACCAAAAACTAAAATCAGCACACCCCCCACAGAGGCAGCTGAAAAAACTGCCCCCCCCCCCGAGAAATATGTGAACAAATAATAGCACTATCCATGATTCACCAAATCAGCACAACCTCCAAACAAACTGGAAGAAAATTCCATCTTAGTACCAATTCTATGTAAAAGCCGTCAAGGAAATTTATCTGAGTTCAAAAGAGAGAAGCCTCTCATAGAAAAATACCGAAACCCCAACAGTATACCAATATGTATCCCCACCCCAATGATACCCCAACCCCAACAGATATACCAATATATATATATCCCCACTCCAATGAAACCCCAACCCCAACAGATATACCGATTTATATATATATATATATATATATATATATATATATATATATCCCCACTCCAATGAAACCCCAACCCCAACAGATATACCGATATATATATATCCCCACTCCGATGAAACCCCAACCCCAACAGATATACCGATATATATATATATATATATATATATATATATATATATATATATATATATCCCCACCCCAATGATACCCCAACCCCAACAGTATACCAATATATATATATATCCCCACTCCGATGAAACCCCAACCCCAACAGATATACCGATATATATATCCCCACTCCAATGAAACCCCAACCCCAACAGATATACCGATATATATATATATAACTGTTTTTATTAGAGCGTGCTTGCGCACCTATATACAGTAAGGTGAAAATTTGCTCGGAACGGAAATTTTTCCCACTATTAACAGTTTATTTTAACCCCGGGCGGCCGGAGTGTGTTGTTTGAATGGTAATCCCTAAATCTCTATAGCGGATCTGGGCGGGCTACAGTGAGTGGATATTAGTACCAGTGATTTTCACGCCTGCTGAAGGTGTCAGGTAAGAGGCCCGCTTAAGGGGTAGATCCACCAAGCGAAATTAGGGCCGGCCGATGTCCGCGCGGGTGGAATATGGACGTCGGCTGCTCCCGCCTCTGGTCGGCTCAAGCCGGTTGATATAATCGCCTTGGTGGATCAGCAAATAATGTCAAATCAGCTGGGGCCGGCCGCACCCGGCTGAGGCCAGACCTAGTCGCCTCTCCCATATCACCATCGTCCGTAGCCGTGTGGCCCCCGTGTGGGAGCCGGCCGGACGTCGCCTCTGGCCGGCCGGCTCAAAATGAAAATATTTGCTGGTCCACTGACCCAGCCGTGTGGAGTCGGCTAGAAACTCCCTAGCCGACACTAGCCGACCTAGCCGACGAAAAACTGATTTATTTGCTTTTTAAAGGCGGCCGGACGGACGATTTGAAGAGTACGACACCCACCCGCGGGCTCTGCCGGGAGTTGCGGCGAGGGAACACCGCCAACAAAGCGCGAGCCATACTGGCGATACCCGAAGCCGCGAACGGACATTGGAAATTCCAACACTATCGTCAGAATTCTAGCACCATAGCGTGCCATACACACTCATAACATTAATCCTTATCTCAACAAAGGCCCGCGGACGGTATCCCAATATGCGGACACCGATATTTCGGCAGTTGCGGCAGTTTGGGCAAAATATAAGCACCAGTGTCAAATATAGACATTCATAACATCAATCCTTATCTTTATTTACCTTCATTGTTCGATTTAACCTGTAAATCCGCGGTTATTTGACGTTTTCTGACCGTTCCCGTACAATTCCCGACACGCTGACACACTGCTCCGCTCGATATGCGGCTTCCGCGGGTTCAGAGCGTCGAAGT
Source organism: Alentia gelatinosa (assembly GCA_950022655.1). Classification (NCBI taxonomy): domain Eukaryota; kingdom Metazoa; phylum Annelida; class Polychaeta; order Phyllodocida; family Polynoidae; genus Alentia; species Alentia gelatinosa. The sequence continues at coordinate 50,023,831 of OX465591.1, read as the reverse complement.
GTATCGCCGCACGCGGCGCCGCCTATCGAGGAACTCGATTACTACATAAAATACCATGCGCGCCGCCTATCGAATCAATGGAGAACTCGGCTGGCCCGTCCCCGCGAGCGCCGTGTGGATGTCGGCCGGCTGGAAATAACTATTTGGTGGACCAGCACGGAGAATTCGAGACGGCCGGACGGCCGACCTAGGCGATTATCGTCGCATGAAGCCATTTTGGCCGTCCCCCAGAGCCGGCTGAACGTCGGCTGAGCACCTCTTGGTGGATCTAGCCCTTTACAGGTTAGCTGTGGGTGACACAAGGCGGGCTGGGGGCTTTGAAGTTGTGGTATTCAGTGAGCCGTTGCGGCTCTGGGCGGCTCACGGTGAGTCTCTTATAGGGCTGCTGAATTCTCTCAGAAGTTACAGGGGGGGGGGGGCATTGACCGGGGGGTGCAAAAAGGAGCGAATTTCACAAGGAAGACATATCCACCGTCAACCTCTATTATCTATTTTTCATTTTATTGTACATTTATATTCATTTATATCATATGGTGAGTGAGGACTGGTGAGTGAGGACTGGTGAGTGAGGACTGGTGAGTAAGGACTGTTCATTGAGGACTGGTGAGTGAGGACTGGTGAGTGAGGGCTGGTGAGTGAGGACTGGTGAGTGATGACTGGTGAGTGAGGACTGGTGAGTGAGGACTGGTGAGTGAGGACTGTTCATTGAGGACTGGTGAGTGAGGACTGGTGAGTGAGGACTGTTCATTGAGGACTAATGAGGCCCAGGCCTTCGACCACACCCACACCCACAAAAAAATTCGTTTTTGTAGGTGATTGAGACACCAATACAACTTGATATGACTGCACCAGTGCTGGAGCTGGTATCCGGCAAGAGTGGAATTATAGAACCTGAGATAGTTCTATATTTGTCTCAAGCTAAGACAATTTTAGCGGCGATCTACCGTGGCGCACCAAGACCATGTCTCTAGGACAGCAGCCATCTTTTGTCTTGAAAAAATGTCTGAGATTCTCTAGGATATCTTCACAGATCTCAGCCTCAGACAGTCTTGACTAAAAAACAGGGCCCTGGTTGTTCCGGCGAGAAGCCAGCCGAGTAGGCCTGTGGTGAGGCGGATAGAGCCCATCCTGGGCTGAATCTAGCGAGACCATAAGGTGCTCCCCGGGATCACTGCTGAATGGGGTGGGCAGATCAACTCATGCAAGCTGGATGGAGAGACACATTCAACCACTGTTGTTTGTGTCATCTGTTATGAATTCATTTTCAGAAGGAGAAGGTGACTGGCTTGATCTCCCATCAACGTGGTGCTTCACCTACTACGGGTCACTGGGAGGGGTAGTACAGGAGGATCAAGATAGATGAGCGACCCCGAGTTGGGCCGCAGAGAATCACCCCCGTGTCTACTACGGGTCGCTGGGAGGGGTAGTACAGGAGGATCAAGATAGATGAGCGACCCCGAGTTGGGCCGCAGAGAATCACCCCCGGGTCTACTACGGGTCGCTGGGAGGGGTAGTAGAGGAGGATCAAGATAGATGAGCGACCCCGAGTTGGGCCGCAGAGAATCACCCCCGGGTCTACTACGGGTCGCTGGGAGGGGTAGTACAGGAGGATCAAGATAGATGAGCGACCCCGAGTTGGGCCGCAGAGAATCACCCCCTGGTCTACTACGGGTCGCTGATAGGGGTAGTACAGGAGGATCAAGATAGATGAGCGACCCCGAGTTGGGCCGCAGAGAATCACCCCCGGGTCTACTACGGGTCACTGGGAGGGGTAGTACAGGAGGATCAAGATAGATGAGCGACCCCGAGTTGGGCCGCAGAGAATCACCCCCGGGTCTACTACGGGTCACTGGGAGGGGTAGTACAGGAGGATCAAGATGGATGAGCGACCCCGAGTTGGGCCGCAGAGAATCACCCCCGGGTCTACTACGGGTCGCTGATAGGGTAGTACAGGAGGATCAAGATAGATGAGCGACCCCGAGTTGGGCCGCAGAGAATCACCCCCGGGTCTACTACGGGTCGCTGATAGGGGTCGTACAGGGGGATCAAGATAGATGAGCGACCCCGAGTTGGGCCGCAGAGAATCACCCCCGGGTCTACTACGGGTCACTGGGAGGGGTAGTAGAGGAGGATCAAGATAGATGAGCGACCCCGAGTTGGGCCGCAGAGAATCACCCCCGGGTCTACTACGGGTCGCTGATAGGGGTAGTACAGGAGGATCAAGATAGATGAGCGACCCCGAGTTGGGCCGCAGAGAATCACCCCCGGGTCTACTACGGGTCACTGGGAGGGGTAGTACAGGGGGATCAAGATAGATGAGCGACCCCGAGTTGGGCCGCAGAGAATCACCCCCTGGTCTACTACGGGTCGCTGATAGGGGTAGTACAGGAGGATCAAGATAGATGAGCGACCCCGAGTTGGGCCGCAGAGAATCACCCCCGGGTCTACTACGGGTCGCTGGGAGGGGTAGTACAGGAGGATCAAGATAGATGAGCGACCCCGAGTTGGGCCGCAGAGAATCACCCCCTGGTCTACTACGGGTCACTGGGAGGGGTAGTACAGGAGGATCAAGATAGATGAGCGACCCCGAGTTGGGCCGCAGAGAATCACCCCCGGGTCTACTACGGGTCGCTGGGAGGGGTAGTACAGGAGGATCAAGATAGATGAGCGACCCCGAGTTGGGCCGCAGAGAATCACCCCCGGGTCTACTACGGGTCGCTGGGAGGGGTAGTACAGGAGGATCAAGATAGATGAGCGACCCCGAGTTGGGCCGCAGAGAATCACCCCTGGGTCTACTACGGGTCGCTGATAGGGGTAGTAGAGGAGGATCAAGATGATGAGCGACCCCGAGTTGGGCCGCAGAGAATCACCCCCGGGTCTACTACGGGTCGCTGGGAGGGGTAGTACAGGAGGATCAAGATAGATGAGCGACCCCGAGTTGGGCCGCAGAGAATCACCCCCGGGTCTACTACGGGTCGCTGGGAGGGGTAGTACAGGAGGATCAAGATAGATGAGCGACCCCGAGTTGGGCCGCAGAGAATCACCCCCGGGTCTACTACGGGTCACTGGGAGGGGTAGTACAGGGGGATCAAGATAGATGAGCGACCCCGAGTTGGGCCGCAGAGAATCACCCCCGGGTCTACTACGGGTCGCTGATAGGGGTAGTACAGGAGGATCAGGATAGATGAGCGACCCCGAGTTGGGCCGCAGAGAATCACCCCCGGGTCTACTACGGGTCGCTGGGAGGGGTAGTACAGGAGGATCAAGATAGACGAGCGACCCCGAGTTGTGCCGCAGAGAATCACCCCCGGGTCTACTACGGGTCGCTGGGAGGGGTAGTACAGGAGGATCAAGATAGACGAGCGACCCCGAGTTGGGCCGCAGAGAATCACCCCTGGGTCTACTACGGGTCACTGGGAGGGGTAGTACAGGGGGATCAAGATAGATGAGCGACCCCGAGTTGGGCCGCAGAGAATCACCCCCGGGTCTACTACGGGTTGCTGGGAGGGGTAGTACAGGGGGATCAAGATAGATGAGCGACCCCGAGTTGGGCCGCAGAGAATCACCCCCGGGTCTACTACGGGTCGCTGGGAGGGGTAGTACAGGAGGATCAAGATAGATGAGTGACCCCGAGTTGGGCCGCAGAGAATCACCCCCTGGTCTACTACGGGTCACTGGGAGGGGTAGTACAGGAGGATCAAGATAGATGAGCGACCCCGAGTTGGGCCGCAGAGAATCACCCCCGGGTCTACTACGGGTCGCTGGGAGGGGTAGTACAGGGGGATCAAGATAGATGAGCGACCCCGAGTTGGGCCGCAGAGAATCACCCCCGGGTCTACTACGGGTCACTGGGAGGGGTAGTACAGGAGGATCAAGATAGATGAGCGACCCCGAGTTGGGCCGCAGAGAATCACCCCCGGGTCTACTACGGGTCGCTGGGAGGGGTAGTACAGGGGGATCAAGATAGATGAGCGACCCCGAGTTTGGCCGCAGAGAATCACCCCCGGGTCTACTACGGGTCGCTGGGAGGGGTAGTACAGGAGGATCAAGATAGATGAGCGACCCCGAGTTGGGCCGCAGAGAATCACCCCCGGGTCTACTACGGGTCGCTGGGAGGGGTAGTACAGGAGGATCAAGATAGATGAGCGACCCCGAGTTGGGCCGCAGAGAATCACCCCCGGGTCTACTACGGGTCACTGGGAGGGGTAGTACAGGGGGATCAAGATAGATGAGCGACCCCGAGTTGGGCCGCAGAGAATCACCCCCGGGTCTACTACGGGTCGCTGGGAGGGGTAGTACAGGAGGATCAAGATAGATGAGCGACCCCGAGTTGGGCCGCAGAGAAACACCCCCGGGTCTACTACGGGTCACTGGGAGGGGTAGTACAGGGGGATCAAGATAGATGAGCGACCCCGAGTTGGGCCGCAGAGAATCACCCCCGGGTCTACTACGGGTCGCTGATAGGGGTAGTACAGGAGGATCAAGATAGATGAGCGACCCCGAGTTGGGCCGCAGAGAATCACCCCCGGGTCTACTACGGGTCGCTGGGAGGGGTAGTACAGGAGGATCAAGATAGATGAGCGACCCCGAGTTGGGCCGCAGAGAATCACCCCCGGGTCTACTACGGGTCGCTGGGAGGGGTAGTACAGGAGGATCAAGATAGATGAGCGACCCCGAGTTGGGCCGCAGAGAATCACCCCCGGGTCTACTACGGGTCGCTGATAGGGGTAGTAGAGGAGGATCAAGATAGATGAGCGACCCCGAGTTGGGCCGCAGAGAATCACCCCCGGGTCTACTACGGGTCGCTGGGAGGGGTAGTACAGGAGGATCAAGATAGATGAGCGACCCCGAGTTGGGCCGCAGAGAATCACCCCCGGGTCTACTACGGGTCACTGGGAGGGGTAGTACAGGAGGATCAAGATAGATGAGCAACCCCGAGTTGGGCCGCAGAGAATCACCCCCGGGTCTACTACGGGTCGCTGATAGGGGTAGTACAGGAGGATCAAGATAGATGAGCGACCCCGAGTTGGGCCGCAGAGAATCACCCCCGGGTCTACTACGGGTCGCTGGGAGGGGTAGTACAGGAGGATCAAGATAGATGAGCGACCCCGAGTTGGGCCGCAGAGAATCACCCCCGGGTCTACTACGGGTCGCTGATAGGGGTAGTAGAGGAGGATCAAGATAGATGAGCGACCCCGAGTTGGGCCGCAGAGAATCACCCCCGGGTCTACTACGGGTCGCTGGGAGGGGTAGTACAGGAGGATCAAGATAGATGAGCGACCCCGAGTTGGGCCGCAGAGAATCACCCCCGGGCCTACTACGGGTCACTGGGAGGGGTAGTACAGGAGGATCAAGATAGATGAGCGACCCCGAGTTGGGCCGCAGAGAATCACCCCCGGGTCTACTACGGGTCGCTGGGAGGGGTAGTACAGGAGGATCAAGATAGATGAGCGACCCCGAGTTGGGCCGCAGAGAATCACCCCCGGGTCTACTACGGGTCGCTGGGAGGGGTAGTACAGGAGGATCAAGATAGATGAGCGACCCCGAGTTGGGCCGCAGAGAATCACCCCCGGGTCTACTACGGGTCACTGGGAGGGGTAGTACAGGAGGATCAAGATAGATGAGCGACCCCGAGTTGGGCCGCAGAGAATCACCCCCGGGTGAACTTTTGCGGCACAACTTGGGTTTCCGAGGCCTAAAGGGTCTATCGATGGTTGCCCGGTAATCAGGGCCCTGTTGAATAATCTATGATCATACATATAGACCTTTTTCTGTATACCATAGAGACCCAGAGACAATACGATTCAACTTTATACAACACTTATGGACGACCTATCGGACAGCCAAGACTGTACAGAAAAAGGTCTTCATATACTATCCTACATTATCCTACCCTAATAATAAACGCCATAGGCTTAACATGGGATTTGTTTATTTCACGGGTGTGAAGGAAAGTGTTGTTTATGCCACTACTTTCTGATACTGATAAAGATATGGAAACGGGGTAGGATAAAATCTAGACGCCACTCGTTTGAGTTTGAGCTTATTTATGCCATGCATTTTGTTGGCTCCGTAATGTCACTCGTATTCGACTCGTGAAATTACGGAGCCAACAAAATGTCTGGCATAAATAAGCTCCGACTCAAACTGGTGACGTCTCTTGATATTATTAAACGGGGCCCTGCTAAACCCCATTGCGAAACACTGCGGCCTGGTGAGTGCGTCCCCCGGGTCGGCCTGTGAGTGCGTCCCCCGGGTCGGCCTGTGAGTGCGTCCCCCGGGTCGGCCTGTGAGTGCGTCCCCCGGGTCGGCCTGTGAGTGCGTCCCCCGGGTCGGCCTGTGAGTGCGTCCCCCGGGTCGGCCTGTGAGTGCGTCCCCCGGGTCGGCCTGTGAGTGCGTCCCCCGGGTCGGCCTGTGAGTGCGTCCCCCGGGTCGGCCTGTGAGTGCGTCCCCCGGGTCGGCCTGTGAGTGCGTCCCCCGGGTCGGCCTGTGAGTGCGTCCCCCGGGTCGGCCTGTGAGTGCGTCCCCCGGGTCGGCCTGTGAGTGCGTCCCCCGGGTCGGCCTGTGAGTGCGTCCCCCGGGTCGGCCTGTGAGTGCGTCCCCCGGGTCGGCCTGTGAGTGCGTCCCCCGGGTCGGCCTGTGAGTGCGTCCCCCGGGTCGGCCTGTGAGTGCGTCCCCCGGGTCAGGCTGTGAGTGCGTCCCCCGGGTCGGCCTGTGAGTGCGTCCCCCGGGTCGGCCTGTGAGTGCGTCCCCCGGGTCGGCCTGTGAGTGCGTCCCCCGGGTCGGCCTGTGAGTGCGTCCCCCGGGTCGGCCTGTGAGTGCGTCCCCCGGGTCGGCCTGTGAGTGCGTCCCCCGGGTCGGCCTGTGAGTGCGTCCCCCGGGTCGGCCTGTGAGTGCGTCCCCCGGGTCAGGCTCGGCTGGAGTCCGTGGAGAACTGTGCAGAGGCTGAGACCCGGCTCGGGCACGTGGTCTTAGTTCTCCCTAGTGGGTTGATGCTGGACTTGCTTGGTAATTTGCAAGTGAGGGAAGTGTCAACCCAAGGAAGGGTAGAGGTTGGGGCCTTAACTGGTTCCTGCAACTCCTGCTCAGAGTGGACAGTTAGTGTAGGCACGCTGTAAGGACGCTGATACCAACTAGCAACCAACATATACCTCTTCAGAACATCATGTGATCAAGCACTCTTTTGTACTTTTTTGTACATGTACCATGTATATATTAGCTTATACATGTCCATTACAAATAGTAAAAAGTAACTTTCGTACAAGCATGCAGTGCAAACGCTTGTAGATTACTCTTGGTGAATAAAAGAAACAACAACTAATATCTGAACATTTTTATTTATTCATGATATTCTCAGTGTAAATACTGTCACATGAGGAAATTGCCAGCACAAAGTCGCATTTGATATGTTAGGATAAAGTTGATTCCAGTTCAGCATTAGACATTAGGTCTACTAAAGTGGTGTTTATTTATCTCGATGATAATGATGTCATTACATCTTCAAATCTAAATGCCATGACCTTTACAGAAGATAAATAACTACTTATTATACATTTTCATAAGTCCATATTAACTCACTATTTCACTATTTCAATTTGGTGACGATTGTGGAAATTTCATAGTGCATCTAATGCATCCATAGTTCCAGTTTTGCACCGTAAACTGAAAGCAGATACCATCCAGATTTATGGTAGTATCCCATATGATATTCTGATCCTTCACAGGGTAATTATGGGAAGAATAGACTTGCAATAGATTCAACTGTTAGAATTAGTTATTTTGAAGGTTGTGTGGGTTACTGAACTAAGTTACTATGAACAGAGTAACATAATAGTTGTATCATATCTTTATTATGTTCAGGTTTATCATAATATTGTGTATACTGACAGAACTGTTGTTGGGACACATTTATATCCTATCCCACATTGGATAGCACATTTTATGTTACATTATATATTGATGGCAATGCCCAGAAGGGAATGGTATTGCAGATAACAAACATCCTTTTACAGATTCATGTCCGAACCCCGCATTCAGACAAAACTGGGTAATAAATGCACAGTATTAACTTGTTTCAGAGACAGGCAACCACAATCTCCCAGGACTAGATGCTTAGTAATATCCGAGAAAATGTCAGGCTACTATGCAGAGTCTAGTCCAAGGAAATTTAATCCGAAACCAGTTTATGTTGTTTTAATCAATCTGTCTTGTAAATTTAAGTTATCAAAGAAAAGAGACTCCTTTGCCTGGCAGGGAGTTTTCCCCTGTAATCTCAGAGATTGAGGTCACTCATGATTACACACTCCCTATCGATTTAGTATGGAGACTTGGTGTAGGTGGATGATACAAATCCCAATGTTAAAACCTCCCATACTGTCCTGCCAAGTAGGAATCCCTTATTGTTAGATACAAGCTACCTCCATCGTAATTCTAGAACCAAACACGCAGTGATTCCCTCTCTGCATCGAGCTCCATGAAGGTCCAGACTGGCTGCAACATGTTGCTGGGTGAGAAAAAGGAAATGGCTGACTAAGCTACACTTCAGGGAACACAGAACAGGGCAGCCTTCATTTCACTCAGTTAACATCAACTGTGACAGACGACCAGTATCCTGTACTCTGTGATTCACTCAGTTAACATCAACTGTGACAGACGACCAGTATCCTGTACTCTGTGATTCACTCAGTTAACATCAACTGTGACAGACGACCAGTATCCTGTACTCTGTGATTCATATTACTCAGTTAACATCAACTGTGACAGACGACCAGTATCCTGTACTCTGTGATTCATATTACTCAGTTAACATCAACTGTGACAGACGACCAGTATCCTGTACTCTGTGATTCACTCAGTTAACATCAACTGTGACAGACGACCAGTATCCTGTACTCTGTGATTCACTCAGTTAACATCAACTGTGACAGACGACCAGTATCTTGTACTCTGTGATTCACTCAGTTAACATCAACTGTGACAGACGACCAGTATCCTGTACTCTGTGATTCATATCACTCAGTTAACATCAACTGTGACAGACGACCAGTATTCTGTACTCTGTGATTCACTCAGTTAACATCAACTGTGACAGACGACCAGTATCCTGTACTCTGTGATTCACTCAGTTAACATCAACTGTGACAGACGACCAGTATCCTGTATTCTGTGATTCACTCAGTTAATATCAACTGTGACAGACGACCAGTATCTTGTACTCTCTGATTCACTCAGTTAACATCAACTGTGACAGACGACCAGTATCCTGTACTCTGTGATTCACTCAGTTAACATCAACTGTGACAGACGACCAGTATCCTGTACTCTGTGATTCACTCAGTTAACATCAACTGTGACAGACGACCAGTATCCTGTACTCTGTGATTCACTCAGTTAACATCAACTGTGACAGATGACCAGTATCCTGTACTCTGTGATTCACTCAGTCAACATCAACTGTGACAGACGACCAGTATCCTGTACTCTGTGATTCACTCAGTTAACATCAACTGTGACAGACGACCAGTATCCTGTACTCTGTGATCCATATAACTCAGCTAACATCAACTGTGACAGACGACCAGTATCCTGTACTCTGTGATTCATTTCACTCAGTTAACATCAACTGTGACAGACGACCAGTATCCTGTACTCTGTGATTCATTTCACTCAGTTAACATCAACTGTGACAGACGACCAGTATCCTGTACTCTGTGATTCACTCAGTTAACATCAACTGTGACAGACGACCAGTATCCTGTACTCTGTGATTCATATCACTCAGTTAACATCAACTGTGACAGACGACCAGTATCCTGTACTCTGTGATTCACTCAGTTAACATCAACTGTGACAGACGACCAGTATCCTGTACTCTGTGATTCATATCACTCAGTTAACATCAACTGTGACAGACGACCAGTATCCTGTACTCTGTGATTCATATCACTCAGTTAACATCAACTGTTACAGACGACCAGTATCCTGTACTCTGTGATTCACTCAGTTAACATCAACTGTAACAGTCGACCAGTATCCTGTACTCTGTGATTCACTCAGTTAACATCAACTGTGACAGACGACCAATATCCTGTACTCTGTGATTCACACAGTTAACATCAACTGTGACAGACGACCAGTATCCTGTACTCTGTTATTCACTCAGTTAACATCAACTGTGACAGACGACCAATATCCTGTACTCTGTGATTCACTCAGTTAACATCAACTGTGACAGACGACCAGTATCCTGTACTCTGTGATTCACTCAGTTAACATCAACTGTGACAGACGACCAGTATCCTGTACTCTGTGATTCATATCACTCAGTTAACATCAACTGTGACAGACGACCAGTATCCTGTACTCTGTGATTCACTCAGTTAACATCAACTGTGACAGACGACCAGTATCCTGTACTCTGTGATTCATATCACTCAGTTAACATCAACTGTGACAGACGACCAGTATCCTGTACTCTGTGATTCATATCACTTAGTTAACATCAACTGTGACAGACGACCAGTATCCTGTACTCTGTGATTCACTCAGTTAACATTAACTGTGACAGACGACCAGTATCCTGTACTCTGTGATTCACTCAGTTAACATCAACTGTGACAGACGACCAGTATCCTGTACTCTGTGATTCACTCAGTTAACATCAACTGTGACAGACGACCAGTATCCTGTACTCTGTAATTCATATTACCCAGTTAACATCAACTGTGACAGAGGACCAGTATCCTGTACTCTGTGATTCACTCAGTCAACATCAACTGTGACAGACGACCAGTATCCTGTACTCTGTGATTCACTCAGTTAACATCAACTGTGACAGACGACCAGTATCCTGTACTCTGTGATTCACACAGTTAACATCAACTGTGACAGACGACCAGTATCCTGTACTCTGTGATTCATATCACTCAGTTAACATCAACTGTGACAGACGACCAGTATCCTGTACTCTGTGATTCACTCAGTTAACATCAACTGTGACAGACGACCAGTATCCTGTACTCTGTGATTCATATCACTCAGTTAACATCAACTGTGACAGACGACCAGTATCCTGTACTCTGTGATTCATATCACTTAGTTAACATCAACTGTTACAAACGACCAGTATCCTGTACTCTGTGATTCACTCAGTTAACATTAACTGTGACAGACGACCAGTATCCTGTACTCTGTGATTCACTCAGTTAACATCAACTGTGACAGACGACCAGTATCCTGTACTCTGTGATTCACTCAGTTAACATCAACTGTGACAGACGACCAGTATCCTGTACTCTCTGATTCACTCAGTTAACATCAACTGTGACAGACGACCAGTATCCTGTACTCTGTGATTCACTCAGTTAACATCAACTGTGACAGACGACCAGTATCCTGTACTCTGTGATTCACTCAGTTAACATCAACTGTGACAGACGACCAGTATCCTGTACTCTGTGATTCACTCAGTTAACATCAACTGTGACAGATGACCAGTATCCTGTACTCTGTGATTCACTCAGTCAACATCAACTGTGACAGACGACCAGTATCCTGTACTCTGTGATTCACTCAGTTAACATCAACTGTGACAGACGACCAGTATCCTGTACTCTGTGATCCATATAACTCAGCTAACATCAACTGTGACAGACGACCAGTATCCTGTACTCTGTGATTCATTTCACTCAGTTAACATCAACTGTGACAGACGACCAGTATCCTGTACTCTGTGATTCATTTCACTCAGTTAACATCAACTGTGACAGACGACCAGTATCCTGTACTCTGTGATTCACTCAGTTAACATCAACTGTGACAGACGACCAGTATCCTGTACTCTGTGATTCATATCACTCAGTTAACATCAACTGTGACAGACGACCAGTATCCTGTACTCTGTGATTCACTCAGTTAACATCAACTGTGACAGACGACCAGTATCCTGTACTCTGTGATTCATATCACTCAGTTAACATCAACTGTGACAGACGACCAGTATCCTGTACTCTGTGATTCATATCACTCAGTTAACATCAACTGTTACAGACGACCAGTATCCTGTACTCTGTGATTCACTCAGTTAACATCAACTGTAACAGTCGACCAGTATCCTGTACTCTGTGATTCACTCAGTTAACATCAACTGTGACAGACGACCAATATCCTGTACTCTGTGATTCACACAGTTAACATCAACTGTGACAGACGACCAGTATCCTGTACTCTGTTATTCACTCAGTTAACATCAACTGTGACAGACGACCAATATCCTGTACTCTGTGATTCACTCAGTTAACATCAACAGTGACAGACGACCAGTATCCTGTACTCTGTGATTCACTCAGTTAACATCAACTGTGACAGACGACCAGTATCCTGTACTCTGTGATTCATATCACTCAGTTAACATCAACTGTGACAGACGACCAGTATCCTGTACTCTGTGATTCACTCAGTTAACATCAACTGTGACAGACGACCAGTATCCTGTACTCTGTGATTCATATCACTCAGTTAACATCAACTGTGACAGACGACCAGTATCCTGTACTCTGTGATTCATATCACTTAGTTAACATCAACTGTGACAGACGACCAGTATCCTGTACTCTGTGATTCACTCAGTTAACATTAACTGTGACAGACGACCAGTATCCTGTACTCTGTGATTCACTCAGTTAACATCAACTGTGACAGACGACCAGTATCCTGTACTCTGTGATTCACTCAGTTAACATCAACTGTGACAGACGACCAGTATCCTGTACTCTGTAATTCATATTACCCAGTTAACATCAACTGTGACAGAGGACCAGTATCCTGTACTCTGTGATTCACTCAGTCAACATCAACTGTGACAGACGACCAGTATCCTGTACTCTGTGATTCACTCAGTTAACATCAACTGTGACAGACGACCAGTATCCTGTACTCTGTTATTCACTCAGTTAACATCAACTGTGACAGACGACCAGTATCCTGTACTCTGTGATTCATATCACTCAGTTAACATCAACTGTGACAGACGACCAGTATCCTGTACTCTGTGATTCACTCAGTTAACATCAACTGTGACAGACGACCAGTATCCTGTACTCTGTGATTCATATCACTCAGTTAACATCAACTGTGACAGACGACCAGTATCCTGTACTCTGTGATTCATATCACTTAGTTAACATCAACTGTTACAGACGACCAGTATCCTGTACTCTGTGATTCACTCAGTTAACATTAACTGTGACAGACGACCAGTATCCTGTACTCTGTGATTCACTCAGTTAACATCAACTGTGACAGACGACCAGTATCCTGTACTCTGTGATTCACTCAGTTAACATCAACTGTGACAGACGACCAGTATCCTGTACTCTGTAATTCATATTACTCAGTTAACATCAACTGTGACAGAGGACCAGTATCCTGTACTCTGTGATTTACTCAGTTAACATCAACTGTGACAGACGACCAGTATCCTGTACTCTGTGATTCACTCAGTTAACATCAACTGTGACAGACGACCAGTATCCTGTACTCTGTGATTCATATCACTCAGTTAACATCAACTGTGACAGACGACCAGTATTCTGTACTCTGTGATTCACTCAGTTAACATCAACTGTGACAGACGACCAGTATCCTGTACTCTGTGATTCACTCAGTTAACATCAACTGTGACAGACGACCAGTATCCTGTACTCTGTGATTCACTCAGTTAACATCAACTGTGACAGACGACCAGTATCCTGTACTCTGTAATTCATATTACTCAGTTAACATCAACTGTGACAGAGGACCAGTATCCTGTACTCTGTGATTTACTCAGTTAACATCAACTGTGACAGACGACCAGTATCCTGTACTCTGTGATTCACTCAGTTAACATCAACTGTGACAGACGACCAGTATCCTGTACTCTGTGATTCATATTACTCAGTTAACATCAACTGTGACAGACGACCAGTATCCTGTACTCTGTGATTCATATTACTCAGTTAACATCAACTGTGACAGATGACCAGTATCCTGTACTCTGTGATTCACTCAGTTAACATCAACTGTGACAGACGACCAGTATCCTGTACTCTGTGATTCATATCACTCAGTTAACATCAACTGTGACAGACGACCAGTATCCTGTACTCTGTGATTCACTCAGTTAACATCAACTGTGACAGACGACCAGTATCCTGTACTCTGTGATTCATATCACTCAGTTAACATCAACTGTGACAGACGACCAGTATCCTGTACTCTGTGATTCATATTACTCAGTTAACATCAACTGTGACAGACGACCAGTATCCTGTACTCTGTTATTCACTCAGTTAACATCAACTGTGACAGACGACCAGTATCCTGTACTCTGTGATTCACTCAGTTAACATCAACTGTGACAGACGACCAGTATCCTGTAATCTGTGATTCATATCACTCAGTTAACATCAACTGTGACAGACGACCAGTATCCTGTACTCTGTGATTCACTCAGTTAACATCAACTGTGACAGACGACCAGTATCCTGTACTCTGTGATTCATATCACTCAGTTAACATCAACTGTGACAGACGACCAGTATCCTGTACTCTGTGATTCACTCAGTTAACATCAACTGTGACAGACGACCAGTATCCTGTACTCTGTGATTCATATTACTCAGTTAACATCAACTGTGACAGACGACCAGTATCCTGTACTCTGTGATTCACTCAGTTAACATCAACTGTGACAGACGACCAGTATCCTGTACTCTGTGATTCACTCAGTTAACATCAACTGTGACAGACGACCAGTATCCTGTACTCTGTGATTCACTCAGTTAACATCAACTGTGACAGAAGACCAGTATCCTGTACTCTGTGATTCATATTACTCAGTTAACATCAACTGTGACAGACGACCAGTATCCTGTACTGTGTGGTTCACTCAGTTAACATCAACTGTGACAGATGACCAGTATCCTGTACTCTGTGATTTACTCAGTTAACATCAACTGTGACAGACGACCAGTATCCTGTACTCTGTGATTCACTCAGTTAACATCAACTGTGACAGACGACCAGTATCCTGTACTCTGTGATTCACTCAGTTAACATCAACTGTGACAGACGACCAGTATCCTGTACTCTGTGATTCATATCACTCAGTTAACATCAACTATGACAGATGACCAGTATCCTGTACTCTGTGATTCATATTACTCAGTTAACATTCACAGGGTCCGTTCCGTAGAAGAGACGCACGAGGACAGCCTGTCGACCTACTGTGAACGCTGAGTATATATACTAAGCGTTACGTAATCCCGGTCTCCGCCGCACCACTCTCGTGTGCGGCGTTGTCCGGAATCACTACACAGTAAGGATCGGCACGTCGCGCCACCTTCCATGAAATAAACGAACACTGCTGGATTCCCATCCCACTACACATGTATAGAAATCGGGATGCTGAGTGCTTTAGAATGTACTTTAAGGGACCGGGTGGCAGATCGGCCGTTGCTGAACCCGGATAATATTGTACTAATAAGTGACCCTAATAAAATCATTTACAAAAATATATATTAAAAAAAAAAAAAAAATTATAAAGTGTTTTTTTGTGGAACATCAAATTTCAGTAAATTTCTGACAACTGTTTAGATGAGACCTATCAGTTGATTAGTTCCAGAGATGTAAGAAACTCTCATCATGAAGTAGCTTGGTCAGCTCCACATTGAAAGGTCTAAAAAATGTGTTTAACATAACTCGTGTTTTATTGAACATGCCTTTGACATGTGCAAACTGTGGTCTTCTTCTATTTGTAGCTTCTAATTCATTCACAGCTCCATCGATCGTGAATGGTTCTGAAAATGAAGGTGGAACCTGAGTCACAAACTTCAAGGTACATTTCATTGTTATGGGTGTTTATCATTTAGATGAAGGTTAATGGTTGACATGTGGTAATACAAGAGCAGAAGATGTCTTCAGGCCAATATGGAATGATGGTGACAACAAGATTCAATGTGATGTTCGGAGAGTATTTAATATATACCAAAAAACATTATTTATCAAGTTACATTGAGGAAAATACCTTCATCACATTTTTTCTGATGTGAATTGTACTTTCAACATTTTGAAATACTTGTTTAATATTTTGAATTTTAAGAGTTAAAAACACAATGAAACATTTGATGTTTGAGAAAATACCTTCATGGCATACTTTCGTTTTCATAGAAACATTCAAGGGTTTTAATACATGTCTGGTATTTTTGACATAATTTGCTACAAGAAAAACCTGGTTAACGTTGGTATATACATCTTTACTTGACAGTAATGAACTGTAGCGGTGGCTGGCTAAGTTATCTGATGCCCCAGTCACACTGGCGTAAAAAACGGCGTTTTTCTGTGTACGCACCTCTACGTTCTTCTACGCATTTTGAAATCTACAAATGCGCGGCAATGCGCGGGAAAATGCGGAGATGAGTAAATGAAAGTCGGAATGCGCCGAAAAACGCCACAATACGTACAAAAGCGTACAAAAGCGTTGATAAACATTGAGAAGCGTACTAAAACGTTACAGCAAACCAAACAGATACGTTCCAAATCCGTAGCTAATACGTACTCCCCCCCAATTTAAATACGTAGAAGAAACGCCAAAATTTACGCCAGTGTGACTGGGGCATAACTAACCTCGGATGATCATACGATGATCCAGCAATTAGTGTGTGCTGCCCTACTGGACAGTTAAAACCAGAGGAAGGTCTGATTTTGGGGAGAAAAAATGGATGGATAAACTAAGCCCTAGTCACAGGAAACCAGACACAGACAATTCAAGAAAACACAGTTTTATTAATGACAAGTAGCTACACTTGGGAGAGCTGACACTCTATTCCTGATACCCTAGCACTGGGTGCCAGGTCGCAACATCGTGTGTTGGACCAACTTACCAAAGATAAGTAGCCCAAACGCAACCACACATATATGATCACACCCTCTACGAGATCCTAAGCAAATCCTTCTTCACACGAAGAACACAACAAATGAACTGCCAACACACTGCAGACTTTGCATTTTATGTGCCAAGTTAGATAACTTGAACCAAACTGCACACTCTCGTGTGTGGGGGCAATCAAACATGTTTGAGAACCACATGTATTTTGTTTTGTTATTTTCATTGCACCAAACCGATATGGCAGTCAGGTCTTTCTGTAATTTTTGTAAGGCTGTCAGAGGACTATTATCGGCGATGTATATGACCAAGTCATCTGCATACTGTTTATTTTGCAAATTAATTATGCTGGAATTTAGATCATTTACAAAAAGTATAAGAAGTAATGGACCTAGTACCGATCCTTGCGGAACACCAAATTTTATTTCTGCTAAATCTGAAAACAATCTATTTATGAATACTCTCTGAGGTTTTTTCGATAAGTAGCTTTCTAGCCATTCTATTAGGTTTTTCGGGAATTTTTATTTGGTGTTTCGATTTTGAGATTAGTAAGTGATGGTGAATGCTGTCGAATGCTTTTTTGAAATCTACAAAGCAGGCTATGCCTATCTTATTATCTTTTTTTGATTCATACAAGTTTTAAAGAAGTGGAAGATAGCATCTGTAGTGCCTCTATCGGGACAGAATCTGAATTGGTGGAGGTTGACGAGGTGACAACGTGACTAATGAGCAAGTGACAGAATCAAATCAACAGGCATGTCATTCCTGCCGTCTCGCAATGCTTGTCTAAGTAAACTCCTATCTGTTTTATTAAAAACTCCCATTGGTCATTTCCATGCAGTTCCGTCCAATTTACTTGCCACGATGTGCTTGCTGGGTGGATCTCTGGTTTCTCAGCTATTACAGGTATAACAAATTACAGGTAAAACAAATTACCTTGGTGATTTTCAGGTGATAGGCATATCGGAAAGTAAATGTTTATTTAAACGTGATAAACTCATTGCTGTATTACGTAGTATAGGATTTGAAATTTCAATGTCAAAGGTAACACCTCCAGCTTTTTGGTATAACAATCGATACAATCGATTTGACACTTGCCCTCTCAGAGGAAAAAATCGAAAAGTTGAAAAAATTGATAAAGTCGATCAAAGAAGAAGGTAAAGTCAATAAGAAAGACGAGTGGTCTCATCTCGTTTTGTGCACAGGTAGTTAGAGTCGGACATACGTTCAGCGATAACCGAGCGTGCAACATCCACACTTATATTTGTTGAGTTTGCACGAGATAATATGTTGATCGATAAGTCCATGGATATGAATGCATGTAAGATATGGTAATGTAATACGATGTTATTCACATGGACTAGTTATTGTGCAGAATTCGATACCGAGGAAAATGTGCACTTGTAGTATTGTGACTACTTCACTGTCATCATCCATTGTAAATATCATCGACCGTTTGCAAAAAGTCAACTATTGTATTGGAAGAACGGTTCGGAACCGAAATCAATAAAGACTTCTATAAAAAAATAAAAAATAAAATAGAATTTCTTTTATCTATGTTCAACAAAGAATTGTAAAAATCAAATTAAACTATCTACGGATCTTTTAGATGATTTGAGCTGGTGGGAGAGTTTCTGAGAAGTATTCAACGGTCAAAAAATAATACAAAGGGCATTACCCCTTTTCCCTGGACACAAGAGGAAAGTCGAGAATTGGGCAAATAAAATTTATTTTAATCTTAAAAGAAAATAAGGATAATAAATAGGGTTTTAGAACGATTTTATAATCAAAATTGATATCATAACATTGGATTTTCCATATACCAAGGACTTGATAACTAATGGCTAATGAAATAAAAGCAACAGTGGTGTCCCCTAGTTGCCGAGATTGGCATTATTGGATAGTGGCATATATACAACAGAATGAGGCGTATATATGACATATATATGACCACAAAATGGACCCTCATATATGTCTACAGATGAGGCATATACACGATGGAAAATAAGACTTCCTTGTATACACAAAATCTTACCTATATATGCCGGGCATATACAAATATAAATTGTGGGTTTTCACGCAGTGTTAACAAGGAGTTTCATCACTCAGATTCTTTGCACATTCATTTATTCTCTCATTCAATTTCATTATCTCTGATTCTCTTTAGTGACTCTCTTTCTTCCTCGCCATACAAGACACATTCAGCCTTTTAAAGATTTATAATTTGGTACTTTGCTTCCGCTGCTCTCATCTCTGGAAATAAGAATCTTTTTCAGCTCTTTGTAGTTTCTCTTTTTCAGGTAAATGCCTGCAATTCTGTTGGTAATGTGCTTTATTTTTCTTCTTTTCTGTTTGCCCTGGTAGTGCGCAACAATCACTCTGTTAAAGTCTTCTAGGAACATGCTGGTTATTTTTCTTAACTTAATGCAATATGATAAAATGGGAGCTTGGAATATTCCATCACACCCAGAATCTCCTCGATGAAGCCCATAAGTTAATGTGGTCTACTTGTGTGTGGCCGATGCTGTGCAGAAAGAACGTCTTGGAGAAAAGGTAAGAGGAAGAACCAAAATGACTTCGAAATCAGATAAAAATGGCTAGGTGTTGATGAATGATATGTTTAGGCTCTTTGAACTAAGGGAAATGAATCCAGCCTCCCTGAAAACATGCAAATGAGCATGAAGATGCCTGTAATGATGCGAGGCTCTTCATTCTCAGCCGTGCAACATTGTGGGTTTCTTGATTGGAACCATTGCTTATAGTTTGTTTCAGCAGTATCTCTGTTCTTGATTCTTTATAACTGTATAAGAATCTCTGTCATGTATCATCATTTTAACGTCAACGCACCTCGCATCGGCTTAGAGCAGGTGCAGCTGCCAATAGGCTGTGCTTAGACCCTCCACATGTAGGCCCTGTGGCCCACTTACTCCACGCGGTTCACTAGTTGGTAGGGCATAGGAGCATGGGGCCCCCAGGTAGTGGCGCTCTGAGAGGACTGCAAGCACCAAAGTCGATTATCACTCTTAGATCGGACAAATCCTTTTTTGTTCTGGTCACCAGTAGTGATACCTGGGTGCCTGGACTGAAAGGTGAGTAAGGAAAGGGCCAGGTAATGCAGTGTGGCTGATCTCCGGTGGGATAGATTTATGCAGGGCTCTAGAGTGAGCCCTGGTGCTGGTGTGGTTGGCATATGTAGGTTCCGGTATCCTCACTAATGTATATCACATAGGCCAGCAAAATCTGAGAAGTGCCACCGATGATGTGATTCCGAAGATACTGGTTTTCTATTAGCCTACTTTGGGGTCAATGTATTTGCTGGACCCAACATTCTCCGCACATTAGAGCAAAGATCATTCAATGGAAATTAAAAAAGCAGAGTAACCAACAAAATGATACAGTTGGTACCACTGGTCTTCCAAATGCACTTCCAACAAATTAAACTGGGTTGAATTTGTCATTGATGAAATGTATAATTGGTAAACAAAAGACTTTTTCATTAGGGCAATCCAAAATTGTTGCTTCTTTTGTTTGCAAAAAGAAAAGCTACTATAATTGATTGTCAGAAAAAGCAAGCCTTACTTACCCAAATCTAAAAATGTGTAGATTTCATTCAGAACCTTTGCCCGGTTTTCAGAATATTCTTCTAGCCGGCTGATATAAAGCTGATTTCGAGGGAAGACTTGTAGCCAATCTCTGATATATATGGAATACATGCTGACATAGAATCTGACCTAAAAAAATATACATAGATGTTTAGTTTGAGTATACCCTGAAAGGTATATACAAGTCAAACGCCTTGTATATGACTTGTATAGCAATTATGAGTGGTTTTTTAAAGATATTGAACATTGATATGAGAACATACCCGACATCACATTTAAACCTTTAACACACCCATTCCTATAGCCAAGCTAAGCGCTACATCAGGTATGGTGCCCAAGTGCTACCAATTCTTACAGGATAAAGACCTACATTTGCGTATGGAACTCCCACTCACAAGCCGCACTGACCGCACAAAGCCCCACATGCTTCGACCAATCACAGACCAGCTGACACCTGACATTGGCAGCCCGACCAATCAGAAATGAGCTCTAAGGAATAGATGGGAGGAACTGAAAAACGGTGCCTCCAGCCACCTTTCCTTAGTTTTGCACCATTGTTAGGTCCCTTATTTAGTCTCTAGGTAGCTAGTAGTTGTTCCGTAATTGCTGATCGTTATTATACTTAATATGTTGAAAGATGGGGGTAGACTACCTTGCTCAGCATGGTCACAGGGACACAGTGACCTCACATCCCCGTGACCAGAGAGAACGAAGGATGATCAAATGGAATAAAGTTTATAGCTTTAATATCCTGAGGGCAATCTGCAGGTTACATTCCAGGTATTTGCACTGCAATCATTGACATTTGATACAAAACTCTGGTATAATCATAATCATAACTCAAGTTATAAATCACTCATGGATATGTAATATTTGGCAATATTGAATATCATGTCCAGCATGATCGTACAAACCTGTTTAGTTAGTCTTTTCTGTATAATTTGTGCATAATTGTCCGATCAATTAATTCCTATAAATTGTTCATTTCTGAAGATCAGTCCTTTCATCCCATTGTTCACTTATAATTCATAATACACTCCTTTGTGTTCCAAACTCTTCATGTTAGGTCCATTCTGTGTTCAGTTCACATGTCGGTCTGTAAGCAACTCACAGACAGGATGGCGTTGCAAAGTGAATGTTCATAGTAGGTGACTCCACTCCAGGCAGAGTAATGCCTCCGGCACCTAATCCCATACCCTCCTCCAGCGAGGAGCGGCTTTGCTCAATACTCAACTAGATCTTAACCACATACCCAAGTGCTGCTCTCTGCAGCAGCAGCAGAGGTATACTCCTCAGCTGCTTACATCAGCAAGTCACATGATCATTCACTTCCTTATAAAGACGATCCACTCTAAACACTAACTTCCGGCTAATGCCGTATTGCTCTGTATTTACCAGATTCACTCACACACTCACTCTCTTCTGCCAAATCCTGAGGGTGAACCCAGGCTCATACTGAACCAAAACGGGATCATCTTGAGAGATGTCTCCACACTGCCGACACTGCCCGTTCTCCACTTAGTTCTCTCAAGTGGGGTCAAGCGTTCTTTGACCGAGGCCGGCGTTTGCTGCACGCTGCTGGTCTCTGTAGGGTTTTTGTGCGGGATCCTGGGGCCCGTTTCATAACCCAGGATCGTACATGTAGACCCTTTTCTTTACGCCATAGAGACCCAGGGACAATGCGGGTCAATTTCATTCAACACTTATGGACGACCTTATGGACGGCCAATATTGTCTTAGCCAACAGACTTACATATTATTAGACGATAACCCTTGTACGAGGTACAGAAAAGGTTCTTCCTGTACGATCCTAGATTATGAAATAACCCCCAGCTTCTTCTCCACATCATTTCCAAAATCGGACTCACGGCCTCGCCCCTACTGCAGTAAGTTTGGTGGTTGAGAACCATGGATCTCAGCGCAGAGAGTACATTCTCTACTTCAGAATGCACAGTCTCGTCTGCTCCTACCACCTCCTGCTGCCAGCAGGGCTGTACAGAAGCCACCTGGGAGGGGTGTCGCCCCCGGCTGCTGTATGGTGCGAAGGGTGCACGTGTTTGTTCAGGTATCACTACCTTCAGGACCTGCCCCAGACTCCTCCACGGCTCTCATTTGGAGACAACCTCAGATGTATAAATCTCGCCGTCCTCGTGTAAGGTCCTCGTGTAAGGTCCTCGTGTAAGGTCCTCGTGTAAGGTCCTCGTGTAAGGCCAATGAATTCAGCCTCGTTCCCAGATATACCTGTATCAACAACTTATGAAGAGCCGACCCAGTCTTGAGCAGATTCGTCCTTACCATGCAATCTACTAAAGAGAGATGAACGAGTGAACAAGGGTTGAGTATTACTGACTGACCACATCAGTAAGAGCCGCCTTTCACCAGCTCATCCCAGCCAGCCTCACCACGCGGCGGTAGGCAGGGGGCGCAGCTCCTCGGGGCCCATCCTGTAACGCTCAACAGGCTGCGTCTGTTTTAACACTGAATGTCCTCACAGAACCGTGTCAACTAGTGCTCCTAGATCATTCCTTTCCCAAAAGGTTTCGGAATGACTGCATTCCTCCTGGCTGCATCATTGGGCTTAATGACCTCTCGAGCCTGAGACATCGAAAGGTTGAAAATCCAGTCTGCTGGCTCTGCAGGTAGCTGAAGTGTTTCCCCTGTCGGTCTGCAGATCTATAGGAGAGGTTACGGGCAAGTTGAAAATCCAGTCTGCTGGCTCTGCAAGTAGCTGAAGTGTTTCCCCTGTCGGTCTGCAGATCTATAGGAGAGGTTACGGGCAAGTTGAAAATCCTGTCTGCTGGCTCTGCAAGTAGCTGAACTGTTTCCGCTATCGGTCTGCAGATCTATAGGAGAGGTTACGGGCAGGTTGAAAATCCTGTCTGCTGGCTCTGCAAGTAGCTGAACTGTTTCCGCTGTCGGTCTGCAGATCTATAGGAGAGGTTACCGGCAGGTTGAAAATCCTGTCTGCTGGCTCTGCAAGTAGCTGAACTGTTTCCGCTATCGGTCTGCAGATCTATAGGAGAGGTTACGGGCAAGTTGAAGCTGACCACAGAGGTTCTCCCATCCTGTCTAGGTGAGGCTACGTCAGACCGTGAATGGATGCCGATCCCAGAATACACATTGTTGCTGGTCACACTCTGCCCCTGGCCCGGTGTAGTGCCAAAATCGGTTAGCCTGCCAAAAATGGTAATTATCGCCCACCCAATACGCGAATGCGTCTGCACACGCTCTTCCGGTCAGATTTCACGGACTATCGGACATACTACTATTTTGATGTGATTTTAATGTAAATAAATGAAAAGAGTACTATTTAGACATGAGAATTACATGTCATAATATGCTTTATTTCGGCAAATTTCATCACTGCGTATGTTCATGCATGCACACAAAATACTAGTGGGCGATAATTACCAATTTTGGCAGGGTAACCGATTTTGGCACTACACCGGGCCTTGAGATACTTTGCAGCAAACTCTGTCTCGGCTCTCTGGGTATGATCCAGAACCACCTCTTCCCGCGCCATGAGGCTTGCCAAACGTTTCTCCATTACTTAGAGTTTTAACACAGCTTCCTTACTATGCACGTACAGATTCCCGACCCAGCTTTGCCTACTGGTATGCTCCTTCTCGGAGTCGGAGTCAATATCTCTACCATGGAAGATGACAGTTGAGCTCAATTGCTAACATCATTCGGATGACTCCGGATCTTAGGTGATCTTTATTGATACCTTCCCAAACAGTACCTTGGCAACAAAATACAAAGTAAAGCCGAGGGAGTAAGTCACAAGCCGAAACAAGTTCCGTACTCAACCATCGAGAGGGTTCTAAAAACCTACTATGACTATTGTGAGGCTCAAAAGGGTTCGCTCTATGTTTTGGATTTGTCCAGCTCTTTCTATACATGTGTAGTATCTCTACCTCCATCACTACTTATTTCATCTCTTATTTCTGCTCCCGCTTCCAGCAAAATGTATCTTGCTTCCAGCAAAGGTGTCGATGTCAAACAAGAAAGTGTGCTCATCCATTGTTGACATTCAGCAGATAATGCCCACACATTTGACACAACAGCCGGTTGATATTGTTCCAAAATAGTTTTATATATTTAATCTAATATTTAATATCTAATTTATCAATAATGTTACCTTCAATTTCTATGAAATATCTCCTCATTAATTGTTTTATCAAATCTTATCTTATTTTACCTTTTTGTACATATTACCCACCTCATGGAACCCATGTTTACATTTTGCAAAGTGTGACTGATTGCGATATTTATAACCTTTTAGAGGTGTAAACTGCATTGTCTAATCATATCATAGCTTCTGGTTATTGTCAACGCAGGTTTGGTAAGTCTCTACACCCCCACTAGCGTTATGTTACTGTAAAGTGTTCGACCATATGTATGTAGGAATAAAAAGTAGTTAACTGTAAGTCAACTTCATGAAATGTCATAGATAGAGTCTAGAAAAACTCTTTACCTCATCTCAATATCATTTTATTTGTATGAATTATATGTCTGAAATGAGCTGTAAAAATTAACAAACTGTGAACAAGATTGCACAATAGCACTAGAAAAACGTTTGTGCACAACCTCTGACGATCATGATAGATCTTAAATGACAGAAACTATTCAATTACCAGCAAACGTTTCTGAGTTTTAGGATTTGTGAAAATATTTAATCTATAAGTATGATTTGATGACCTATAACAGATATTCTTGATTCGACATAGTAGCTATACCTACCAATGATTACTACAAAAGACTGTCATGAGCATTAGCAAATACATATATATATGTCATACATGATATCAACATAGACAATTTCAACATTGATATCATAGATGGTAAAACTGTGAAAAACCAGAGTCAAATACATATTCACCTTAGTATGATAAGCTTCTCTGTCATAAGCACAGTATCGCATGCTGTATCGTTTTACACATTTCTTCCAATCAGAAATTCCCTTCAGACATTTTTTATGAAAATCTTGAGGAGACTTCTGTTGTTTCCTATTAAAAAATAGATATCCCGAATATAACCTGAAATGAATATCAGTAGATAAGGAAACGGGAAAATCCCTTAGGAGTCTGTTAACAGTTTTAACTCGCTCTAAGTGATGAGAACAAGATTTAAAGAGACTGCATCCAGCGCTAATGGTCGGTGTGTGTGGGCACAGCCAGACTCAGGCTCATATATAGAACGGTGTATGTGTGTGTGAGTCTAAAGAACCACACACCAGCTCATAGGGGTAAATAGAACAGTGTATGTGTGTGAGTCTAAAGAACCATGAACCAGCTCATAGGGGTAAATAGAACGGTGTATGTGTGTGTGAGTCTAAAGAACCTGACACCAGCTCATAGGGGTAAATAGAACAGTGTATCTGTGTGTGTCTAAAGAACCACACACCAGCTCATAGGGGTAAATAGAACAGTGTATGTATCTGTGTGTGGGAGTCTAAAGAACCACACACCAGCTCATAGGGGTAAATAGAACGGTGTATCTGTGTGTGTGTCTAAAGAACCATGAACCAGCTCATAGGGGTAAATAGAACAGTGTATCTGTGTGTGTCTAAAGAACCATGAACCAGCTCATAGGGGTAAATAGAACAGTGTATGTATCTGTGTGTGTCTAAAGAACCATGAACCAGCTCATAGGGGTAAATAGAACAGTGTATCTGTGTGTGTCTAAAGAACCATGACACCAGCTCATAGGGGTAAATAGAACAGTGTATGTATCTGTGTGTGTCTAAAGAACCATGAACCAGCTCATAGGGGTAAATAGAACAGTGTATCTGTGTGTGTCTAAAGAACCATGAACCAGCTCATAGGGGTAAATAGAACAGTGTATCTGTGTGTGTCTAAAGAACCATGAACCAGCTCATAGGGGTAAATAGAACAGTGTATCTCTGTGTGTCTAAAGAACCATGACACCAGCTCATAGGGGTAAATAGAACAGTGTATGTATCTGTGTGTGTCTAAAGAACCATGAACCAGCTCATAGGGGTAAATAGAACAGTGTATGTGTGGGTAATGTTAAGCCAATGGGACAAAAATATCAGGTGTGATAAGTAGAATCGTTTAAAGGACGCCCAGTGAAAGGTAAAGACAGTTCGATCAATTCATACATGTCATTCCGACCCTTGTAAGGGAATCCCATGTAACAGAATATTTTGCTGAAAAAGGATAACGTCTGCTCGAGCAGAATAAGAGTTAGGTACTACTATAAGACAAAGGTAGACTGCTTCATTATACACCCGTGCACATCACTCTCATACCATCTGACCTCTGTTCCCGATTAATCTTATAATGGACAAACAAATAAACTGGTCTTTAGAAGATGACACCACTTGTTTATTCCACTTGATTGTACGCACTTCACAGACCTGATTTTAATTGGGTTGGGCATTACTAGCATGGGGGCAATGACCGACTCTGTCCGACCTTAATTCTGTCATAATTTTTCATTTTCTATCAGTACACATATACGCCCGGCGTATATTTATGTATATACCGCGCAGAGGATGTTTCTACTCATATACGCCTGGTGTGAAATACAGCCAAGACGCGTCCGTATACAAAAGGAAACAGTCTTGTATACGCCTCATACGCTGGCGTGAAATACAGATGTATACGCATGAGAAAATGTCAATATTCAGCCGATGCATGCATTCACGCAATGGTGTATAGGATTAAAGTGGTTAGTTTCGTGCAGTGCTTTATATGTATATCACTGACCGGGGGTAGACAGTATTATGGAGAAACCAAACAAGAGTTAGTCATGTTGTTGTTTATTGCACGACGGCAAGATCTTGATATTACTGCGCGAGGCGAAGCCGAGAGCAGTAATACGCGATCTTGCCGGAGCGCGATGAACAATAACATGACTAACTCGAGTTTGGTTTAGAATTTATCCTACCCCACCCGTCTAAATTACTTCTACATTAACAAATGACGTCATTTGTCAAGTGTATCCCACTAGAGCGATATTTTTCATTTTTCTGAACTCCAGACCGAATACAGTGACCCAATGTTAAGCCTATGGAGTTTTTTATTAGGGGTAGGATAAAAAGCAAAAGCTAGGGGTCAGAAAAGACGTGTTGGAGTATATGAGGACTCTGGTTTGTCTTACACGGGATGAGTGCCGGCCTGAAAGCCACCACCCGACCTCCTGAACACCTGTAAGTGGTGAATCGTAGAGTCATGGTCGGACCTCGGTCCTCTCTCAGACATTTCTCTCTGCACGTACTTGATCACGTCCCAGGGTCGAGAGATTAACTCCCGACCCCGTTGTGTTCTGGTAGTAGTTAATTCATAAAGATAGGATATAATTGTGGAAGTGGTAACATAATTCAGGTAGAGGTATAGACTATTGAACGGGAAACTCTTAAGTACGGAGTTGTGCAGACATCTAGGAGAATACGGTTTATTGTTAACACCACGCCAGTCCTCAGAGACGTCTGGTGGACAGTGGGAGAACTAACCTACCGTTCTGCTATAGTACAGAGTGCGGCGGATTAGGCTAGATCTATTAAATACCCAAATTAAGAATGTCATAATTAAGACAGTGTCGACACCTAGCGGGTATTTCTTAAACCTCTCTCTGGATAAACGGTAGGGAGGCGTCCCTCACTACGTTAAGTATTCTGTAGGAATCATAATTATAAATATGAATATATGAATATATTATATTAATTAGATCGTATTATTCATTATTAAACATGGGGAGTGAAGCTACTCTAAGGCTGTGTTTTGTATTGGCCACCAGAAACTATAATTATTCCAACCAACAGCAAGATACCCTTTAGAATATTAAATCATTAATTATATGCTAATTATATGCTAATTATATGCTAATTAATATTGATGGTTAATCTGATAATAATCTAGTTCATTTCTACGTGTCTTCTTCATAGGAAAGAGGTCAGAGAGTGAAGTAAGGTTCATCTCTTTAACACGCAATGTTCACAGTTATGACAGTTCACAATACTTCCAGGATGGAATTCTGGGTAATCATATAAGTCGTCAGTTGACTACACATAAGATCGGTACACTTCACTCTTTGAAATTATGAGTATAATCGGACACAGTTCATAGTATTGACAGCAACACCAGTTCATATGACCCATGGTCTAATCTGGCAAAGTGTCTCATTTAAGTGTCAATAGTTACTGTCAATGAGTGTCTCTTATTACACCAAGGCCCGTTGAATAAAAATGTATTGTCCGTGAGCCTGGACGATAAGATATGTTGAAGGATGGACGAGAAATAAACGAGAATTTATTTTCAGTATAGCATAAAACTGCTTGTCCATGTGAGCACTGTCGTCCGTGATAATATCGTTCAATTATCGTAGAATTATCGTAGAATTGACCTATATCCACGGGGACCACTAAACATGTATAATTCTGTGGGCAAAGAGGTCTCTGAAGGTTGAGAGTTCTAACCCCATCCAAGGCAAAAAAGAATTGCCAGTAATTTTCAAACATTTCACCAAAAAATGATTACCAATAAATTTTGAAATTTGGTATACATGTATAAAATATGAATAGAAATCTCTGTTGAAAATATCTTTAATTTGGAATGGCTTTAGTGTATCAAAAACGGGTTTGACATCGGCTACGACGCCGAAAACCTGGTCCTCCGCGAGGAGACTTGAACGATAAATAAACAATGTTTTCAAAATGAACGATTTTTTATTCAACACCACTGACGATCGTTCATTTTATCCTCTCATCCAATGCTCGTCCACCTTTTTGGTCCATTCCGGTGTGTTTTTGAGAGATTTACTCATTTGTTTTGCTTCATCCCGGTCCTGGCAGCGCTGCAGCTGCGGGATAATCTCTGATTTCCCTTTATGGTAGGCGGGCTCGGCAACAAATGCAGCCTCGGCTGAGTGAAATTTCCCTCGAATTGTTTCAATCATTATAGGATACATATTTGACATAAAAGAAAAGTGTCCTCAAAAGCTGTAACCTTCCTTTGTTTGCCTTATCTTCACATTTCTCGGTGTTATTTCCTCTGGCAGCATGTGTTACTGGTTTGATGTGTACCTTTTTCCGTCAACTATGATCGTTTTGCCTGGCAATTTAAACCCAGTTCTTTTCCTAGATCTGCAGTTTCCCTTAAGTCCCTGCGCAATCGATTTTCCGCAGGGGATAGGTCGTTGTTTGCATGAAATTGAGTGTAGTTTGGGTGCCCCTTCAAATGATCAATACTTTGAAAAATCTCTCCTTTTTGCATGCTGTTTGCCAGTTTCATTTCGGCCACGCCCCCTTTTTATATCCACAGTTTACAACTATTACAACAGATGGTGCAGTCGACAACGGTTAACGCCGACGACGCGAGAGGGCGCCCGCTGTCGTGCTGGCATCGCTCTTGGAGAACACCTCCCCTACGCAATCGCATGTACTCTCCCCACTATCGCTGACCTAGCTCGCCGCATCTGCGATATCGGTTGGGGGGCATGGATCTGGAAAGCGGACCTCGCACGTGCTTACCGCCAACTATGCATGGATCCACGCGATCTTCCCCTCCAGGTGATCAAGTTCGAATCCAGATACTACATGGACGTGTGCTGCCCCTTGGTGCCTGCCTCTCCGCGTCGGCTTGCCAGCGGGTAACGAGGGCGGTTGCGTATCTCCTGGGCGGTTGTGGCTACCACGCCCTCGCGTATATGGACGACTTCGCGGGCGCGGAGTCCACCTACCAGGCAGCAAGTTCCAGAGTCTGGCCGCCGACCTCGGCCTGGTCCTCGCCCTCGGCAAGTGCGAGCCTCCAGCCCGCCGAGTCGAGTGGTTGGGCATCGATGTAGACATGGTGGCCAAGACCCTCAGGATACCTAAGGACCGCCTGGAGTACGTGGTAAGGGACAGCGAGGCATGGATCGCGCGCCGCACTATGTCCCGGGTGCACCTGCAGTCCCTCCTGGGCTGCCTCCCCTACATCTCACGCTGCGTCTCGCAGTCCCGCAAGTTCATCACCAGGGCCCTCGCTTTCTTGGCCCGAGTACCCGAGGTTGGAAGAGCAGTGATCCCGGCATTGGTTAAGGCCGATCTCGCATGGTTCGTTCAGTATGCCCGCGCAGCCAACGGGGTCATCCTGGTCGCTCCTGCCCTCGAGCCCTACCCAATCGGCATGTCCAGCGAAGGGGGCGTGGCGAGGGGCGTTGCCCCCACGGAAGCAGTCACTCAGGACATCCACTCGATTATTGAATACTACGCATCCGGCGACCGGGGCCACTCTGTCGCCATCCTCCAGGCGGTCGCCACCCTCGCCCCGAGGGCCCCCCCGCGGTGCCCGCATGGTAGTATACACGGGAGGAGAGGCGCCCCTGGACGCCCTCGCCACGGGACGCATGGTAGACCCTCTCTACGCTGAGGTCAGACGATGCCTCTGGCTCGTGTTTGCACCGGCGGAGGGCCCCCCTCGGGACCTAGACCCGTCCTATCCCCGCGACGACTGCACCCCTGTGTGGGACATTGACCAATTCCTATCTTCTGATTTTAGGAGACGGGCCAACACTCCACGCCCAGATGCTGCTGTCGCTGGCGTCGGCTGACGCTCCGTCCACACGTCGCAACCACGCGACACAAACGGAGGTCTACGTCCGGTTCTCGGTCCTGGGGTCGGCGCCTCCTCTGTCCCCGTCCATCAGTCAGGCAGCGAGGTACACCCAGGCCCTCGCTAACCACCTCAAGTCACCATCATCTGTCGAAAATTATCTGTCGCGGGCCCGTCGCTGGATTAGGACCAACGGGGGGACCCGTCGGCTTTCCTCCAGGAGGAGGTAGCGGCGGTCCTCCGGGGAGTACGCCGCCTGACGACCCACACTCCCTCCCCCATCCCTCCAGTATGCTTACGGGAACTCAGGATTATTCTCACATATTTGTCCAGGGCAGGACCCGCATCCCTCGCCCTCAGAGCCGCCCTCGCGCTCTCCTATTTCACCGGGTATCGAACCTCCTCAGACCCGTTCAGCTTCGGCTCTCGTCATCACCCTGCCACGCCTCGATGACCTGGCGGTCTGTCCAGTCGCGATCTACCAGGATTATGTCGCGGCCTACCCGTCGGCCTCGACCACCACGGTCTATACCACTCCCTCAGGACTCCCCCTCTCCTCTCGGCCGTTGTTCTGTGCGCTGTTCTCGCGGCCGTCACATTTCCTTCGGCCGAGAGGGTCACACTACATTCTCTAAGACGAGGTGC
This sequence comes from Alentia gelatinosa, assembly GCA_950022655.1. Classification (NCBI taxonomy): domain Eukaryota; kingdom Metazoa; phylum Annelida; class Polychaeta; order Phyllodocida; family Polynoidae; genus Alentia; species Alentia gelatinosa. Next base: position 49,992,101 of record OX465591.1, on the reverse strand, counting down.
AGTGCACGATGCAGTGCACGCAGGGGCCTCGGAGGGGGAGATACAAGCATTATGCCCTACCTACCCTGCCCGGGAGGGATGTCGTCCCCCTCCCGGCCTTTATAAATTGGCATTGGCCTTTCTATGCCTCATCGGCACTGTATAATTATGCCCGTTGGCATATCATAAGACCCATGAGTCTTTTATTCAAAATATAAGAAGTAGGATTTTACCACACAAAACCAGACTCGTTCAATTAAAATCAATGTAGTTTATTGATGATAAATAAATGAGATACAGTCAGATCAATGAGATGGGTGATTGATGATTCATAAAACACTCGACGTTTCGGTTAATTAATTAACCTTCATCAGTTAATAAACAGTAATTCTCTCCAAATGTTGTCCTCGTGTAATTATTGGCCTCGGTCTTTAGGTCTTTTTTTTATCTTATTCAGGAAGTTTTCCCATCCGGTAACACGCCTCAGTTTGTTCTGCCTTGAAGTCAACTCCAATGGCTTCTAGTAGTATGCTACATTCTTGTTTGACATGTTTAGCAGTTTCTTGTAGGCCTTCAATAATCAGGTTGTTTCTTTTTTTTGTCTAGCTTAATTTGTTTCAGTTCTTCTTTTACTTCTTTTAATTCCTCAATCTCCAAGTTGTGAGTTTGTAGCATTGCTGTATTTTGGTCCATGTGGACCGCCATAGCTCCTAGTTCGTCACACAATTCCTTATTTGCTTCACCAATCGTTCAAAGGGAGTCGTTTATCTTGTCCATGGATTTAGAGGATGAAGTTTTGTGTTCACTGAGTTCAGATTTCATATCATTCATATCCTTACGCATGCTTTGGAGGAGGTCCCAGACTTCGTTGATGGTCTTTGTCTCCTTCCTTGTTTCAGCTCTGGATGTCATGTTGGCACTTTGTGTGACAGGTGAGTCCCTGTTTTTTCTGGTTGTATTTTTGATGCCGTTGCTGGATTTTTTGGTGACATTTCTTGTTATGTTATGTTTTTAATGTTGTGTAGGCGGCGACTACTGAGGAAGTGACCGATCTGCGACTCTCCCGCAGTATGGTGAGTGTGCGCTGTTGTTGCTGGTCAATGAAACTATGATTCCCATTGGTCAGTTTTGTTTACTGAATGTGAGCATGCAAGTCATTGGTCCAGATCGATCACACCGTCATTGATGCGGCCGATCCGATCCAGTGGACAGCATGTCATTCTGTTTTGTGCAGTCTGTGGTGGAGTGGACCCAGTGGGGTTTTGATGCTGCCACCTAGTAGGGAGTTTGAGAAGTCTGGTTCCCTGTCTGCCTACACTGCTCAGCCTTGCTAAGTGTGGAGCTATGGCTGGGGCTAGTTTCAAAAGTGTGGCACCGGATAGGTGTGAGCCTGTAGGTGTCTTTTTTATGTCTGGAGGATCCGTAGATCGTCTAGTTCTCCAGTAGTTTTGATTATGAAAATCTCGTCAGGCCTCTGCCAAGGCTTGGATACTTAGTATCGTATTTTAAAAGGCAACTTTCATTGGTCGGTCACTTCAGTGGTCATATGGATAGGACGGGGGTGATTTTATGAGTTCAAATTTTTCCCGTTGCGTCGTCCCGTAGCTCTACGTGGCCGGTGCTTTGGTTCGACGATTCGAATTTTTTTTTTGACATGGCATTAGCATTCGTCTTTTCCATATTTACTGTCCATTGTGTTTAGACCGCTTGGAGCCTGGGTTGCTAGCCGGTGGATCCAATTGTATTCGATTTTGTCCAAAATCCGAGCCGACACATCTTCAATGCCATTGTGATCTGGTCCGTTGAAGTGTGTCTGCACGTTACTGATGTGTGAATGAGACAGGATTGATCTCAGATGTTCTGAGATCCGTTCTTTTATTTTGCATTTAATCTGGCCTACATATTGTTTACCACATTTTTTGCACTCTATGCAATATATCACGTTAGAGCTATTGCATGTGATGTTGTGTCTCGCCTGGTGTTGTCTTCCGGTGCTCTTGGATTAGAAGATAGCTACGCGAATGAAAAATTGAATTTCATATCTATAATTAGAATAATATATGGACCATATAGCCTTCAAAGAGAGGATTACAAAGATACTTGAATTTTTTAAATCGGTCCAGTAGTTCAAGACTTATGGAGGAAAATCTAGTCAAATTAAGATTTAATGTGAGGAACTCAAGTATATAGAAAACAGTAGAAGGGCATCGCACCACTTAATGATTAGCACAGATAAACAGATTTATTACAATAACTCTCTAGATATTGATGATAGTGACATGATATTTAGCATAGAGGGGTATATTCACATGCTGAATCCAATGGGGATATTTATTTTCATGTATATTGATGATGTCATAGTTAATTTGCATATCAATATGCCTTTAGAGTACAGACTGATACCCACCTATCCCAAATTTAAACAAAATCAAAAGGATATATTAAGAAATAGCCGTCAAAACTATCTATAAAATGATTTTTACATTGCAAATTCTTAGAGATTCTTGCTGTCTATTCGTATAGGTTATAAATAAGCGAAACGAGTTATGTGATACCCAGCTTATAATGGGTCTAGGCTCGGCTTCTCATGAATTGTTACTGTATATTTTTTTATTTTTTTTCTCAGAACATTCATTTTATTGCCAAAGAGAAGAATACAGTCATCTCTCCTTGTTGTGCGCTGGAGAAGTAATCAGTACAACTCAAGATATTACAGATGTAGTTTAGTTTTGCAACTCACAACTCCATAAATAAAGGTCTAACCAAATAGGCAATAAAATTGGGGTGAGCTTCAGGCCTTATAAGCCTGGTTTTCATACTCTTCCCCTTTCCCAAATATTTACAACATGAGTGTTGGTTTCCTGATCTGACAAAGAACAACATACGTCAGTACTATAATCCCATGGTCATTTACATAGTAACATCACCTAAGTTATTACAAGTATACATAAATTTTGTTTATCAGTTATGGCTCACTGGTAATATAGAAATATCAACATTAACAGATTGGTATTTTACTGATCATTAGACCTTTGGTCAAACTCTTAAATGAGCTAAGGGTATCAATATTACGTATGTTGGGCTCTAGGTTATTCCAAATCACAGCTCCGTTATGGAGTACAGACCTTTGAAAAGCAGTACAGTTGGGCGTTATAGTTTTTAAAAGTGGAGCTTCATTAGCTCTCGTTGCCCTTACATTTGTTTTTACATATTTCATATTTGATTTCCTTTTGAATACATAGTTCATTAAATGTGATGACATTCTATCCCTCAATAAGAGTATACGAGCTATATTATGCAACGTATCAATACGCGTGTATATATCAGTTTTTAAACATAAACGTAGGCAATTGTTCTGTAATCTTTGCAGTTTGCATAAATGTGATTGATTCGAGGTAATAAACAATATATTTCCGTAATCGAAATAAGGAAGAATTGTAGTTTTATATATATTTATAGAGCTGCTGACATTCAGATAAGTTCGCATCTTAGATAATTGATACATTCTATATGATACTTTCTTTATGATACTATTAATGTGTGATTGATAGTTTAAGGTCGAGTCCAGAATAACCCCTAAATATCTATATTCGTATACTGTTTTCAATATTTGGTTATCAAAATAAAACTCCGGCGTATCCTTCTTTTTCTTTTTCTTTGATGAAAAATGTAATACTTTCGTTTTGGCAATATTCACTGAGATTTTATTCTGAGTACACCAAGTACTTAAACCGTAATGTTTTACGAGGCTCTATGAACCCAGAATAGTCCGTGAAATGTGAGCGCAAGAAGGTCTCCACACGCATGCGTGAGTAGAGTGGGCGATAAAAGCGGAATTTCACAAGGTAACCAATTTTCGCATCACAGTGGCACCCATGGGACGAAGCAGGGTACCAGCAAAGGCCCTGTTCATGACGTCTCTGGCAACCAGCTTGTGCAATTCCAAGATGGCAGCATTTCTGGTTTGATATCAGGACAGGGAACAAGATGTCTTCTTTCACCAAAAACAAACTATATCCTGCCTGCACGATACCATGAGGTCGGCCCGGGTGAGTTCAACAAGGATTTAAACTGGGGAACTCGCTCAGACGACCACAACTGGCGGAGAGAGCAGCGGAGACCGCCACGGACAAAGTCTGGTGAAGGAGGCGGAGGAGGCTCTGATGGACTCGCAGCACACAGTACAGGTAATGAACTCCACTTTGCTAGGTAAAGTATTCACCCCTGATCTCCATTCAGGGGTGAACAGCTGTTCTATATTATTAGGCGAGGCACAATGCAGTTAGGGAACCAGCGAGAAAAACTGAACAAAATGGCTGGATCTGAGTGCCAGCAAAGCTCCAGCGGGAAACTACGTCTAAATGCACAACTGTAAACTAAGATACAGCTATTTTGAGGGTTGGCAAAGACAAATGGGTACATATTTGTCTATTCATTTTTGTTTTCATACATGTCAGATGGCGGCCAGTGAGAAATGACAATCCGGTGGAGGGCTCTATGGCAAAGGAACCCGGCCCTGTTTCGGACTGGGCCGGGTACACTGGCTACCACTTTGCATGCATTGGTGATGTGTGTGGGAATGATGACTGCTAATATCCCCTGAGGTTTTCAAGGAACACTGGACACTGGATCGGGCTGTGAAGTTAAGCATCAGGGCCCCGGCCGGGCTGTGAGGTTAGGCATCAGGGCCAACCCCGAGACTGAGGTCAAGCATCAGGGCCCCGGCCGGGCTGTGAAGTTAAGCATCAGGGCCCCGGCCGGGCTGTGAGGTTAGGCATCAGGGCCCCGGCTGGGCTGTGAGGTTAAGCATCAGGGCCCCGGCCGGGCTGTGAGGTCAAGCATCAGGGCCCCGGCCGGGCTGTGAGGTTAAGCATCAGGGCCCCGGCCGGGCTGTGAGGTTAGGCATCAGGGCCCCGGCTGGGCTGTGAGGTTAAGCATCAGGGCCCCGGCCGGGCTGTGAGGTCAAGCATCAGGGCGCCGGCCGGGCTGTGAGGTCAAGCATCAGGGCCCCGGCCGGGCTGTGAGGTTAAGCATCAGGGCCCCGGCCGGGCTGTGAGGTCAAGCATCAGGGCGCCGGCCGGGCTGTGAGGTTAAGCATCAGGGCCCCGGCCGGGCTGTGAGGTTAGGCATCAGGGCCCTGGCCGGGCTGTGAGGTTAAGCATCAGGGCCCCGGCCGGGCTGTGAAGTTATGCCGGCCATGTACCTGGCACCATGCTGGGCCCTTGCGTTGCAGAACTCCGGCGCCGACCACGTAAAAAACACACTCCACTCCCTGAGAAAGGCAGCGCCCGTAGAGGTTTTCCGGTGGGCCATAAATAAACTCAGTGTGGTCCTCTGAAATATAAGTCCTGTTAGGAGTCTCAGACGGCAGACATAATAAGACATTGACAAAGAAGAGAAAGGCTCTTACCTATCAACAGGATTCCGTAGACTCACAATTATTTTTGCCATTGGAAGTAAATTCCAAATCAACTGAGAATTTCCAATTTTTGGTTTTATAGTGGAATTGGCATTCTGTGGAATACGCGTCCAATTATCATTCCTCCACAGTGTATTCGGGCTTGAATCGACTATTAAAGAAAGGCAAAGAGCAAAATAACAGCAGAATAATACAGGTTCAGCCATTTCAGGGTAGTAATATAACGGAGCTTCCACTGTGATATAGGAAACAAATTAAAAAGGTGGTAGTTATACTGTCTAGATATTAGAATAAAATCATTTAATCAATGTAGTTGGCTAGTGATAATATCAAACTATACCTTCCTTATATCCTTGGAATAGAATTGGGAGTTAACAAAATCAAGTACAATGAACACATTATAGTAAACCTAGATTTTTTAAGATTTTTTTTTAAAGACTTTTATTTATACTGGCGGGTTCTCAGTCAAGGGTGACTGGTCTTAACGAACCACCAGTTTGCACAGTCCCTTTCTACCCGTTCCCTTAGGCCCTACACTCACTAGTTACGATTTTGCTTCCGACACGCCCCGATAAGCCTTACGACACAGAATCGAACGTTGGGTCGGAATCGTGTGAGTTATCGCATTAAAGGTGGCATCTCCCAACCATGACAAGGCTATGACAAGGCTATGACAAGCGCTGACAAAAATGTTCCAATCAGCGCTTGTTGCAGCCTTGCCGTAAGAAGGGGGGCTTTACAACAGCGTTGTCGGGGCATGTTGGGAAGTGCAAGCTCCACCAAAATTTCCGATCGCAGACCTTTAAATGAGTTTATTAACAGAAGGCATCATACACAGAGTAGATGATTTTCAGCCTTGCCGTCAGTGTGGAGGCAACAAGAAAACACAAGAACCAACATCATGCCAGTTGGTACAAAGAGTAGGCCCTAGAAATTGGGCTAACGTTTGACAGTAATTCATATTTCATTTCAGTGTATGTCCGTTAAACAGGTTTTTTGGCCATGTTGCAACAATTTCGACCTCCAAATTGGTGAGGTCACACAAGCTGAAGGTATTCTGGCCAATCATAGTCATCATCCATTATGATTTATCATTCATTGTATATTCCCTACCGGTAGAACCACCTGTGACACAGCAACATAACTTATGTGGTAGTCAGGGTATAAGGCAGTACACCAAAAGATGACCTCCAGACAGGGGTAGTTATATCTGTTACCTGGCATACGAGACAAATGTGTAGGGTTCCATACAACGAGGACACCCATACACAGGACAGCGACATGTTTCACAGGTTACATGACATTCGAAAACACATTTTGGGAGGAAAACAGTGAGCATAATTTCAGTTTACAAATATACACTGGGCACAACAGATGACGGACCTACTCAGGGTGGGGTGGAAGTCACAGGATGTTTTCACAGAAGGTCTTCGCATAGATTTTGCAGATTGATTCGCTTCAAGGCTACCTTGAATGCCTCTCTGCTACTTAAGTTTTGGGTTTTGGAGGGCAAACTATCCCACAAGAGCATTCCTCTATAAAGAGGCGACCTTTTTGTAGAAGTCAGTTCTGGGAGGCCTAACAGCAAATTTCACCTTATCGTGACTTCTAGTTACAGGTTTGGTAAGAGTCCCTTGTCAGAGACCAGGTTTTCTGGTACACAGCTCCACCAGTGACTATGCGCCAGTAGGTGTTTTGCATGCCTTTCTTTTAGATTTTCTAAGTTGACCCTTTTCAGAAATGTGTCATCTGGTACTTGGTCAGCCATTCTTATTCGGAGACAGGTCCTTACTGCAGTTGCATTGTCAATAAAAAACGCAACTTTCGCAATTTAAACAGCCTCATATTGAAATCCTTTTTTTATTTTTTCAAAGAAGGGACGGAAACTTAGGTCATGGTCAATGAGAACACCCAGATAATTGAAGACAGACACTGTATTTAGGGAGATCGCACCCAGTTTACACAGCGGGAACTGAGCCCTATTCATGGTATTATTAGGAAGGCACCACATGATCTTGCTCTTTTTTTAATTCAGTGTCAGCTTATGGTCAAGGCCCTCCTGGAGCAATGCCTTAGCTATATATGGCTCTTTGCACTGCACAGAAGGACAATGTCATCTGCCTATAGGAGATATCTTGCATACTTAATCTTTTCAAGACACCCATTGATGTATAAGATGAACAGTATAGGTCCGAGAAGGGACCCTTGCGGTACTCCCTTTGTAACCTTTAGATAGTCGGAAACTACCCCATCAACCTTAGTTGCCTGCTGTTGTGATGAAACACGACAACAGGCACACCATGACAGGCCATGACACGCCATGACACTCCACGACAAGGGTCCAGTCGTGGGCAAAATCGAACATGCTCGATGTTGTCCTAGCCTGTCAGAAGCCTCCCGACAAGCTTCCAATCGTGGCCTTGTCGTAGACTCTTGTCGGGAACTGGGGTCCACCAACCACAACAAGGCCTCCAGTCGTAGGCCAACCGTGGACCGTGTCGGGAAGCCATTGTCGTAGCCTTGTCGGTGTTGGTGGACACCCCCCTTTAGTGGACCTCGGCTTCCGACAAGGACTGCGACATGCCCGGACATGGCTTGCGACGCACTCCAACACGTGATTGCTGTCCCTGTGTGCTCGTATGAGTTTTGCTATAACGTTTGGTGAAAGCTGTGTAAGCAAAATTACAACATCCGAAACGTTTGCAGGAGGCGTGTAGACAGGTAAACTGGACATCCTGAAACATGGCCGGCTGACATGCCTTCCAAATACGTCTCTGTAGTAGTTAGTATGTGGCTTTCCATCAAAGTATGTCATGAGAAAGTACAACGAGTATCGGCAATTGAAAAGGAGCAGGTGAGTGATAATACAGCCATGCAGGCAGTACAGAAACTAATGGACAACTCGCCTGAGAAATTCACAGGGATCGAGACCAAGATCGAAAAATAGTAAAGGTTGATAAAATAAGTGGACTCCCTGGCAGCGATAGTAACTGCAAGCGAAGAAACATCAAACATGGCGGTTTGAGAGTACATGCTCGGTTAGACAAAATAGCATCCGAACAAATGTCAACAAAATATGAACAGGGGGAAGCTCACATCAGATAGGAAACTGTTCAACATCCAAATTTGATTATCGATGGTATCGAGGAAAAACAAGGTGAAAACGGTCTTGGGTTTAAACGTGACACAATATGGCACAATATGGCAGTGAAATTCCGTTTGAGCAAGTGTAGTGACTTGGTCCTAAGGCAAACCATTTGAGGAACACCAGAAGGGTCAAGTTGGCTTCGCAAAATCTAAACAAAGATGTTTCAACGCCGAAAGGCCTCCAGAAATGGAAACAGTCTTCATTCTGGATGATTTCCCTAAGACGTAAACTACTACGTATGGCGGCTTATGTGAAGCGACAAAGTTGTAAAGAAGATTTCAAGGGAAGCAAAATCCGGACGATGAAACCCACACCTTCTGGGAGAATTCTGGACGACCATCAAAAGACGCCATACCAAGAAGAAGAGTACTAGATTTATACTTGTATGCCTATGTACATATATCATTGCTACTTTATAGCCAAAAAAACCTCTTATCAAAAAAATTTTTGACGTGGCTAGAGGGGACGAGGCATGTATGTTTGTTGAACAAACCCTAAATATATCCAATTGAAATAATTTCATATCAAGGTTAATACGCTTAAATTCTGAGATGGTTGGGCTTTCCAATCTTGGTCCCCTGTTTTCTCTAATATTTACCCTTGCAAGATTGAAGAAGGTAAATTTGAGTTAATTGGAGGTGATGGAGGCCCTCACCATGAACATGTATTGATTGCAGAGAGTAGGGGTAGATCCCTGGGGCTGGAGCACTCGAACGACAGAAAAGTGGCCCAATTCTCAATCTATTCTTACCTGGGAGCCACCCTGGAACAAACAATCATGAATCAATTTTTTGCCATGAATTTGGAATCAGAGGAACAACTGGTATGTCATCTTGGAATTTACAGCGAGGCATGATTGGACTTGCTTGAATTTTTCCACCCCAACTCAAAGCTCATCTTTTGTCCCATCCTTGGCTTATGATTAAACCGATGGCCCTGATTCCAAACAACACACTGTTGATGCAGCAATCGCTCATGCACTCTTGCCGGTCATGAACCGCGAATGCTGACCAACTTCAACGAAGGCGAAAAGGAGCAAGTCATAGGCCTTCTGATGATAAGAGAAGCTATCAGTGCTATGACAATACAGACAGACACCACTTCATTGCAGTTTCATGCATTGAGGAAGCTGTCGGGAAGGCAGCATGGAGGAACAGGGAGCAAGGCACCACATTCTATCAGAACTGGGCTTAATTCTTCCTAACTGGACCTGTGCATTAAATGTGAGCGTACCTGGTCTTAAAACCCATTCAAGCCGGGTGATGCCTTGAGGCATCAACCAGGGCTGGCCAATAATGGCTCAATAGACATGAAACTTTCTGAGAATGTAGATATAACATCATTTTTTATATTTCTAGGTGAAATAGAAAATAGCAATTACTATCACATGTCATGTCACATGATCCAAAAATAAAATGTTCACAATAGGCCTATATACCCGGCCTATAGCGGCATTCATCGGCACTAGTACCTGGCCCCATGACTGTAGCCCTGCCGCGGGTACCCGGCGCTATAGGGTTACGTGAACAGGATGTCCTAAGGGGTCTTAAGCAGGCTTCAACAGTCCGGCAACCAGTCAGGGTTGGAACCAGTTGCGGACCAGACCCTGAATGGACCGAGTTCAGATTGGACATTCTCAACTTGACACGATTCGGCTTAAGTCAACGGAACATTTGGGCCGAGCAGGCAAAAACCATAAAAAAGCGAAAAATGTACCAATTCAAGTAAGGACTTCAAAATGCATTGCCGGGACTGCGGGAATGATGGTGTGAACCTGGCATTACCATAAATAACACATGCAGCTATGTCAATCATTATAGAGTAACTACAACTGATATGTTTAGGTCCTGCCAGAATGCAACTGGTTCCGTAGCAATTATGTAGGTTGCTGTGCGACAATGTGACAGCGATGTCATAGCCACATCGATGTTTCTATGTTTACATTAGCAGGCTCAGAAAATCACGCTAATTGCGACCTTGCCAATTATTCCTACTATTTAAACACTTTTGCATTAATGTCCAACATCTTTCATACTTTGTTGTTATTTACTCTTTGCTACTTCAGGGGGATTTTAACCCATCTTGGAAGGCCTGAATCGATACTGTTCGCCATTTTAGAATTCTCCGATCGTAGCTTTTGGTCACATGTCAGCCTCGGGTAGTATAGGAATAAATGTTTTCTAAATATTTATAAAAGGATATTGAATAATATCCTACCTGTAACTGTCAGAAGACCTCTTCCTGGACCCTTTTTGAAGAGTTTGGATTGCAGATCAGCTGCTAAGTCATCAAAGTATGTACTGTAGTCCTCCACATGTATCTTTTTTCCATCTATGAGGAGGAAATAAAAGGAACAGAATTACTAGTCTTTTAAACCAAGGGTGGTATAAATTGCAGATTATGGACTTGTTCTGACGATATGTTGTAATAATTTGATGTGCAATTTAATAGATAGTTTGCATGAAATAAGAACTTTTATTAGCCATTCTTATAACAGCATACTGCGTACACATAAAATATTTAAATATCAAGTATGTGAGACATGGTGGGTGGAGAAATAATCGTTCGTATTAATCTACAAGAGGAATGATGAAATACATATCTACACACACACACACACACACACACACACACACACACACACACACACACACACACACACACACACACACACACACACACACACACACACAACCATATATATATATATATATATATATATATATATATATATATATTTATTAAACACCTAATATGGAGTCTCCATAGGAATAGCATTGGGTGTGAGTATTTTGCTACCAGGAGATTACTGAAGCCTGTAACGTCTTGCTTCTGAAATCAGGAGATTACTGGAAATAGTTCCCCAAACGTCATTGGTCCTCTAGCAAGTAAAACTTGAACTAATACTAGGCACCCCACCTATCGTGATATTGGCGCACACTAGAGTAAAACATGATGGAGTCGATAAAGTTACATGTTCATTTGAGCATGCATTTTACACTGAAATACAGGACCAGACAAGATGAGACCTCTCTGACAACTGTACTCTGACAGATTATGGAGTTTAGGAGACACTGCCACAGATGAATTCACTAAACTTGAACTGTTTATTCTGTAGTTCAAATTGATTGTGACTGTTGTGATGCAACATTGTCTGCTGCTCTCACTGACAGTGACATCAGAGATGGAAGTTAGAACTTGCGATGATATTTTATAACAATAATGATTTCAAGCATCGTAATTATTAGCAAGGAACAGTGGTTAATAAATACAATATAAACTGGTTTCAGATAAAAGCAACTGTAATCTCCTCAGACTAGACTCTATGTAATCACCTCACTATCGCTCAGAGATTACTACATGCCTTGTCCTCGGAGATTACCACCACTTGTATCTGGAAATATTGTGTATACATATCTATAAATGACATGAGAATACCTGAATGGGAGTTGAGGGACAATTCTTATTCACCAATAATAGCCAAACATGAAAAAACCCAAAACAAAGGCTCCAGTGCGGTGTAGCCAGTACCATATTAGCGGCCGTCCATAAATTATGTCACACAGGGGGGAGGGGGTAGTGTGAAAAGTGTGACACAGCCTAAAAATCTTAGGGGGATGTCCAGAGTTGTGTGACAGAACACGCGTCACCTAATTCCAAGACTTTAGAGGCAAATCTCAAAGACTTTAGAGGCAACGTTGCCCATGTCGGAAAGATGTTTGGAAAAGTATGATAATAAGTGGTTATGGATGGATATCCTGTTAAGGCTGTATTCACAAATAACTGAAATAGTCAAACACCTAATTAAAAAGGCAGCCAAATAGGAGAATGTCCAGATCAATGAAAGTCAGTACATGTATATGCTACAAGTGGTTAAGTGTAACAGCAGAGAGTGCTGTTACACTTGGAAGAGTTCCCTGTTTCTGATCAATGAGGACAGGTTTCTGCCAGGGAGGCAAGATGCCTATTGCCACATTTTCACCTGGTGAATTTGGCTGATTATTGCATCAAGCACCATCCACTGACTATTTGTCACTTTTGGGTTATCAGGTGGAACAGGAGATTTCAGGTCAATCTTTTCTTTATAGATACATCTTAGATCCCTAAGGATGTCGTCATAAAACTAGTAAGGCAGGTGATATTAACAGAGTTATATCATGTAGTGATATCATCCATTATGCGCTAAGCCGGAAGTGTCTGAGTACATTTAATCAGTGACACACTGCAGGTTCACATTCTCATTTCTTCAGTGGTCACTTCCCATGAAAAAGGCCTTTGCCTGAGTGATGATGATTTCTACCATGAATGCATTAGATGATTTCTACCACAACCCTATTCACACATATATAGGTTTGTCTATTGGAAATATATACTCAGCAGTAGCCTGGGAAGGGATTATCCTCAGGCTTCTCTTTGCTCCCACAACCAATGAAGTAAATGCTAAGCAGTCGTTTGGTGGAAACGGTCCGTTATGGGGTCAATGATTATGCATTAGGATACATACCCAAATGCACTACCTGCCAACTTTTGTACAGTGCCCATTTCGTTGGAGGTTAAACTCATAAATGTGTTTAACATATACATGGAGGAGGAAGATGTGGAGTACCACGATGAGGAAGATGTTGATTTTGGTAGTAACTCAACAGAGCAGACGAGACCAGACTAGATTTATGCTTGGTCAAAAGTTCACCACTGTATGCGATTGATAATTAGTCCAATAAAGTAGGGTGAAGTATCAATAGCTTTTCAGTGATCAAGGAGATCAGGAGTTTTGTTTCATGGAATATCTCCCTCTAGATTAATGGTCTTTTCCAGCAGCTTTGTCAAAGATGTAATTACTGTGATGTTATGCTATCAAAAAATGGCGGGGGGGGGGGGGGGGGGGGGTGTTTCGGAAAGTGTGACATAATATTTTGGGAGTGGTACAAAATGTGTGACAAAGTGTGACAGGGGGCAGGAGGGTCCTAAAAATGCCCAAAAAAGTGTGACATAATTAATGGACGGCTCCTTACGTCTGTCACTGCTGAGGGGTGGCTGCGGAGTAGGGCACCGGCGATACCTGCAGCGCCCCCTGGTGCATGTGTGTGGAGTATGGGAGGAACTACAGTGCCCTCTGTGATCAATAACCGAAACAACCTTATGGTAAGGTAAGGTAGAATTATGGAGTTTTTTAACTCCATAATTCAAATGTGCGTGGTGCACTGGCGGATACATCACGGGAGGTTTCTTTATAACCTCTGGTTAGTTGTACCTATGTCAGACTTGCCTCCAAATTACAAAAAAAAACAATTTTATACAATTACATAAAACGATTTTATTACAATTACATAAAAGGTACAAAAGAGTTTTAGAAATTTCAATTCACAAGCATTTCTGCTGAAGAAAGGTGTTTCATTAATTGTTCCTGTCGGGTGGTAGCGTTGTTCCGTAGCAAGCAGCGGAGAGTGAGGCTGAGTGCAGGCAGGCAGGTCACGTGACCCGCGGGGCCGGGGTGCACGTGTCTCGGGGCCGGGGTGCACGTGTCTCGGGGCCGGGGTGCACGTGTCTCGGGGCCGGGGTGCACGTGTCTCGGGGCCGGGTGCACGTGTCTCGGGGCCGGGGTGCACGTGTCTCGGGGCCGGGGTGCACGTGTCTCGGGGCCGGGGTGCACGTGTCTCGGGGCCGGGGTGCACGTGTCTCGGGGACGGGGTGCACGTGTCTCGGGGACGGGGTGCACGTGTCTCGGGGCCGGGGTGCACGTGTCTCGGGGCCGGGGTGCACGTGTCTCGGGGCCGGGGTGCACGTGTCTCGGGGCCGGGGTGCACGTGTCTCGGGGCTGGGTGCACGTGTCTCGGGGCCGGGGTGCACGTGTCTCGGGGCCGGGGTGCACGTGACCCGCGGGGAGGGGGTGCACGTGTCTCGGGGCCGGGGTGCACGTGTCTCGGGGACGGGTGCTGCGTGCACTCATCCAGCCTCCCCGGTAATGGCTCCCTCTCTCCCAATACCACATTATCCTGTTAGCCTCGGGCTTGGAGGCATTGGCCGGTACTAGTCCCTGGTCCAATCTTGAAAATGGGTTATTTTTAAGGAGTTGGCTGCCCCCCCTTCCCCCCAAAAAACACATTTGTTTTATTGTTTTATCTTATAGATCCATCCTTCTAGTTAACAATTCTACATGTTGTCGCTCTGGCAAGTGGTTCGATTACCATGACAACAATCATTACTTAGTTATGTGTTCTTTTGAGTATTACAATGACTCATTAGATTAAACTTTGGTATTGAGCATTATATCCTGATTTGTAAACTCAATACAGCAAACAGAATCAAAATATCTCTTCTCAGTGGCCTACAGCAGCCTTTTTATGTGTATACTATTAATGCCATATATTTGTTTCTTAATTAATTTCTTAAATAACTTAAAATCTTTTCATATGCAATTTCTTGCTACTTTGAGATATTGTGGCATCCTTTAGGAACCCTTTGAGCTATTTTTAGTGTTTTGTGATATCAGGTATATAACATAACATAAAGATATCCAGGTATATTACTGATTTTGCTACCCCTGCCGCTCATGTTGTTTGACATATCTGACAGCCAGTACTAAAGACATATAGTGTCTTTAGACTACAGAACCTTTATTTGCGGACACCTGGACATAAGGCAGTAGAATGTTGTCGCCGCGTCTACCCTGCTGTGAACACGCGCGTCCGTAATTATGGAAGAGTAGCATGAGGGCTGTATTACAACTGCAGGCAAGCAGGGTACCTCCAAAACGAATGTACTTTTGGCCCACAAGTTGTCCAACAGCCTTTAAAACAGTTGCATGGCCCACCCCAAATGTATACGAGAGGAGTTGGGCCCGGAGGCATTTTCTTAAAACTGCCAGATATGGTAAGAAGCAGCCGAGACAAAACAAATAGGTCAGTGTGATGAAGAAAATGTATAAAAAGACACCAGAGACATTATGAGGGAATGGAACAAAGGTAAGAGTTGTTGTAAATCAGGTAGTTTTTAATAAGCCATCATCTTCAATACATATCAGTAAATCAAGGTGTTGTGCACTGTGGGATGCAGGAGCAGAGAAATTGTCGATCTCTTTCTCACTCTTCAAACAAATCTAAAGAAATCCTGTGGTTGGTATAATCAGAGAGACTGCCGCAAACAGTAAGATTGCCGAAGAAGTGCGACATTTTGTAAAGATCTGCAGTCGATAATTCTAACTTTGTGGTATTTTTGCGTTGAAAAAGCAGCATTATTAATTATAATATATATATTCAATCTATTCTAAATTCTTTCCTCCGAATCCAAGATGGCCGACACTGGCCAGGCTAATTGGTCCTTCCTGCTGTAGCTATAATCCCCCCTTTGAACCCGGCTTTGGCCGGCGGTTGTTTGTTAACCCAACTTCCTGGAGATGCGGGCGCGCTCGTTGTTACAAAGGTGACGCTAACTGGCGCCTAACACGACCGCCCGTATAAGCGTCCCCCACCTGGAGACAAAGGCGCTACGATTGTATATAAACCCGGGCCCAAATTAAAGAACCATTCAGTCTTACCTGGATTCTGTTACCTACAACATCTATGCGTTGACTCCAACCTTATTTAACGTATCTGACCGCTAGGAGCAGAACCGCTAATGGGTATAGCCTAGGAACTTTACATTGGCGACCACGACGAGACGCTTTTAGTGTGATTCGAGGACAGATTGCCGGTCGAGTTACGAATGACCGCGGAAGGACCGACTTCATAAAACACGGACTCATGCAGGGAAGTGACATTCTGCTATGATATAACGTTTTGATGTGGGCGTGGAAGGTACTTGCATGCCGGTAGTTCTGTGTTAGCGACA
Source organism: Alentia gelatinosa (assembly GCA_950022655.1). Taxonomy (NCBI): domain Eukaryota; kingdom Metazoa; phylum Annelida; class Polychaeta; order Phyllodocida; family Polynoidae; genus Alentia; species Alentia gelatinosa. Next base: position 49,975,728 of record OX465591.1, on the reverse strand, counting down.
GTCGGACCGAGCGGACCAGCAGCTGTCGCACGTGGGAATCGCAACAGGTTCGTGCCATATAAGTGATTGACGTATATATAACGTGTGTGGTTATTTACGCAATTCTGAAGGATGGCCGAACCCAGTGTGTTGCCTGAGGATTTCCAGGTGTGGCTTAACGCTGGGAAGTTGGCGGGGACCATTCCGACCGACTTTACTGTCGCCAACACAGAGCTGCTGGGCAAACTGTGGAAGCAGTACCTGGCCCAGACCTGTAAGGAAGTGAAAGATGTCGCTATCTACGAGTTGGAGCAGCGACTTCGCGCCGAGTTTACGCGACAGGCCGACCTCCGGGCTCAACAACACGCTCTGGAATCCCAGCAGCAGGCCATGGAACTCGCCGAGGCGGCGCGACAGCTCGCCGAGGCCCGTGCGATCATTATTGACTCCGCCCCCCGGTCGCGGCCCGAGACCCATGAGTTGGCCTCGGTCAAGCAACTCATCCGGCTGTTTCGGGCACTGCCGACCGTCGACGGTCAGGATAAGGCCGCCCTCCGCACGTGGTTAAACGATGTGCGACAGGCGCGCTTTGTCTCCAAGGCCCCCGACGAGAAGCTGATATCGGAGGCCCTGGCCTACTCGGCGGGGCGCCTCAAGTCGATAATCTACGACTGCTTCGAGGACGGCGTCACCGACTTCGAGGCCGTCGAGCGCAAGATAACATCGACGCTTCTCGGCATGGAGGAAATGGAGAGTCTGCGCGCTGCACTCGGGCATTTCTCCCAGACGGCCCACGAGACCGCCCCCGAGTACGCGCAGCGCTTCTGGTTGGCGGCCAAGAAAGCCTACTCGCCCCTTGAACTCGCATCTCCCTTTGTGCTGCGGCCGACGATGCGACAGTTCGTGAGTACTCTGTCGCGAGGCCCTCTGCGGTGGGACCTCAATCTCAACACGCCCCAAACAATCGCCGAGGCTCTCTCGAGGGTCGACGCGTTGGCGAAGGCGGTGGAGAAGGAGGCGCACTCTGACGACACTCGCGTCGAGGAGGCCATGGAAGTGGGCGCGGTCGGCTCGAGGACCACGGCCGCCCGCTCCGCCAACCACCCCGCGCAGACCGCCCACCAGCGACAGATGGAGGAGATGCAGCAGGCGATAAAGTCCATCCAAGGGGAATTGAAGGCGAAAAAGGGCAACAAGGGCCACACGGTCGCGGCTGTGATGCCCGCGGCAGCGCCACCACAATCCACGATTGTGTTCGCGCCGACCCCCGCGCCTGTTCCCGCCCCTCAGCCGCTGTTTGCGACCGTTCCAGCTCCGCCGCCCCCAGCCGTCGCCTCCGCGGTAGCAGCCGTCGCGCCGGGGCAGCGTAACTCCGGCCGGCGGATGACGCCCATAAACGACATCATCTGCTACGCGTGTAATCAACGAGGCCATTATGTGGCTGGATGCCCCAGCCTGAAGGCCTCCAGGGACGCGGCACGGTCGTTAGCCCACTCCCACGATCAAGTCGTAGCCGCCGCGACCCAGGGAAACTAAAACGCGCGTCCGACCGACGACCCTGCATTGACCTCGAGCTTCGAGGCGTGGCACTGCAGGCCCTCGTCGACTCGGGTGCGTGTTGCTCCCTGGTGTCCGTCCCCGCGGCGGATGCCTTGCGACAGGTGGGCGCGGTGGGTAAGAGTGCAAGACCCCCGGCGCGACTCAAGTCCCTCACCGGCCACGGCATCTCCGTCCGCGAGGCGGTTAACCTGAAGTTGTACGGCCGGCCGTGCGACTTTAATGTGGTGGGTGATATGTCCCACGATCTTTTATTAGGGGACGACGCGTTGGAGGCTACTCACGCGATCGTAGACTATGCTTCCCCTGATAAATCTGTAACCCTCTGTGGTCGTCGCCATGCGGTGCGACGGTCGGTGCGACGCGAGGGACACATCGGTCAGCTGGTATACGAGGCCGAGTATTGGAAACGGCAATACCCCGATGTGTTCCCGGTCACCGGCCGCCCCCTCACATGCACCACTGAGGTCTACATGAGGATCGATACGGGCGATCACCCCCCCATCAATCAACGGCCGTACAGACTCCCCCTCGCCAAGCGCGAGGTCGTCGACCGCGAGCTGGACAAGATGCTCGCGGAAGGCATAATCGAGCCCAGTTCCTCCCCCTGGGCCTCGCCCCTCACCCTCGTCCCTAAGAAAGACGGCTCGGTCCGGTTCTGTGTGGATTACCGAGGACTGAACGCAGTTACTCGTCGCGATGCATACCCCCTGCCTCGTATCCAGGACATTGTTGATAATCTAGGTGGTGCGAAAGTGTTCTCGACCCTAGATTTAAAGTCCGGATACTGGCAGGTGCCGATGCATCCTGACAGCGTCGAGAAGACGGCCGTAGCGACGCATCGGGGCCTTTTTCAATTTAAGCGGATGCAGTTTGGCTTGTGCAATGCGCCAGCTGCATTCCAGAGGCTTATGAACAAGGTTATAACCCCGCTGCGTAAGTTCGTTATGGTCTATCTCGACGACCTCGTAATCTACAGCCGGACCGAGGAAGAACACCACCACCACATCGCGGCCGTCCTCGAGGCCCTGCGCTCATACGGCCTCGTGGTCAAAGAATCGAAGTGCCACTTCGGGGTCGACCGCGTGAAACTCCTTGGCTATGTGGTCAGCGCGGACGGCGTCTCCTCGGATCCCGACAAAGTGGAAGCCATACGTGACATGGTGCCACCCGAGGACGTAAAGGCGGTGCGACGGCTGCTAGGGTCGGCCAATTATTATCGGCAGCTCATACCCAGATATGCCGATATTGTCCGACCCCTCGTCGCACTGACAAAGAAATACGCCCTCTTTCATTGGGATTCCGAGTGCCAGACCGCGTGGCAGGAGTTGCGCGACGCCCTCGTGAACACGGTGACCCTCGCTTACCCGGACCCCGGTCGCCCGTACAAACTATACACCGACGCCTCAGATTATTGCCTCGGCGCCATCTTGGTACAAGAGGATGACCAGGGTATCGAGCGACCCGTACACTTTCTCTCACGTCAGTTTACGGAGGTGCAACGCCGATACCCTGTCATCGAGAAGGAGGCCTACGCGATAGTCTTTGCGCTTACGCGCTTACGGGCGTATTTGTACGGTGCGACCTTCCAGATTCTGTGCGACCACAAGCCCCTCAAAAGCTTATTTTTGGCCGAAATGAAAAATACGCGAGTACAACGGTGGGCCGTACTCCTTGCGGAATACGCCGCACCCATCGTGTACTTCGCTGGTGCCAAAAATGTGTGGGCGGATATGCTCTCGCGCCTCCGGTCCGATTCACCGGCCGAGCTGCCGCTGGAGGTCGCACAGATCGCCTCGGTCCAGGAAGAGCGGGAGTTGCCGTGGGAAGCGTACGGGCTGACGGAAGCAGAGGTGAAAGTGCGACAAGCAGCGATGCCTGAGTTCCGGTACGGTCTCGAGGAACAGGAGGATTATCTGGTCAGTAATGGCCTCCTCTTTACCCTCAAACCGCCCTCGGGTCTCGCGGCTTACCCTCGCCTCGTCCCCCCGTCGGAAATTCGCGCCAACTTGGTCCAGACCGCCCATCTACAGGTCTGTCACCAAGGTATGAGGAAAACCTTGCGACGACTTCACGACCATTTTAAATGGCCAGGAATGAAGCGACAGGTATTTTCCGTTCTTGCACCATGCGCCCCCTGCGGAGCCAATCGCGTCCGTGCAGAACGTCCAACCCCCGCCCCTATGCCTGTCGCCGAAAACCCGGGAGAAGTCGTCGCAATGGATCTGACCGGCCCCCTCCCCCTGAGTCGCAGCGGCGCTCGTTATCTATTATCAATCATAGACCACGCCACTGGCTATGTAGATTGTTTCCCCCTCAAAGATAAGTCCGCTGAGTCGGTTTATTCCTCCCTATCCCGGGAGTACATCCCCCGCTACGGCCCCCCCTCTGTCGTGTTAACGGACAACGGATTAGAGTTCAAAAACGCGACAGTGGAGGGATACCTGCGACAGCTCGGGACCGAGGTGCGACACACCACCCCCTACCACCCGCAGGCCAACGGTCGCGTAGAGCGTTTTCACCGCACGCTAAAGGATATGTTGCGTAAGGTGGTAAACGCCCGTGCTTGCGAGTGGGAGGACCACCTCGGGGATGTACTCCTCGCCCACCGGACGACCCCCAGTGACGTCACCGGCTTTTCCCCCTACTACCTCCTTTTTGGTCGTTGCCCTCCTCCCCCTTTTTCCCACCTCCGAGATCGCCCGCTAGGGGATTCGTCGGCCCGCCTCGCCCTCCGTGTGGACGAGCACTCGCGTGCTTTGAAGGAGGCCGCCCACAACGCGGAAATAGCGAGGCAGGCTAACGTTAATCGCCTAAGCAAACAAGCCAACGCCCTCCCCCTAGAACCCGGTACCAAGGTGTTCCTACGAGTCCACGAGCCCGGACCGCTGGACCCCCGCTGGGACCCCGGATACCTCGTGACGCGGGCATCCGGCAACGTGGTACACGTGGTGGGCCCAACAAACAAACGGCGGACGGTTAATCGCAGTCATGTCAAGGCGGCCGACCCGGGCCTCGACTGGGAGGGCTTACGCCCACGCCTAACCCGAGCCCAGCGGACGCGCCCCCCGACTGCGATGCCTCCACCCACACCACGGCCACGCGGCCGCCAGCCCCAGACGCGCGTTGCTTGGATACCCAACCCCAGCGTGCCAGCTGTAAACGCTAATCCTCAAACCCCAATTATCCCACCAACCCGGCCCGCGTCCCCCATGCAGCTAATCCCCGGCAACGACGCATCCCGTCCCCCCTCTGCAACTCCCATGCAATCAACTCCCACAGATGTCCCGGCCCGGCCTAACTCCTCCAACAACATGGCCATCGATCTGCCCCCACTTCCCCCTACAGGTCCAAACTCCCTTGCGCCCTCGGCCGCCCCCACTCCTCGAGCAAACACCCCCATCCCGGTAATCGACCCCATCACGCCCGTCCCACATGTCCCTAATCCCCCTGATGTCCGCCGAGATCGTAAACGTGCGGCTGAACCTGAGACACCCCCTCCCCCCCCACTGGTGCGTGGTCCGGTCACTTCCCTCCCGCTCTCGGGCCGACCCACCCACGCGACGCGGGACGATCTTAAAAGGCGGGCGGCGGCCCCGCTCAGTCACTTCACCCGTATCACGCGCTCGTTCACCCGGTCGTTGGAAGCAGAGACTGCGAAACGCCAAACACTCCAGCCACCGGACGAGGCCGAGATACAAGCGGAGAAGCGACTGTGCATTGCAGCCGTCGCCCAGCATTGTCGCCCCCGACACGTCTAAAAACCAGTGAGTAGATCAAACTGTGTGTTATCATCATGTGGATGCCCGTATTCCTGCTATGCTTATACGCCCCCTTCCTCGACGCGGACCTGTTCTCGGACGATGGCGTGTTGGTCTACACGGACGGTCGTGCGCGTGCGGTCGCGGCCGCCTGGACTGTCGCCGTCACGATCCGACCACCGTCCCCTCCCTGTGTAGATGACCTCGTGCACAACCTAACTGTCGCCATTGACGCTGTCGCGGACGTGATGGAGCCGAATCACGTCCCCTACTGGCGCCGGCATCTGTCGCGTTTGCTAACCCGCTTGTCCGAACTACCCAGGGCAAGTCGGATAGTAACCGACGGCAGGCCGGAGGCCGGCCGACGGCGTCGGGGCCTACTTAATATTGTGGGGTGGGCTGGAAAGGCGCTGTTTGGACTGGCGACTGACCGCGACGTCGCATCATTGCGAGGAGTCGCACGCGACACGCTGGTCCAGCAGCAGCAAATAGCCCATCACCTGGAGCAGATGGTATCGGTAGTAAACGCCACTCGTGGAGGCGTTCTACAGAATGCCGATAACATCGCCACAATAAATGAGCAGGCCGCCCGCGCGATCCACCTCGCGGAAGCCGGAGGTACGATCGCGGTCGGGGCCGACGAAAAGGTGAACAAGGTCTGGATGGCCCGGCAGATCGAGCTGGGCCTACGGATCTTGGAGGAGACGGTGCGCCAACACGAACTTCGGCGAGTACAGTTCCATAATCAACGGATGGAGCTGGAGCGGGGCCAACTGACCGAGGACGTTCTCCCCCGAGAACACCTGCTCCAGGTCCTCCGCCGCCTAAGAGACGCCGGATACCACACCCTCCCGGCGATGTGGTACTACAACTACGTGGACATCGACCCCATCTGGGAGGAGGGACGGGAGTTGATCTACCGTGTTGTTGTTCCCGGGCTCACGAGCGAGGCCTACCTGGTGTACAAGCTGCAGTACTTCCCCGTGCAGTTGGACGCGTCCCACCTGCGGACGGTCCAGGGTAGGCCCCGTTTGGCCGTGAGCTCGTCGTCCTCCACGTCCTTCGTCCCTGATGTCTGCGTAGGTCGGCAGCCACGAGTGTGTAGGCCTACGGTAGTGTACACCGAACGGTCCTGCGAGTCGGCACTCGTGCGCGGGACCAAGCCGACCTCGTGCCACATCGCCATCACCGCCCGGAACAACGCGACGGCCGTAGTGTCGAGGCCCGAGGCCGGAGGCCGACAAGCTGTGGTAGTCGCCTACCAGTCGACCTCCGTGCTACGCCTCTGCACCGGCCGCCCACCCGTGAACCTGCTCGTCAACGGCCCCACCCTCGTCGACCTACCCCCAGGATGTTCGCTGGAGTCGCGTGGGTGGCGCCTACACGGCATCGCGGCTGGGCACCATACCCTCAACTTCCACTTCCGGCGCCCCCTTCAGCTTTCCCCCCTCAACATATCCTGGCCCCGAACCCTACCTCCCACCTTCTCCGAACCACTCAAACTCCTCCCCCGCGTAGTCCTTCCCGTAATGGAAGTAGGCCGCCTACAGGGCTTACGCTCCCCGACCTCTATATTATCCTCGGTCCCCTTTGTGTCCACCTCCTCTGTGACCCTGCTAATAGTCCTTATCCTCCTGACGGTTTGCTGCGTTCGATACAAAAAGCTTTGTTGTATCCCCGTCACTCGCTGGTGTTGTAGGTTGATCTGCGTGCGGAGTCCGCCGAGGTCGGCTGAAGAGGAACGCCCACGCGAGGAGATCAGCCTACAGAGCCTACAGGCAGCACCAGCATCCCCCTTTCTGTCCCTCCCTGCCCCCACCATCGTTACCGAGGATCCCCCCACTGAACCCTTCCCCCAATCCCTACCCGTAATTCCTATACGATCAGAAACCGCGACCGCCCCCATACCCCCTCTCCGCCTACGCCCAACCCTGGAGCGGTTGGCAGGCTCCTTCGCGGACTTACGCCCCCAAGATATATATCCCAGGCTTCCCCCCGTGTAAAACCTTTTTTTTTATGAATGACACGTTGACGATAAGGAATTGACCCACGATTGTGAAACTGGAATGATTATGACCGATAGCATGGTGAAAACCGTGGGGTGCTTGCAGCCTCGCTGAGACCCACGAGTTTTTTTTGTTTTATGTGCTCGGCCATCGGTAAGGGCCTTGGTTATTCGAAGTGACCTTGGCCCTGTGTTTGGCGGTCAAAGGCTGGCCTTGTGGCCACTCGGCCAGCCCCTTCGCCCCAGACCCTTTGGCCGAAGGATGCTTATGTGGAGAAACGACGATTTTGAAGAGGCACGAGGAGCACGAGAGGTTCGCGACCTAGCTCAGCCTAAATCGTCTGTGTGTGTATTGTCTTATATATCGTGTGTGTGCGATATCGTTTTGTGTTTTTATCGTTTATCGTAGGAACGATTTTTAAGGGCCTATGCGCCCAGGGAGGAGTCCATGATGGGACCTGCCCTACTAGTCTGAAAACAATTTTTTTTACATATATCAAACATGTTACTTACCGTGCTTTGCCGCGCTAATTTTTCTTCTTGGGTGGGCACGCCGAGAGTGGTTGAGTTATTTTTAGAGTAATTTGAGTATTGCAAAAATTTAGAGTGTTGGGGGAGTGAAGTACGTATGATGCCTACGTATCCCCTGGCACCGGTTGAAATTTTTGGCAATTTTCTGGAAAGAACCACTCTCAGCTGCTTCACAACCCCCTATTTTTTAATAACCACGCTGCACAAGTCTTATATACTTAAAAGTGGCCACGCTGCACGACTATATGTCTGGGTTTTTCCTATACTTAACGTGGCCACGCAGCAAGATATTATATTCTTTTCAATTTACAATGTATATCAATGACACCTATTTATTTATATTGACGAGCTCCTGCCTATATATAATATGCTATGCTTTATATTTTATAAAGGAACCGACCATACTACAATCACAGCCCTGCGCTAAGTATTCCTTAATTCTAAAATGATTCTCTTAATTAATGTCGGTTCCTTAGTCTATTGGCCAGAATTGTTTAATATTATTATGTAATCTCAAATGTTATTTTATGTGTTTTTTGAATAGCCCAACGAGGCGACATGGTTAGTATCAAGGTGGATCTGAGACAGGTAGAAATGTTAGTTATAAACCAGAAATTTAAGGAATTATAATCATCTAGTGCATACCAGCCGCGTGCAAATAGTAAGTATTACCCAGAAATTACAGAAAAATTTAAGTAAATAACGAGAAATATCGTTTATATTGATTTCTAGACTCTAATTAGGCTAACAAGTAGTGATACAGTGAGTTACTATCGGTTAGGTATGCAATAGCTGGAGATGGGCCGATGTTTCGGGCCGCTGAAAATTTCTATAAATCGGGGTTAATCGGGAGGGCTCTACGATTTATTATGTTTAGGCCACAGTGTTATCTCACCACTCCTCGGTAACTTGAGTAGACTTGGGAAGGGATGAAGGCTGTAGGCGAACGTCAGGTGGGTAGCGAGTGGCGCGGCCCGTACACCCGTCGTCACCAGAAGCCGGGCGCTAGCCGCAGTCGATATGTAGAGAATGGCGATGTCCAGGCCTTAACGTAGTGCTCAGATCCACGCTGAAAACGCCAATATTATATGTTATAACCCTGTACATATTTGTTTATAATACGGCCACAAGCATAGTTTCTACAATCTTTATCAAGATTACGGGGGCTCGTCCTTTTTGTGTCATTTACCGCCTTATCAATTTTTATCGTAAGATTTACCGTCCTCAGCGGCGACCAAATTGTCTATTTTTATTCATTAAGCACCCCGCTGCTACTTATATGTCATGCCTTTCACGGCGATATTTTCTTTTTTTGTACTATCAAAATGGCTGCCAGGATGTGCGCTGGTGAGGAGCCTGAGATGTGTAAAATTGTTTGAATTACCGTTTTTATTGAGGAAAACGTGTAATCTACGTGTCAACTGAGTACGTGTGACTCACATCTATTTTTCTGTAACCTTTTATGACCTGATTGTGACATGACGGGCTCCGATCCTCCCGCGAAGTGCTTCGCGTGGGCGGCGGTCTCGGGCTGGCGCCTACGCTCGGACCGCCAGCTGTCGCACTTCGGTAGCCCGGGACGCGGAGTTCCGTCGCGGCGGCCTGCCAACAACGAACAAAGGTGTGTTCTGCACTTGACAGGCCGTTCCTACGTGTATATACCTCTACAAGGAGTAACAATCGTGTCAATCGTGCTAAAGTGTGTTTTAGCGCGATTGACTCCACCCCTACGATTGGCGAGCGAGTCAACCAAGAGACACTGACGCCGAAGACCGCTCGCCATACCCTGTGAGATCCCTGTGATCTATCTTTTTAAATTCATAACCACCCTCCTGAAGCCCCAGGATACAGACACTCGTATCCCAGCTTTATATCAAAATGGACTACGCATTTATTTTTCATAAAGACATTCGCTGGCCATTTTCTACACTCGCGACTGGTTGTACAGCCGAGTACCCATAACCCGGACACGGTCGGAGCTCTGACGCCGAGCGGACCGCAGTGACATTTTTTCAAATATAACCTGTACTTCTGTTATCATCTCTGTTACTCTTTACCCGTGTGATCTATGTGTGTTAATGATTGAACCTACCTTATTTGAAGACCCGATGGCCGCCATTGTTTGCGTAAGACCCGTTTGTTTAGCACGCCGAGATGTGGGCGCTGCCATTTTTGTTGTTTCTGGGTGGTGACCGGAAGTTGGGAATTGCTGCCTTTTCATTGGTCGAGAGATCGTGAGCGCGCGCTGGTGGCGCCTCCGCGTTCGCTCGACGAACTAACCGTTCCCGCGCTGGTCTCAGCAGCCGCACGACTGCTCTGAGACGGAGCAAGGCGGTTAGGTTGGTTTTAGCGACTGCACATCTTTTTCTTTTCTTTTAAAGTTCTCCGTTGCTCTTCGAACTCAGAGTGAGGGACGTTTGTAAAGATCTGCAGTCGATAATTCTAACTTTGTGGTATTTTTGCGTTGAAAAAGCAGCATTATTAATTATAATATATATATTCAATCTATTCTAAATTCTTTCCTCCGAATCCAAGATGGCCGACACTGGCCAGGCTAATTGGTCCTTCCTGCTGTAGCTATAATCCCCCCTTTGAACCCGGCTTTGGCCGGCGGTTGTTTGTTAACCCAACTTCCTGGAGATGCGGGCGCGCTCGTTGTTACAAAGGTGACGCTAACTGGCGCCTAACACGACCGCCCGTATAAGCGTCCCCCACCTGGAGACAAAGGCGCTACGATTGTATATAAACCCGGGCCCAAATTAAAGAACCATTCAGTCTTACCTGGATTCTGTTACCTACAACATCTATGCGTTGACTCCAACCTTATTTAACGTATCTGACCGCTAGGAGCAGAACCGCTAATGGGTATAGCCTAGGAACTTTACAATTTGATGACTATCAGCTGGGATGTTAAACCAGAAGAAGGCTTGTCCATCGTTGGTGGAGCATGTATGTTGGCAATAGGGGAGTCTTTGTCAAATTGAAAAATGACGAGGCCATGTCCTCACTAGTGCAAGTGGTAGAAGATACCACAATCAAACATCATTCCCAAGTTTTTATCAAAGGACGAAGGGCCAGGACCTCGTACCATCCCTATGGTATCTATACTTCCACTGGTGAAAAATCAGGCATTCTAGCAGAGGAACCGGGAATTATTTTCAGTAATTCCTTAAATTGTGTTGAAAAAGGTTGCTACTTATGATTCAACTTAATCAATAGTACTGGAAAAACGTTCAGTCTAAAAAAAGGCAATGTAGTAGGGAAACTCAAGCTGGTAAAGAAAGGAGAGGTTGTCAAATCAATGATACTACTGATAAAGGCAAGTGGTACTTAAGTCAATGTAGACACAATTTCAAACACACCAAAACACTTAATGAACTTCTAGTGAGGAATAGTGACTTGTTTGCAGAAAATGATTTAGAACTGGAGAGAACACATTTGACAAAAATTACCATTGACACCCAGGGATACGACCCAATAGTTCTCAAGGCCTGCAGAGCGCCTTTATCAAAGCAGGAGTTTATTGAAACAAAGGATGGTCAGATGCTGGATGCCAGAATAATATCACAGAGCCGAAGTCCGTGGACTGCTCCTCAAGTGGTTGTTGGGGAGAAGGATGGTAGTCATTAGATTTGCGTTGACTATCGCCAGCTAAATAATTGTAAAGCAAAGTACAATTTCCCACTTCCACACATTGATGATATTCTGTCAATATTGGGAGCCAGTCAGTGTTTCTCACCTATCAACTTAAGGTCTGATACCATCAGATTCTGATGGCTGATAGGGACAAAGCAAAGACTGCTTTTATCTGCCACAAGGGTATCTTTGAATTTAATGATATGCCTTTTGGACTGGCAAATGCTCCTTCCATATTCTTGGAACTCATGCAAAAGGAACTTGCTTAGATAGACAGTTAGTTTAGAACAACTTACCTGGACGACATGATGATAATATGGTGGTGTACACCTGAAGAGCACACAAGGCACCTGCAGATTGTATTTGATGCTCCCATGAACACATAACACCTGTACGGATCAACCCTTGTCCAGAGAAGGTGCAGGTTATCAGAGAATTATCCGGCACTTGACTGGATTGACCAAAAGGAACAAAGGTTTTGAATGGAGTGAATTGTGTCAATCAGTGTTTGACACCTTGAAGGAAGTTTTGAGTACCCAACCTGTGATCTGCTGGGGTGGACAGAAACTACCAATCCGTTCACCCTCTTGGTCGCCTCACCTTCTCGTGGTGCAGACCGGATATCTAAAGCGGGTGGGGAGTTAGCTCAGTGGTAAAGAGCACAGGACTTTGTTTATTTGGGTCCCACTGCAGCCCCTTTTCTCCTTCACCCCCCAGCAGTGGTAGATTTACTGCTATATCAAAGGCCAATCCTTCTCATACCATGTCTATGTGGTGTGGGAAGTAAAAGAACTCTTACCTCGGCAAATGTGTAGGGGTGGGATTTCTTCCTACATTCATCTCATAGATTCGGTGAAATCCAAAGTAAGTCTAATTGAACAAATTGGACATTAAACCACCAAAACAAACAAACAAAAAACAAACCCAACCTGTTCTTGTATTCCCTGATTTGAACAAGCCATTTGTTGTCTACACCGATGCAAGTGATATTGCAGTCGGAATGGTGTTAGTGCAAGAACACATGCCCCGTACAGTATATGTCCAGTGTGTTGAATGCCAAGCAATCTCGTTGGCCTATCATAGAATGTGAAGCATACGCATTGAATGAAGCTGTAGACATATTCAAGCCTTACTTTTATGGAAACAAGTTTGTTTTAAAAACAGACCACAAACCCCTTGAGTTCTTATTCTGGTCAGAGATAAAGAATGTCAAGGTGCACCAATGGGCAATGACTCTCAGTGAGTATGTACAGGCAGATTTCCTAAGTTGACTGAACAGCAAGAGTAATAGCAAAGATTGTAGTGTGATAAACATGGACAAGGTGGACGTAAGGCAACATATAACCGAGTCAAGTCTGACAAGCAGTGATGACAGTAGTGATAATCTACCTGGAACAAGACATTAGACATGGATGAGGAACAGGGCAATGACACTAATCTGGAGAAGTTGAGTGCATCTTCCCAGTACACCAAGTTATATGGTGTTTATATCATAGGTCATCTAGGCATAGACAAAACCTATGATGCCATCTGTGCCAAATAACACTGGAAAGGGATATATCGAGACATAGTCCAACATGTAACATGTTGTGTTCTGTGTAACACTCGTGTGCTACAGTAGCAAAGAGCACCAATGCAAGAGATGGATCAGGTGGACATGCCATTCCAAAAACTGGCGATCGATACCTGTGGATCATATCCCATCTCCCACTCAGGCGTCCTTTACTTGAAGGCCTTTGTCAATATGTAGAGTGGTTGGCCTGAATTTTAGGTGGTGCCAGACAAATCAGCAGAAACAGTGGCATGGGTAATTTTAGAAGAGATCATACCTTGACATGGTTGCCCGGCAACCTTGTTATTGAACGATGGGTGAGAGTTTGTCAAGACGATAGGGTATATGTGAAAAGATGAACATTTACCACAGAAGAACAAGCCCTTACCATCCTCAGTCTAATGGATAGCTTGAGTGTCTACATCATGTGTGGAAAGATATTGTGTCAAAGCAGCTGACTGACATTAAGGCATTGGATACAATGATTCCATCTGCCATGCTTGCACTGAGAACAGGTCACCATGAGACCACAAAAAATTCTCCATTTTTTCTTATGATGGGTAGGGACCTGTTGTTGCCCTTAGAGGGACATGAGAAAATTCTTGAGAAACACCATAAGGCTATCGTGAAGGTACAAGGGAATGTGTTGAAGGCATGATACCGTACAAAATGGCATTATGACCGCAAAGCAAAAGTGATCGAGTATAAGGTAGGTGATCCTGTGTATTATTTCGATACCCAGAGGCAAAGTAAACTGGTAGTAAGGTGGCGTCCTTCCTACTGAATAATTGAGAAGTAGTCCCCAGTAAATTTCCTAATAAGAATTGTGGTCGCAGGGACGGTGCAAAAGGTGCATTCAGCACACTTATGAAGAGCATCACTAGAGTGGGTAATACGCACTGCAGAGAAGGGTCAATGACCCCCGAGGAGAGCAAGCTCCACTGCTTCTTACAATGAGAATACTGGAAGCCGAAGCTACAAGAAGGGAAGGAGTTCTGATGAATCATCTTGAATGTATGATGATGATGATAAGATTCCCTTAGCCAGGCTGAGGGAGCGTCTAGCTACTCCACATGTGAGAAGGATGTCTACAAGTATGGACAAATTCACAAGTACGACTGATTATGTTCCCCTTGTTGTACTGCGGAAACAGTGGAGAGAAGGATAGAAGGATGTAAATCATTATGAAGGTGCAAATTCAGGATGGGAGCACAAATCTTGAATATGACAACAACTTTGCAGAGATTTTAGGTATTGGAAGGAGTGATGTGGAAAATAATTATAGAGCCAACAGAGAAGGGAGATGTAGAAAACGATCTTCTCTCGCCTTAGCATCAGGAATATTTAGCAGAGTAGCTTTCTTTAAAACTTGGAAACTTAAACAGGAGGTAAAGAGTTTGAGAGTGAACCAAGAAACAATCGGGCATGTCCTTAAGGACAATCTTTCATCAATTAACATCACCAAAATAGTGATAAAGGACAATCGACATACTAGTAATAGAATTATTGATCAAATGGTATAGTCCCTGGGCCAATCTGGAAAAGAGGCTTATTTAAGGAGTTGGCTGCCCCCCCCCCTGGAAACCTTTATTTTATTGTTTTATCTTGTAGATCCATCCTTCTAGTTAACATTTCCACTTGTTGTCCCTCTGGCAAGTGGTCAGATTACCATGACAACAGCTGTTGATGAGACCTCCCATAAAAATGCCTGAACTCACTTGACAGAGTGACAACAAGTGGAAATGTGAACTAGAAGGATGGATCTACAAGATAAAACAATAAAATGAATGTTTCCAGGGGGGGCAGCGGAAATGAAAATTTGGGGTCTTGGCCCAGGGACTAGTAGAAATGGTATCAGCCTGGAAAAGGGATATAGAAGGTTTTGCAGCACATATCGTACCTCATTCTAGCTTATACACAAACACAAACCTATCTAGACGCAGTTCAGGATGCAGTATCTGCAGAAAGTGATTTGATGGTTAATCTGCATACAAAAATAGCTGAATTATCTCCATTATTATTACCAGCTGCAGAACTTTTTGAAATTCTGATATCAATGGAAGTTGAGTTACCGCCACCGCTTATGCTGAGAGATCCCTGAGAAAGGCGAATAACAAGACCTATTAATAGAGACGTAATAGGGCACAATATAACACAGTGATGCTGATACAGAACTACAGGGATACTTCGCCACTTAATCTGCAAAAATTAATAAGTTCTAAATCCATAGGTGAACTTATTAATATGATGAAAAGAATAGATGAAAAAGAAAAAAACACAGTTTTCAGAGGTGTTCCATACATTATTATGGCAGTAATGGTACTTGTTGTGGTTGTAATGTTCTTCAAGCGATAGGCTATCATGGGACCGATCATGTCTAAGTTCTGGTGTTCTAAAACAAGATGCTCATGGTATAAGGGTAACTGTGACCCCTCCATCTGACGCTGAAGTTGCCGATGCTCAAGCTCCGGAGTTGAGGCCCGAGATCGTTGGAGATAATAATAAATCATGTGCTCATATTTCAAAGCAGGTTTGTGACGAAATGTCCACCCCACCTAAAGAAAGAAAGCTAAGAAAGAGCTATGTCGTCCAGTCAGCTCGAGGACACAGGCGATGGAGCTCTATAAGACACAAAGACTATTGTGTTCAGAAGTAGTAGACGAGACAAGCTTTATATCGTCAGGGCAGTGCGAGGATGCTGACAATAAGAACCCCAGCAAGGTGAAACGAAAATTGTGAGTTGTTATGGCGTGAAGATGCATAAACTAATGAGTATGGAGAAAAGTGACTATGGTAGTATGGACATGACTAAATCATCATACTGATGATATTAGAAACAAAGACTATTGTGTATTTTGGGTTTTTTGTGACTAAAGAGACTTGAGGATTGAGTAGATACATTGTGGTGGTGTGAGGATGCTACAATGGGTGGAAGTAATCGGACATTGGTACAATATATAATCAATAAGTGAACTATATCTAATCTATCATATGTTGCATGCTAATGGCTATTGAAACTGACATAGATGGTGATGAAGTGATCAGAACCATTATATTTTTATGTTTACCTGCCTGAATTAATGCATGTGAAATGGAATGTGGGCAGAGTTTCTTGTGTCCAGGTTGCTGACATTGGGTGTTTGGCACTTCCGAAGCCCAGGCAGTTACCCGGATACATAACTGGGAACCCTGCTTGGTGTTGCAGCTTATTGCGTACTCTTTATTTTTGAAATATATGTGGTGGTCGCTGCCTGTCTAACAGAATGGAAGACCCCTTTCTGGAATGCTAGTCCCAGGCAGGATCCCACCCTATGAGCTATTATGTAGGTCGGTTCGGTTTTCGGCAGGTTTGCACAAACCTAATCACAGGCAACACAACTCACGAGTTTAATAAACAGGAATGTTTATTAACAATTACTTCCCGGAAAGATCTGGAAGATCTTTTCCACAAGTACAGTACCCCAGCACAATGTGCCGGATAGAGCTGGAGAGGCTAATCTAAAAGACTCGCCTAACCACCAGGAAGGTTACGAGAATTCGCCTGCCAAGTGAGGGCCCAAGGGTCCACTCTAGAAGAGAGATGCAAGAGGACAGCCTGTCGACTTACTGTGGACGCTGGATATATATACCCAGTGTTACGTAATCCAGGGCCTTGTTTTTTAGTCACAATATCCTTTTTGTAAGACATCTTACAGCTGTCAGTGTACTATAGATAAGACATCTTTGGGGATCGGCCAACGATTATCCCTCAAGGGCACTTAGGCTGCAGCCAGGTGTACTATAGATAAGACATCTTTAGGGTCACGTGGTTCCAAATGTCTTCCAAAGTGTCTTAGACCTAAGACATTTATGGACATGTCGTACAGAATGCGCAACTTCATTTCCCGTGAGAATTAAGCTATGAAATTTTAACACCAGTAGGGGATACATATAACCTATAATCGTTGTAAATATGGAGAAAATCGGCCAAACCGTTCCGCCGTTATTTGTGTTTGAATTTCGTCATAGCTCTGGTGGCCAGTGTCTATCAGAGAGCATCAGAGCACACCTTGCTAATTTATGCGGCGACCTAGACATTGTCCCCAGGGAAATTCAATTAACTTAGTACATTATAGCAGACTTTAGACTTTACATTACACCTGATGAAGGCCAAACCATAAAGGCCAAAACGTTATAGATCTAGAAACTGTTTGTTGGTTATGTGAATTTTTTAAATTGAAATTAAAAGAAAAAAGTTTGACATAAACAGGTATCGAACCCCCAAACCTCACAATCTGAGACAGGTGTTCTAACCACTTCACCACAAGATTTCCGCTCCTAGGCATAAGCTACCCTGAAGCTGGTCCTGGGCAGTCTTTGCAGTATAGAACCTGAGACAGTTCTATACTTGTCTTAGACAAGGACATTTTTAGCGGCGATCGAACGTGCTGCGCTGAGACACTGTCTATAGTACAGCCGCCATTTTGTGTCTTCCAAACAGTCTTCCAATCGCAGAGATGTCTTAGGAGATCGTTGGCCGATTATGTCGTGACTGAAAAATAGGGCCCTGGTCTCTGCCGCACCACTCTCGTGTGCGGCGTTGCCCGGAACCACTACACAGTAGGGCTTGACTCTCTGCGCCATCTTTCGTAGAACGTCCGAACACTGCTGGATCCCCACCCCGCTACATATATTTAATATATACTCATATATAACTCTTATAACATATAACTCTTTATATAACCACTGTGTCATTCATATTGCATGGTTGCAAATTTCGTCATTGGAAATGAGCTGAAATTCGGAACTGTTGCATAGTGGTGTAAATACAACCGAATCAGGTGTATATATGAATCAGGCATATTTATCAATCAGGCACCTACAGATAAGGCGTATATACATGGAGAATAGGACAACCTTGTATACGCAAAAGCATACCGATATACGCTGGGTGTATACATATATAAAGTGGTAAGTTTCGTGCAGTGGAACTTACGCCCATTCCGGTGAAATATTTTGGAAGTTCCATCGAAAAACATATTGGCTTGTACATGCTTCCTCTTTTACTTATTCTCTCATGATTAGTATCATTTTGTAGGGAAGCCAATGAAGAATCTGTGTATTTTACATGTACAGTGATGGCAACGCAGGCACCTGGACACCACCTGGTTGCATTATATTTCCGTTATCTTCTCCACTATTGAATACATATACTTATTCAAAATGGTTTTAGCTTCTGGGAAGTATGAGTTCAGTAAACCTTTACAATGAGACTGACCACTTATTGATAGTGCCAATTACTAGAACACACTGAACTGCTAATACAATGTTTTATTAAAACATAGAATGTCAGTGAAATGAATCAGTAGTTTAATTTTCTTTATTTTATAAGTTTTTATTTGTTTTCGACGATATTCTGATGCTCTTCCAGGCAAACGTTACAACAAATCAAACCTTGATGAGATCCATTCATCGTATCTACCGTACAGTTAGATATGCTTTTCAATACAACCATAAGTGATACGTAGTGTAACTATACAGATTGTTGAATTCTTAACTAGGGATGATTACAGGAGAGATTGACATTAAATTTCCAAGTTCTTTTGGCTTTGTGAGGAATCAAATAGGCATGCCATTTGCGATATACAGCAATCTGTTTTCTATGGTTCGTAATTTTTGTTGTCCTCCCTACTTAAATAACTTCTTCGACGTTATCTTTTGAATATCTGCACCTAGAGAGTTCCAAATAGCTATACTTTTGTAGGTGGCTGACCTTTTGGACTTATCTTTCTTGGGAAGAAGCTGGTAGAGATTGTCTTTGTCTGTTGATCTGGTATTTATATTTCGGTGCACATGTACAACATTTTCCTTTTCAACTGCTGCTATGGCATTCAGACTTCTCAGAATACCCATCATAAATATTTGTCTTCTCTCATCCGGGTGGGAAATCTCACATTTTGCTATCAGGTCTTTTGTACAGATTTTTCTATTCTTTATATAAGCTTTGCTACCGAGTGTAGTTCTGAATACTCTGAACAAATTTCGATTAAGGTCACATACTACTTTCTTTTATGCTCCTTCGACCAGGAAGGAACAATGATCAATAAGAGGGACGATGCACATCTGAGGTATTTCTATCGCCGTGCGTTTGTTAATATATCGTCTGATTTGTCTAAACATGGAACTTTTCTCATTGAGCGACTTAATCAGCTTTGAACTGTGCTTCTCAAAATTCAATTGGCTGGCCATGATCGACCAAAGATAGTTCATGTGGTCACAATTTATATCTTCTTCACTTTCTAAGTAGATTGATCCCCTTTTTTCTGGACTAGATTTTACTGGATTACCATGATATACTATGCGAGTTTTCCTTACATTTAGACTTAGACGATTCGATGTATACCGATTACTTAACTTATTACAGACAGTCTGGGCACTTTCCTCAACAATTTGCAAGGTTAAATCACCTATGACCACAACGAGATCGTCAACATACATGAGCATCTTTTCTCCCGGTAAACAAATAGGCAAGTCGTTCACATAGATTAAGAACAACACAGGGCCCAATGTGACGTGGTAGGACTATTACAAGTAAAAACATGTAGTCTGTCGCTTAAATGAATATCATGAAGATAGAAATGATATTACATGGTAATAAATTCTATTTATGCGCCATACTCTATTATCCTGGGTCCCCTTTACTAGCTGCCTAACACCACCCCCCCCCCCCCCCCCCCACATGGCACAGGCTATGGAGCATGAAAATGTAATTCGGTGTGGGGCACAGAGGGAGGACTAGCTATTGTCAAAGTGGGCATCAAGACACCATCACAAGGCAGCCAAATGCTTTGGGGCTGAGTATGCAGAATGGGGGCCTTGAATCCTGGGACGTGTTTTTAGTCAAGTTATATTTGAGAATTTAAGACATTTGTCAAGACAAAAGATGGCACGGTCTTGGTGCGCCGCGGTAGATCACCGCTAAAACTGTCTTAGCTTGAGACAAATATAGAACTATCTTTGGTTCTATAATTCCACTCTTGCGAGATTCCAGCTCCAGCACTGGCGCAGTCATATCAACATTTAATAGGGTCTCAGGGGTGTCTTGCATCAGCCAACTTTGTGGTTAGGCATCCGGCAATCGTGCTGGAGGTCGGGGGTTCAAACCCCGGTGCCGGCACATCATTTTCACCTACAAAAGGTGAAAAGAATTTTGTTGTGGCTTGGTTGTGTCTATGGTTGTGGTTGTGGCTGTGGTTGTAGTTGTGGCTTGGTTGTGGTTGTGGTTGTGGATGTGGTTGTGGTTGTGGTTGTGGTTGTGGCTGTGGTTGTGGTTGTGGTTGTGGTTGTGGTTGTGGCTGTGGTTGTGGCTGTGGGTGTGGGTGTGGTTGTAGTTGTGGCTGCAGTTGTGGCTGTAGTTGTGGGTGTGGTTGTGGTTGTGTCTGTGGTTGTGGGTGTGGTTGTGGTTGTGGTTGTGAGTGTGGGTCTGGTTGTTGGTTTGATTGTGAGTGTGGTTGTGGGTGTAGTTGTTGCTGTGGCTGTGGTCGTGACTGTGGCTGGGTTGGTGGGTGTGTCTGTGGTTGTGGTTGTGGTTGTGGGTGTGGGTGTGGTTGTGGTTGTGGGTGTGGTTGTGGTTGTGGTTGTGGTTGTGGTTGTGGTTGTGGTTGGGGTTGTGGTTGTGGGTGTGGGTGTGGGTGTGGTTGTGGTTGTGGTTGTGGTTGTGGCTGTGGTTGTGGCTGTGGCTGTGGCTGTGGTTGTGGTTGTGGTTGTGAGTGTGGGTCTGGTTGTTGGTTTGATTGTGAGTGTGGTTGTGGGTGTAGTTGTTGCTGTGGCTGTGGTCGTGACTGTGGTTGGGTTGGTGGGTGTGGTTGTGGTTGTGGTTGTGGTTGTGGTTGTGGTTGTGGTTGTGGTTGTGGGTGTGGGTGTGGGTGTGGGTGTGGGTGTGGGTGTGGGTGTGGGTGTGGATGTGGGTGTGGTTGTGGGTGTGGGTGTGGGTGTGGTTGTGGTTGTGGGTGTGGGTGTGGTTGTGGTTGTGGTTGTGGTTGTGGGTGTGGGTGTGGGTGTGGTTGTGGTTGTGGTTGTGGTTGTGGCTGTGGTTGTGGTTGTGGTTGTGGTTGTGGTTGTGGTTGTGGTCGTGAGGTTTGATTGTGAGTGTGGTTGTGGATCTGGTTTGTGCACTGGGTCTGTCAGCTGTCCTGGCTCACCGACCATCCTCAGATGTGCAAGCAACCAAAGATCCTGGTCACGGCACGAATGTAGCGGTGCTGGACCTGGCCTCATCAGGTTTCAGGTTAGATTGTATCTAACCTAGCAATGTTGAGTCGATACCCTGTGAGAACTCACATAGGTTGGTTCGTCGCTTTTGATATATATGCCGGATGACCAACATTCCTGATAACACAGAACCAGACTCTAAAACTTAGGTACACCATATCTATTGCAATTGCCTTTCTCGTAGCAATGCTGCTGTTCTTGGTTTTTTTAAATTATTTATTGTCAACATCTGACACATTGGACAAGTCTTCCTGTTTATATTTGTCCGTTGTATTCCACGATATACATTAAGGAGATTAAGGGTGAAGTGAGACGATGAATGAGAGAGAGGCAAGATGCAGTCGTTGAATAGCGATGTACACATAAGTCTTAAACTAGAGAATGAGTAAACTATTAATCTCACTGATCAGGGAAGCAGGGTCGGCTGGTTCTTACATGATTCCCTACCTCTCAGTCAGGGAGTCACTTCCGTCACCTCAGTCACAGCCTATTCCTTTCTATAAATCAGTGAAGGAAATATAAGGACAAGAGGAATGTGGCCTGAGAGTATATTTCTGACTCCCCTTATTTTATTAACAAAAAACCTAGTAATAAAGTTACATAAGGTGTTAATTGTTGACCGCTGGGGGCCCGTGGTTAACAAAGAGACGGATGTGCGGTGATTGAAGCGCCAGCAGCGGCTTCACAACGAGCTTCAGGTGGCGCCCCCTTACATTAATACTATCAACTATAGGTATAGTTCCTACACATTATCAACTTGTGGGTTTACCCTCTAGTTTGTTAAAAACACGCTCTGTTTTCACTCCTGAGATATTGTTGTTGTTATCACAGCTGAAGCAGGGCATATGTAGCCCTACCTCTCGGCCAGGGATAACTCTCTCTTCTTCACACGAACCATGTCTCATGTTTTTTACTGCACGTTTGAAACACGATACAGAGTCCATCTTCTGTACACTGGGATCAAGTAAATCCCATTCTAAGTAACCTCGAGAGTCGGAGATTTCTCCTACGTAGTGGTACGGTGTCTGCGTCCTAATCTTTGAGTTACTATGTGTGTTTTTTCTTCTATTATCAGGATTGAGCTCGTTTTTGGATTGTTTTGAACATTAGCTTAAGTAACTGTTGGTTACGCCTGGTTACTAATAGTTCAATATCAGTTGGTGCAGGTTCACAGTTGATGTCCTATACTGGTTAAAACCTCCCAGAATTATGCGTAGGGCTTTATTTTGTAGGCGCTGTAATCTGGTTAGTTCTTTCTCGAGTGCACCACCTAGTACACAGTTAGAGTATTCTATGATAGGCCTCAGAAGAAAGCAGTGCCCTGCACCGGGATCTCAAGTAAAGCCAACGGAATAAGTCTGCAAGGCAGCGTAAGCTACATTATTCAACCACCAAGAGGGTTCAGACAAACTAGAGGGAAACTATGTTCCGGTGAGCAAAAGTTCAAAGTTACGAGGTAAGGCTTGGAAAAATTACTGCCCAAGGCGTAAGCCGCGGGCAGTAATTTTTCCAAGCCTTACCGAGTAACTTTGACTTTTGCTCACCGGTACTTGGTTTCCCTATTCCTATATACCTTCAAATATCGATAAAATTGCTTAATTCTTTACCTGAAACACTTCAGAAGCAAATGGCCACCCTTATCGAGTATGAATGTAAAGACGAGGCGTATCAAAAATCAACTTCTTTCGTCCACCGCTTGCGACGACGTAATATCGAGTAACCACAACAGCTATTGTATCGTCCCACTGCTGTATTGTATCACGTGATCAGAGCGGGACGAAAACGTCGAGCAGAACGAAAACATGAGAGCAGGATGAAAACGTCAACCTCGACACATAACTTATTTTTAATGCACCTCTAAGCAGCGGTATGTAACTCTAGTTAGTTCAATAATGGGTATATAGGAATACCACTTCTGTGAGGTTTCAAGGGATCCGCTCTCTGCAGAGGAACATTCTGTCGGCATGCTGTGACTCGGCCTTATATACAGACCAAGTTACATGATCGGAGCAGACCCATAGCACTCTCATGCACAGGCTCACCCAAATCACCACACAGCAGGGATCAGCTCTGGCATCTCCAGTGAAGAGCACACACACCACCACCCGAGTGGCCTGACCCCTACATAAATATACAATCTATTCATTTCATGTAGTCTATATCATTGTGACACCAGAATGGAATATTGCCATGCTAACAACGCGAATACTTTTGTCATTGAACTTTTTCACTCAATTAAGAAATAAAAAGATTGCAAATATTATACTTACACCGCTGTATTGCCCACCAGTGAGTTTCTTTCAAAGATCCGTTAAATATCTGAGGATGTTGTTTGAGCATTTTCCAAAGGTCTGTCGTTCCACATTTGTTCATGCCTGTAACAAAGTGAGTGACCTGTTGCTAGCCCTTTCCCTAGACAACATTTGATGGCAGACATTGCCTGCAGACACCTTATTTAGGAAGTAGCATGGCACCTGATGTGTCATGCCTTTTCAGCAATTTACCTGATAACAGTTTGTTATATCAAATCAAATTCTAATATGCCCCTTATACTTTGTCAAAATTTCTTTCAATCCAAAAACAATTTTTTGTAAAAGTTAATTTTGTATATATGTGAGTCTCAACTATGCTTCTAAGATGCCTGGAGGCATCATGCTGCATGGCCAGAGGAATGCCTGGAGGCATTATGCTGGAGTTAGAGCTCTAAGACGTGAATCTTGGGGGATGTATAGCATCAAGTCATTGTTACTTTTTCTGCATTTAAGAGGCATTGCAGAAGATTGCTGGACACTATTGAGAGGATGCCTCATGCAGGAAGGTGGCCCTGATGGCCCTATCAAAGCCAGTCATGCTATTTACTGGGAATCCATCAAGACCTGTTTACCTGCTATGAAGAAGTAGGGGAAACATCTCAGTTTCATTCCAGTCTTAGTCTCATCCAGCCAACAGGGATTCTTCAGTGCATCTATATACTTAGGTCGTTCCTGGAAGAATATATGAAGAAAATGTCTACAGGAATTATCAACATAAGGGTATCAATCTTTTATTCAAGTAAAGAATACACAAAGGAATATTGATGAGGCCAGAGGAAATGATTTGATGCAACCAGGTTTGTCCAGTTATTTAGCTTGAGGTCAGAGACCTAAAATTGAACTGTCCTGCAAGGTATCAAATCATTTGTGTCTAATCTCACCTTGCCTTCTTGATATTATCGTAAAACCGGATGAGTTTTAATCTTGGCTCCCGTATGCCACGACTGGCGTTTGGCGTAGTGATATCATGAGGCAGAGCCGAGTGGTATCCGGAACCAAACGCCCGGAATGGCATACGGGAGCCAAGATTAAAACGAATCAGGTTTTGATTTTATCCTACCCCTCTCTACAATATTTTAATATCAAAATCATGAATGAAAATAATTAGAATTCCGTATGCCCCGTAGCATACAAACGTCCGTATGCCAGTCAGCATGGCATACGGAATCTCAATGTTAAGCCTATGGGATTTTATATTAGGGGTAGGATAATATTATATACCTGTGTGCGAATGTCTATAAAATACTGCCTGCTGCTGGGGGTGCAGTAATATATAAAAACATAGTTATGATGCCTATACGATGATACTTATTCGAGGTGAAGGCCTTCACTGAGAATAAGTATCATCGTATTGGTGTCATCACCTACAAAAATCAATGTAAAGGAAGGAAAAATCGGAAAAATCGTTGATGAAACGACTGACGCACTGAAAGACTTTGTACTTGCGGTGAAGGCTATGGATCCCTGCATCGTTGTGTGTATCTGCTCAGTATACTCTGTAAACCTAAATCATGCAAATGGGGTTTTCAGAGGAAAACATAAGGACCAACCGAAAATTGAAATGATTGTTCGTGAGCTAAATGAGGAAATCTCTGCGATCAACAAGGTAAACGGGGTACTTACACCATTTCTTACAAGGATTCTGCACAAAAATGTAGTTGGTGAGGGTACGGTATACGTATACTCAAAACTGAGGGATGGTATACATCCGTACTATCAAGTGCTATGGGATATTTCCAGAGTTCTGTCAACGTACATAGACAAGAACATCGAAGCAGGAAACCACCTATAGAATTTAATGAAACCCAATATATTACCTGAAAGCCACCCAGAAAAAATTTAATTTAATATTGTAAAATATGAAACTTCGAAGGACTAGAAAATGATATTGCAAGATATGAACAGTCAAACATGAGACCAAGATGAACGAAATTGTCAGAGTATGACTACTTGAAATATAATAATAATTGTTAATGGAAATGAAACAAAGAAAATGAAATGATTAGACTAACAAACAGTCTGCCACTAGTTTGCTTAAATGTCTCACCTGATATGTAAATATTGGAGTAAACGAATCGCAAGATTCTACAAACAAATATAAGTATAGTTGTTAGGTAGTTGTATTTTTATTATATACTTGCACTAGCAACTATGCTGTCAATAATCTTTAATCGATTATTGAAAGCTCAGACGTCTACCTATATATTGGAGACGCTCTGTGTCTACACCTTACTTGATTTACTGTCTGTCCATAGTCAATGTATGTATATGTATATGTGTGTATATGTAAGAATGCGTTGTTATGATTTATATACTAAGTATGAAAAATACATGCAAAAGGGACAAATAGAAATAACAAAAAAAAGGGTACCAATAACTCTGTCAAGAATATCATGGTGAATACCTGCAAAGGATATGTTGACCCAAACTATATAAAAAAATTACAAGGTATTATATTTGCAACTATAAATGTACATAGCCTATATAAGAGACTAGAGGAATTAGAAATAGTACTAGAAAATGTAGATTTTACTACAATCACTGAGACTTGGCTCAAAGATAAGTATACAGAGGAAATGGTGTTCATAACAAATAAATTTATATTAAGGAATGATAGAAAAATTGATAAGATAGGTGGTGGAGTAGCCATGTATATAAAAACATGTTACAAACCATTTACTACGAAAATTGAGGAATTATGCATATCAAATGAAAAGTTAGAATGTTTAGTTTGTACGGTTGAAAAACCAAATTTAAAAAAATTATTACTAATATCTGTATACAGACCGCCTAATAATGATGTAGAATACTGTTATGAATTCTTAAAAAAAATAATTGAAAGACCCGAGTTTGAAAAGCATGAATGCTGGATAGCAGGGGATCTAAATGTTAATAGTAAAACAGTAACATGTTCGAAATACAAAATAATGAAGAACTTTTTAATAGAAAATGGACTGCAGATGATACTGACACACGAAACTTATATAAATAAGACTTGCAAAAGTACAATAGATCATATATATAGTAACTCAAAATTTATAAGTGAATCTGGAAATGTAAATTTCTATATATCAGACCATGTAATAATTTATTGTGTTAGAAAAAAAGATAGAGAGAAACATCCTAAAATTAAATTAAAATATCGAAGAGCACTTGAGAATAAAGATGAATTTGAAAAAAAAATAATAGCAGAAACGGTGAACCAGAAAGAAGTAGAAGACTCAAGTGAACCCTGTGAAACTTTTATAAACAAATTGACAGATAAAATTAACGAGGTAATGCCAATTATAACCAAATATGTGAGAAGTAATAATGGACTAGTTTTATTAAAGAGTACTGAAGAGAAAATTGTAAAAAGAAAAAAATGCCTAGAAAAGCTACATAGACTAGAACCTAATGGACAGGATTATATTAAAACACTAAAATTAATAAGAAGGTTAAGGGATGAGATAAGGAAAGAAATTAGAGAAACCAAATCGCGATTAATCTGTAACCATTTAGAAATCAATGTTAAAAATCCAAAAAAATTCTGGAGGAAAATTAAGAATATATGGAATCCACAAGAAGGTGAAACAGCTGAATACCCGATAATGAAAGAAGAAAAGATAGAAGAAGTGACCGAAAAAATGAATTCTTTCTTTTCCAAAGCAGGTAAGTTTGATGAGGTAAGTGAAGAAGAAAATAGCTTAGTAACAGTTGGAAAAGGCTATGGAGACCAGATAGATATAACTGTAGAAAAACCAGTAAAATGGTATGAGAATGAACTACAGGAAATGCTAACTACAGATAATTTAATTAAAATACTCAAGAGTTTTGATAACAATAAGAGCAGTGGGATTGAAAATATATTAACAGGGTTATTGAAAAGGATATTATTACTAGGAGTTGAAGATTTTTTGGGACTAATAAAGAAAATATTGTATAGAGGCTATTTCCCGGATTGTTTAAAGTTGGCAACTATAACGCCACTACCTAAGGAAGGAAATTTGAAAGAATTTGGAAACTGGAGACCCATTTCTGTTCTACCATTTCTATCGAAAGTATTTGAAAAAATATTGCATATTGAAATATTAAATCATTGCCAAGAATATCATATACTATCAGACAGACAATATGGTTTCTTACCAGGGCGTTCAACAGCACAAGCAGTATTTAAATTAACACAATCAATATTGACTTATATGGATGAAAGGAAATATGTTATTAGTACTTATATTGACCTAAGAAAGGCTTTCGACAGTGTAAATCACTATCAGTTAATAAATACACTAGAGAAAATAAAATTACCTGGACATCTTATAGAAATAATAAAAAATTATCTTCAACATAGACAACATAGGACAAAGTTAAATGGCATGTACTCTGATTGGAAAATCGCTGATACTGGAGTTCCGCAAGGATCAATATTGGGACCACTATTGTTCATAATTTATATTGATAAATTATCACATCATATAAAAAATAGTGACATTATAATGTATGCAGATGATATCGCGCTAGTAACACAAGGGAAAAATCAAGAAGAAGTAAAAGAGAAAATAGAAAGTGATTTAAAAGACTTAGAAATATGGATAACTAATAATAAATTAAGAATAAACTACAATAAGACTAAAATAATGTGGCACCACAACTGTAGAAATAAAATAGATACTAGTATAGATATTAAAATAGCGGAAAATAAACTGGGAGTGGTAAACCACTACAGATATTTGGGAGTCTTAATAGATAATCAACTCAGTCTTAATGTACACTTTGATAAAATATATAAAGACTTTACATTTAAATTATTTAAGTTCAAGAAATTGAGTTATTTACTAAATGAGACCACCAGGATAAAAATTGTAAAGCAAATTTTATTACCGATTCTTGAATACAATGATGTAATTTTTTCGTTAATGAACAAACATAGTCTAAATAAATTACAAATATTAATAAATAAAAGCTTAAGAGTGGCTATAGGAAAAAAACTCCGTGATAGAATATCTACGAATGATTTACTTGATTATTGTAAGATTAGACCATTAAATTATCGCAGATCATGTCATCTTCTGTCTTTAATTAAATGGTGGAGTATGGATATAAAGAACTGCGAAGTAAAACCTGTAAAGGAAACACGAAGATATGAAAAAATCTGCCTGATAACAAGAAAACCAAATACTGAAAAGTATAAGAAATCGGCACTATCGATGGGTATAAAGTTATGGGATAAACTACCGAAAGAACTACAAACAAAAAGAGTTGGTGATCAATTTAAACTACATGTCAAGGAATACATGAGAAAAGAAAACAATGTAATGCTTAACCCTTAACTATGAAAATAGATATAAAATGAACGATGTATTGTCCTGTATTGTTTTTGTATTGTCCTGTATTGTCTGCACGGGACATAGTGTGGAAGATCGCCTGTTAAGTTAGGCGAACACTAATGATTCCTTTTCTTTTGAATAAACACGTCATTGATACAAAAAAAAAAAAAACTGTGTTTTTTTTATTATTATATACCTTATTTTGCTTATAATCCTCCGAAATCGACTCTGTTGACACTATCACTGTCCACCAACACGGCAAGTACATCACCATACTCATCCGAAAGTTGATTGCGCCTGTGCGAGTTAAGTTTGCTCTCCAAACAGATTTTTTATTCAAATCGATAGCGTGAAACGACCTGAACTCTGATTGTTCGATCTCGCAAGTTTCAGCTATTTAAACAGTCTCAGGTTAAATCTACACCTTAGTTGCCTCGATATTTGGTCAATACATGTAATATAGAATTACTATGTTGGCGCTCGTGTATGGGAGCCGTACGCCGAGGTTTGTCTCACGGCTGTACTCATCAAGGCCTACGGCCTGGTGAGTACGGCCGTGAGACAAACCGAGGTGTACAGACCCCATACACGAGCGCCAATGTCGTAATTCTATTATTATATACAGTAGAACCCCGCGTAAGCGGACACCCTTCGTTCCGGGCACGTCAGGAGCCCGGTGGATGCCCCCACCACACACATCCCAATTGAAGTTGTTCAAAGATTTGAGGTATGAAGATGGGCGGAAGGACCGAGTGAGGGGGGAGGTAGAAGGAGGTCACAGTGTTTTGGGAGTGGCAACATTGACCCAGACCGATTACCAGTCGATGTTGAACCCAGCATTATGTGATTTCATTGTCAAATTGATGTTTTATATTTCTTTATCTAATTCCTAGGTTTCGCTACATGGTTAACGTGTGTCCTTTTCTCAGAGGAATCACTCAATAATATTAATAATAGCTTTAAATAGTTAAATAGTTCCTTTCTTTGTTGTAACTTTTGTGCAATAATCAGTTGCAAAATGAATGTTTTGCATCCTAGTTTTCATTGTATACAAATATTTAATAGAGACTCTTTATTTTTGAAATGTTGATTTGATTTTCAAAATCATTTGCTCTAGGATCATGAACTGAAATATAGTATCATTAGTTTTTTCTTTTGAAATCAAGTTGTTAGTGTTAGACCTTTACTCGCTGTCATTCCAAATTGGAGGCTATTATCTTTGACCTATTGAATATTTGTATAATCCATCGACATAATCAATATTACACAACTATAAGTGCTATTCATCTTTTAAGCTCTTACCAGTTGTAGTATGTCCGGGAGCATGCCTCTGGGAAACTTGTTTCTTAATGCCCATGGTATTCGTTGTCCTGATGAGTTGATATCAGAAGGTTTTGTTGCTGCCACTGTCTGTCGTTTCATGCCTTGTAGAGGTGCTACCACTAGTATGTATGGGATGAAAGGTACTATACCGAAAATACACAAGATGACAGAGATAGTCCTTAGATGCATAAGATTCGGAAATGAATGGCCAACCATTCTGGAACCCTCCTCCATAGTTGCTGGAAATAGAAAAGGACAGCAGCTGCAGCAAGTACTATCGTAAAACTGGATGAGTTTTAATCTGGGCCCCCATATGCGACGACTGGAGTTTGGCGTAGTGATATCCGGAGCCAAAACTCCAGGAGTCGCATACAG
This sequence comes from Alentia gelatinosa, assembly GCA_950022655.1. Classification (NCBI taxonomy): domain Eukaryota; kingdom Metazoa; phylum Annelida; class Polychaeta; order Phyllodocida; family Polynoidae; genus Alentia; species Alentia gelatinosa. The sequence goes on along the minus strand of OX465591.1, from coordinate 49,945,141 downwards.
GAGCCCAGATTAAAACGAATAAGGTTTTGATTTTATCCTACCCCTTGTGAACGATATTTTTATGTGAGGATAGTAACAAAAAACACGATAAAAACTGTCTGAAGTCCTCCATATAGCTCTCCTTGCTGCTCTGAAGGTTCTTTGAACTACTTTCAGCTGCTGATCTCTGATTGGTCCATTTTTTGTACGCTCCTAGGAGCGATTTTTTATCCGTATGCGACATACAGGCGCATACGGAAAGTCAAAGTTAAGCCTATGGGATTTTATATTAGGGGTAGGATAAATTCATTTAATGTCAGTCATAAGATAAATAGGTTATCTTAATTATATTAATCAATTTACTCTGAATGTAGATTTATTTTTATTAGCCATCAATCACAAAGTCCACATTGAACATGTATAAGATCCCTACATTAGAGTAATGTGTGTGTGACAGTGGAGGTCTACTGTAGGTGTCTATGTGGTGGTAGTATTTATTTTTATTAGCCATCAATCACAAAGTCCACATTGAACATGTGAAGGGCCACAGTAAACCAATACCCATTGGTAACAAGTGGTCAGAAATCATAAAAGAAAACAGATTTTGATGTAAATTCTTGTGCGATAATATGCATCACTGCTCATAGTTCACCGTATCTCATAGTTCACCGTATCTCATAGTTCACCGTATCTCATAGTTCACCGTATCTCATAGTTCACCGTATCTCATAGTTCACCGTATCTCATAGTTCACCGTATCTCATAGTTCACCGTATCTCATAGTTCACCGTATCTCATAGTTCACCGTATCTCATAGTTCACCGTATCTCATAGGTCACCGTATCTCATAGGTCACCGTATCTCATAGTTCACCGTATCTCATAGTTCATCGTATCTCATAGTTCACCGTATCTCATAGTTCATCGTATCTCATAGTTCACCGTATCTCATAGTTCACCGTATCTCATAGTTCACCGTATCTCATAGTTCACCGTATCTCATAGTTCACCGTATCTCATAGTTCACCGTATCTCATAGTTCACCGTATCTCATAGTTCACCGTATCTCATAGTTCACCGTATCTCATAGTTCACCGTATCTCATAGTTCACCGTATCTCATAGTTCACCGTATCTCATAGTTCACCGTATCTCATAGTTCACCGTATCTCATAGTTCACCGTATCTCATAGTTCACCGTATCTGCAACTTATGGAATATCCAGGGTCTGTTGTGAGTTCAGGCTTCTGGGTCGGAACTACTTTAGGTGGATGTCAAGGTTTATGTATAGCATGTGTATCTGTTTATAAACAATACAGATATACTTGAAGAGACCTTTATACTGAACCTGTATATCATGCCAATAGCAAGCAAACATGTTGATATTTTGTATAAACCTGCCTGAGTGGTTGGAGTGACAGTGCAGACAAAGGGAAGTAGGCCACCACAGCAGCGACTGTTACCGGGTCATTGTGGGAAATAGACTGTCACAGGGGACCAGATGTAGAGTTTACATCTGTTTACGTTACGCCTATGTACTCATATATATGGTGCCTCGGGCGTCAACACAGCCCTCCTAGTTGCGTCATATTTACGCAAGCCTAAGATTGTAGAGAATCTATCACTGCAGAGATGGGATCTGCTAGAATAATAAACAGAGGTCAAAGGTCATGGCCACCTTTCCACAAAACCATCGATTATTGTCTATGGAACTAGCGACTTCGTCGAGTCCGAGTTAGGAGGAAAAATATAGAAAAACGAAAATTCGAACTGCCAAAGCGGGATACGAACTCCCGACGCTCGCATCCCCAGTCGATCACACTGCTGACTGCCCCATAGAGCCAGATGTTTAGAACGACACAACTACTTCGAGTGGTGGTGGGTGGGGGGAATCAGCAGAGTTTTGAAAGGGTTACCACTAACTGCCGTGGTGCCCTCTAGCGGGTGAATGGGGAACAATCGGAAATTTGCGGTTATCATTTCGTATGACACAGATATCTTGCCGGCAACCAGCGTAGTGATCTCTCAAGATTGGCAGATAAAGAAAACGACATTACTAAACTTTGTTTTTGGCATGGCCCGAAATAAATCATAAGAGAAAAGATACTTCTGCCAATACATCTTCAAAAAAGAAGAACAGGTTCTAGTTTTTCCCTCCACGAGATTCTCACTCTCGCGGCCGCTCAGTCTCCAGGCCTAAGTTTAGTTCACTATGTCCCTATGTGCGGGAGATTCTCCAAGCGGATTCGACAGAATTCTACCGTTTTAAATATAGTAGGTAATAAATATGATGTGATGAGATATTTCAATCTTAGATATGAATTTCTGTCTACAATTATAATGTGATGGGAGACAAAAGTGGCTTTCTTTTTTTGTTGTTTTTAAAGCTTTTATTTAGATTTTTTAAAACAAGGTTCTTCCAGTGAATATATAGTGATGGTAAGGTGGTTGGGTTAATACTGTAGGGGTTGTCGAGTGGTGGTGTGCTTCTTCGACAGTGGAGGATGAGGCGTGCCAGTCCCTGCTGTGTGCTGATTTGAGTCAGCCCTTGTGTAATTGAGGTGGATTGAAAATCTCACGGTAATTCTGCGGAGGCGTGCTCGGATGCCACCTAGCGACAAGCGGCAGCCACACCATCCCCCCTGTCGGCAAACAGAAGAACCAGTCTGGCGCTCAACCTTCAAAGACTCTGAAACCCGCCCACCCACAACCATTTTGAACTTTCAGGCATAAGAGCTGTCATGCCTCACATGCCTCAATTCCCTTTGGAATTCATATTAATATCATGTTGTTTCTCAAAAACTTATTTTTATTACAGGAACAGTGTAATCATATGTCTAATAACTCTCATGTTGTTTCTCAACAATTCAACTCTTATTACAGGGACACTGTAATCACATGTATAAACTTTCAACGTTCAATTTGAAAATTTACAACCAATTATTAAGTGATGATACTAACTATCGGTATAACTCAAATAATAAATTTTCAACTCCAGCAAAGCCTCTTTCTGTATATTTTGTTTGTTATAGTCCAATCAATAAATTCCTGTAAGTAGTTCATTTCACAAAATCAGTCCTTACGTCCCATTGTTCACTTATAGTTCGTTATGTACACTCCTTTGTGTTCGAGCTCTTGATGTTAGTCCATTTCATGTTCAGTTCTTATATGTCCTTAGTATCCTGTCTGTGTACTCTCCAGTGAGAGCCAGTTACTCACATGTCGGTCTATAAGCGACTCACAGAGATCATGGCTTCACGCAGTGAAAGTTCAGAGAAGGTGACTCCACTTTAGGCAGACTAAAGCCTCTGGTGCCTAATCCCAAACAGTCCTCAAGCGAGGAGTGGATTTACTCAGTTCTCTGCTAGATCTTAAACTTCATAATCAAGTGCTGCTCTCTGCAGCGGCAGCAGAGGTATACTCCTCAGCTGCTTACATCAGCAAGTCACACGATCATTCACTTCCTAATACAGACAATCCACTCTAAACCTAACTTCCGGCTAATGTCGTATTGCTCTGTATCTACCAGATTCACTCACACCTTTTTGACTTGTATAGCCGTATCTTAACAATAGTAACTATGTCATTCTGCATGACACTTCCGAGCAACACATCCATCAATGTTTTTCCAAACAACAAACTGACGATGAACAAAACCCTTCTACCAGAATTGATGAGTTTGGTGGAAGACTACGAAGTGGTGTGTGCAATCTCCTTTCCAACTACTTGGTACAATCTACAACCCTCTACATTATATGCAGTGAAAGATGGAGCACCATCTACATCAACCCATAAATCGATGAAGCATCTTCAAGCATCCTTACTGACAAGACATATCAAAGATGAAGAACACATTTCAAGAGGTAGTAAACCTCAACCTTTCAAAGACAGTACAGAAGAAATTGATAAAAGAGTGGAGATGGTGAAAAAGGTGGACAATGATTACGCAACTAGCGATACAACTACCCATTCAAGTGACCAACGGCCCCTCCCAACACACACAAACTACTACCACACACTACTAGAAAGAGCCCTTCAAAGACGAAGAATAAGTTTCAAGAGGAGGTAATCCTCAAACCGATCACACCGCCTCCTTAAGTGCCAGATCCACTAAGGCGATTTTCCATGCAAATTTGGGTTCGCAGACGTTCGCAGACGTTCGCAGATGTTCGCATGAACATGCAAATGCCTTGCGACAATATCTAATATATTGAATATTATCGCATGGGATTTGCAGTCGCACGGATCGCAAATGCATTCGCTTGGTCGCCTTAGTGGATTTGGCGCTTTAGGAGGCCATAAAGGAGGGGGAGGAAAAGTAACCTCCTCCCTTGCAGGAGGAGAAAGTGAGAGGGAACCCTGTGCACTTTTGGAGGTGATGGGTTGGGAAGAGGAGGAAGAGGTGGAGGAGGAGGGGAAAGAGGGGAAAGTGTGTACTAGAGAAGTGAGGAGTTCTCAACTCATCATCAATGACAGGTCGCTGGGAAAGGAATGACGTGAAGATGTTTGATGTAACAATTAACACGATTCTTCCCATGGAAAACACCTACACCATTGTTTCCACTGTGGTTACTTTATTAATGGTAAAAGACTTGTAAACTATCTGAACTGCATAATAGCTCATTCAGCTCCTTAGCATGTGAAATGAATACGACTTCAATTAAAGAAAACATTTCTTTTACCTCAGACATATCACCATTATTGACTAATTATAATAACAGATCAATCTGAATGGATCAAGTTACATTAATTCTATTCATGTTCAATGACGTTACAAAGTTAAATCAATTGTAAGTCAACTTATGAATCTCGGTAGAGAACGACTCAAATAGTATTTCAATAAATTAGGAATTTGAAAAATTAAGCTTGAAAAAGGGAGTTTAATCCCGAAACTGTACCGTAATCAAAAACAGTACAGAGATGGAGTATTATAAAGAAGTGAAAGGTTTTTGGATCATTCTGGTTATTTATTAAGTTTCAAGTTTTATTAACTATTCACAAATATGTATCAATGTGTTGTGTATTTATTAAAATATTTACCTACGGTGTCACGGTTTTAGCTGGGTATCACTATCATATATCACTTGAGGTTTACGGTAGCAGCGCCAGTGCTCCCATAGGCGGGATTCACCTGTACTACAGTGGTTACACTGGTGGAGAACCCATTTATGATCATTTGTGATTATTCATAATTATTCATAATCATTTGTAATCATTTTTAGCCTTTTTATAGGCGTTTATAGGGACTTATAAGCATTTATCGGCTTTGTGTAAGCTTCTATAGGCATTCATATATCTTTTTGTGTATTTAGGTGCATTTATATGCATTTTGAAGCGTTTCTGGATCATTTCTGAATGGTTGAGATGTTTTTGTGAACGTTTCTGGTCATTTTGTTGAAACGATTCTAGGCATTTGGAAACAGTTCTATGCCTTTGGAAACGATTATGTGTATTTGGAAACAGTTCCATGTATTTGGAAACAGTTATGTGCATTGGGAAACATTTTTATCTGTTTCGTTGGAACTCTCTCAGCAGCTACTACTATGTCTTCATACAAACATTTGTATCTGCATTTAGAAACAGTTATGAGTATTAAGATACGTTTATGAACATTTATAAAACATTTAGGGATGTTTGAGAGTGATTTTTGCGTGTCTTCAGGGTCTGAGTGCCTGTATCTGGCATCTTTTATTTGAGAATGGCATATTTATTTTTCTGACTCATCATGACTCACTAGTATTGAACATGACTCTGGTTCCTGGAAGTCACTGGTCGCTTCCCATGTTATGGGGTGTCCACAGACTGATATCCCTGACTGGATCATGTAAACCACATGACAGGTTTGACTAAAGGCCACGGTCCTCCTCTTGTCCACTGGTGACGACTCTCCTGTGACTGTGTCTCAGAACTCTCAACCTGTAGTAGATACACTCATTCCTGTAATCAGGACAGACCTCTTCTCTGACGCCCCCCCGTCACCTAGGGCGCAATTAAAACAGTTCCGACTCTCCCTTTGCCCCCGGTGCCATGCCCACGAGATCTTCTATTCGGACGTGACACCTGGAACATCTGTTTCTAACGAACTTCCGCCAGAATCGACCTCTGGTGAGACCTTGTTGGAATCAACGGACCAGGCCTCAATCGGTGAAGTATCAGCTCAAATACCTGAGCAGGACTTCGGCTTCACTCTAAAGTGGGAACAAGCCCACCTGAATGTCAGCAAGGAACTCAGCAACATCTTATTAGAATATTACCAACTAAACCAACAACAAGAAAGGGCTAAAAAATGCCTACTAGAAATCTGTGACGTACAAATTCTCAACAACCCAGATCATAACCAGACTGGAAGCAGCAAAGAATGTCATACTCAAACAATGCCGAACAAGAAAAACCGACGCTTCAAAAGATACAAAAGTGGAAACAGTGAACACATAGAGCAGTCCACAAATATTCTAGGCACCAACTAACAGACCCACAATATTCTCTACTATCTGAGGGCCTGTCCTCCATGCCAACCCCATCCAAACCACATCATGCCCATACAATCAGAGATACATTATCATTCAACCAAAGTCTCAGATGGAAATTCCATTTCCAAAACTCAACATCCAAATATTCATCCTTAATATACAAAATACCCAATCAGGTTGGATGCCCACTTTCTGACAACACGAAGACATAGAAGCAATGACCCATTGCATACTTATCAACGAGTGTCTTGAACAACATAACCATGCCAACCTACTTCGGCCAGAACAATCAGCCATCAAGGAACTCAAACAAATGGACGACACCTGAATAAAGAAGACTATTACCGATTAGATGAATATGACCGAACCCTAACCAACTCTATCACTATTATCGACCATCTAAAACGCTTAGAATCTATGGGTGAACTACCCAAAGATGGACCCAAATTTATGATACCAAACATCAGAACTCCTCCAATTTCATATGCTCCCAAAAATCAAAACCAAGACCTAAAATGACCAGTGAACAGTCTTGTAAAGAAAATTAACATGATATTGATGAAAAAGAGATTCCAAATTATATTAACTCTTATTTTACTAAAATTGGCCCAAATCTGGCTGGCGGAAAATTTCCTCCCTGGTAAATGTACGATCCGGACACCACGCATTTATGTCGCACAGCTACGACGCTGCGCTGACCCATATCAAGCTAAGAAAATAAGCAAGGGCCTAAAAACAACACCTGAATGGACGAACATGAAGATTTATGTGATGAAAGAAATAGTCACCAAAAAATTTGCGACCAGCTAATTGGCTGCGGCTCAGCACTCAGACAGCGCTGGGAGAGATCACTCACGGCAAGCTAAACGGAAGAATCTCGTGGGACAGATGCCCGAGGAAATACATGACCAGAGACCTGCTGACGTAAGATGTACATCATATTTGTGACTGATTCTCGTGGATACATACACAATATTGACTGGTTTCAGATACAAGCGGCAGTATGCTCAGAGGAGTTGACGTAGTAATATCCAAGCATATGCGAGGATATTGCATAGAGTCAACTCCGAGGTGCATACAACCGCTTTTATCAAAACAGCCGAGCAAGCTGAGGGACAGGTTGATACAACTTGTTTTCCCGCGCTTTTAGAGTAGGCCACCCGCCGCTGGCTATTATAGACACCATGTTGGGACCAGTCTAGACTGGTTTCTCACCTGTCAGGTTGAGAACCAGCAGTGAGGATTGATCCTGAGGAGTTGGCCAGGCAACTAGCGGGAACCACTGGTTTGCTGGTGACCAGGCTGACTAAGAATACCCCTTTGGAGAATCAGCGGGATTCTTGCACATGCTCAGTGGGGACATGGGCTGTATATAAGCAGCCTGCTGTGGCTTACTGAGACACACTGGGGTGTGGAGAGACTATGTGCGGTCTCTCTGCAGGGCTCTGTCTCTGTGCTCCACCGACGGGAGCTAGTTCTCAGGACTAGCTGTTGACCGGTTCTGGTCCCCTAGGGGGTGGAGTCAGAGTATCTCGGTTCTCTAGGAGGAGAGGGTCGGACCCATGTGTCCCTTTTTCGGATAGAGTTCTGGGATCCCGAGAGATGCGATCAGGGTTGTGTCCACCGACTAGAGAGGTTTTTCGTTGTGTTCCTGCTCTGTGAAGGTGTTTGACCTCCCTGTGATCCTTGAGGGCAGAGCCACGGTGCTGGGTGGTTGTGGTAAAACACAGCTGCGGGTTAGCGGGTGGGACCAGCACCGAGATGGCATCTTGGACCAAATACTGTAGTGGTGCTCGGGAGGAGCTTCGGCTGGACCCATCACCCAACCATTACAATTGTATTTATTATCCACCTTTTCTGGGCAAGTGGCATGTCGAAATCAGTTCATCTTAATTATGCACTATGTTTCCGTACGCACTATTTTTCCGTATGCACCACCCGGATCATACAACATATCTGTATTTTTTTTTTTTTTTTTTATTCAAGAAAAGTTTTACGACATATCTCGTTCATTGGTTGCCCAACGATCCTCCACGCGATTGTCACATAGATACAAGTATTGGACAATACAATATAATACAGGACAGAGGAAAAACATCACACTACACATGACACCACATCACTTTCATACAATCTGTATTATTATCTGTGAAACATCATTTGACGATCAGCTAAGAGCAAATGGTGAAGTTTTACTTCAATAAACAAACAAGTAAGCATAACAGACAGACTAGTCTCTAGACTTTAGTTTTTATCAAGGTCTTTTAACCTTGTATATTACTACTGGATCAGATTTTGTATCTCCAATTTTATACTATTTTTAAAAGCGTATCCATGTCCAATTTGCTGTGTTTCTTTCTTTAAACCATTCCATAAAGTATCTCCAACATATATTGGTAAGTGTCTGAATTTCTCTATGTTTGGTCTATGCATTTTAAAGCGTATCTTAGTTGCCCCTCGTGTTCTACCATCACTATCCTCAAAGATATGATCTAGGTTCTTCGACCACCATTTCATCATTACGAGTAGATGCCCTGCTCTTCTTATTTGCAAGTTTCTCAGTTTACACTTTTCGTATAATTGGTCCAGATGTATTTCTCTTGTTTTGTTTATACCTAAAGCCACCCTCAGTGTTTTATTTAATAAAATTTGTAATCTCTTTCTGTTCCTAATTGAAGTACTATAGTATATAAAGTCTGCATAGTCTAGTATGGGTAGAATCATCTGTTTAGCTATCTTTATACTTGCATCAACATTTAGTAAATATCTTATTTTCCTAAACTTAAACAACCTTCGATTTACCTCTCGACATACTTTCTCTACTTGCTCATTGAAATTTAGTTTATTGTCCAAATGCACTCCCAGGTACTTATAAATACTTACTGCTTTAATTTGATTTTCCCCAACTGTGATATCTCTTTCTTTATCTAGAGGTCTTTTATTACCTATCCACATTATTTTAGTTTTATTATAGTTTAGTCTCAGTTTAAACATATCTGTCCATATCTTAACTACTTCTAAATCTTTTGTCATTCTTGTGACAGTTTCCTCCTGGTTTTTCCCCGTCACTATAAGTACGCAATCGTCTGCATATAATACTACTTTACTATAGTTAATCACCCTGTGTAGTGTATTAATAAAAATATTGAACAGTAGATGCCCCAGGACCGATCCTTGGGGCACTCCGCATGTAGTGTCTCTTGCATCCGATACTACACCATTTATTTTTGTAACACATGTTCTATTTTTTGAATAGTTTTCTAATAAATATATCAAGTTTTTGTTTAATTCTATTTCTTTTAATTGTTTGATTAAAATACTATGGTTTACACTATCAAAAGCTTTACGAAAATCAAGGAACGCCACTAAGGTAATATCCTTGTTATTTAAGTTATTAAAAATTTCTTCAGTTACTACAAATAAAGCTTGGGCAGTCGATTTTTCCAGTAAAAAACCATATTGATGTTCGAAAATTATCTCTTCGGATAACAAGTGCTCGAGGACTCTACTGTGAATTACCTTTTCGAAGATTTTTGATATCATTGTGAGGACCGTTATCGGTCTCCAATTATACAGGTAACATGTAAGTGGGCTTATTTACTGTAAGTGGGCTTATTTACTGATTGATGTTCAACGTTGTTAATTAACTTAACTGAGTAGGCCTTGCGCAGTTTCCTTCCAGTCTTTTTTTTGGGGGGGACAGTGATAATGATTGAGTTGCGGTCATTTGTTGGTTACTTCCTGAAGTGTAAGAGGCGAATCCACGTCCGTTTCAACGACGTTCACCGCTAGGTGTCGCCACTGTTGTTAGTTTAATTAAGTTAATTATGTACTTCACTTCTTGGCCACTATCTGCCGTAATTATCATATAGGAATATTTCTGTAGTTCCTGATGTCGCCGCTAGGTGGCGCAAGACGTTATATAAAGTTTAATGAAGTTGAAGAAGTCTCTCACCAGACGTCCCCACGTTCTCATGTAAGGTTTTGAGACGAATACGTACAGACTTCGTCTCCTTCCTCCCCATCTTACGTATTTAAGTAATTAACAATATTAATTAACCACAACTACCAGAACAAGACCGTCATTGGTTGTTTGTGATCACGTGATCTATTCTCGCGTCTTTGATTGGCCGGCGGGCCAGACAAAGAGAGGCGGGAATCTTTACTAACCAATGGTGTATGGGCTTTCTTTGACTTCTGGTTATGACCAGACCAGTGGCTCCATTCCCTCCCTGTGGTGGGATGTGAGTGGTGTCCTCTGGTGGTTTGTGGTGGAACCATGTGTCAGTGTATCCCTATTGCCCTCTAGTGGCTATTGGGAGACCCATTTTCTCTGTATTTGTGGGTGGGGATGGGTCCATACGGATCTATCCCTCCTTGCTCGATAGTTTTAACATTACTTGTCTCTTCAGGCGAAAAATGGCCGTGTTGGGTGTGGTCTGGATACTCATTCTCATGATAAGGTGAGTTGTTGTAGCTTGCCTGGTTGGCTGCTGATAAGGAAATCTAGTTTAGAGTGATCTGTCACTTATAGTCGCTATCGATAGAGTCCCTGTGTAATCATTTGGATTATTTTTCTCTTTCATTTTGACATTTTGTACCTCACATTCCCTTGGGGATTTATCGGTGCATTTGTCTTTTCATGATTGACATTTATTTTTTTTCAATCATGAAAAGACAAATGCACCAATAAATCCCCAAGGGAATGTGAGGTACAAAATGTCAAAATGAGAGAGAAAAATAATCCAAATATATCAGTATTGTCCTATCTTATATATTATCATCTCAATATACTGGTCTCATTATCAGGTATGGTGGGACACAACTATATGATGTGCAGGTTATTTTAAAATCAGCAATACGCACCTGGTGGTTAGGTATGACTGACGAACCACATTGATTTCTAAGGACCTGGAGGAGTATCTTCTTGGCTGTGCACCTCTGCCTTTCTGATCTATTGACGCCCACTGTTTTCTACCTAGCGCCTGAATAGCCAACAGGATCAATTCCTAACCCTAACCGTAGATTTGTCTAAGCCTTAACAGTAATACAGTGAGGAGGCCAATAAGGCCAGCAAGGAGAGAATGGCATGAGTATGAGGCAACATTCAATGCACACCATGAAAATGTCAGTATATGCATGTTTGCTTTTCACATCTCCTCATGAGTAAAGAATGTTGTTCTATTTGGCACTGTGTATAACTTATTCTGTACATGTGTCAGGAGTAAATAATGTTGTTCTATTTGGCACTGTGTATAACTTATTCTGTACATGTGTCAGGAGTAAAGAATGTTGTTCTATTTGGCACTGTGTATAACTTATTCTGTACATGTGTCAGGAGTAAAGAATGTTGTTCTATTTGGCACTGTGTATAACTTATTCTGTACATGTGTCAGGAGTAAATAATGTTGTTCTATTTGGCACTGTGTATAACTTATTCTGTACATGTGTCAGGAGTAAAGAATGTTGTTCTATTTGGCACTGTGTATAACTTATTCTGTATATGTGGATATACCTGCATGTAAATTGGCGTAAATATGCACATAGGGTCACCACTGTTCTTTATTTCATTTTCAATTGGTAACACAAATCTTATATTTCCAATTTTGATGGTAAAATCTTTCTTGAACCCAATTGGGTAGTATTTGATTGATTTTGAATAATTAATTATCATTAAATCATAATTAATCATCATCGTGATGGCAGCCGTGGTCATGGTAGCAGTGGCCGGATTGGTGTGTAGGTATTTGAGATTGTGTGCACAGGGAACTAAGGGGAAATCATTTTTTATATTATATCTATATCTATATCTATATATATATATATATATATATATATATATATAATATTAATAATCCAATGTGATAAATAGTGAAAGAATGGTAATAATGATTGACTCGAAAACGGGATTGGCGGAAATATGAAATAACAGGCTTTATTCAATAGGTTAACAATAGGACTTACCCCAACCTATACATCAAGAAGTACAGGAAGCTAAAGGTTTAAAAAACATCAAGGTAAGACTAAAATACGTCCGTTACCTGTCACAGCAAGTAGCAGATTAACCGTTAAGAGCCCGGTTACCAGGTTACCCGTAAGCGCAGCAGTAACCCGGTAACTATGTGTGGGAAAAACAAGTGACGATAATAACAACAGCAGTCACGGGGTGAATAATTAGAGTTATACAATTGGATAATAATTTATATACATATAACGAGGTTGATATTTAAATATAATATTAATAATCCAATGTGATAAATAGTGAAAGAATGGTAATAATGATTGACTCGAAAACGGGATTGGCGGAAATATGAAATAACAGGCCAATAACCCGCCAAAAACAATTGAGAGTCAATTCAGGGATGAAAGGTAATGAGATACCATAGAGTCGGAATTCGACAAAGATTCTGGTGAATCATGTATGTATCGGAAGACTGCCGAGGAATTCCAATTACCTCTAGTTTTAATTGAATCAAGGTCCACACCTAAGGCCTTGAGAAGAGAGGTGCCCCCGTGTCTTAAAGAATGACACGACACATTATCACCTCCGAAACCACATTTCTTAGCCAGAGTTTTCAGGCGCTTGTTTAAACATTGATAATTAAGTGGCAGGTAATTAGAACCACATCTAAGCCTGAGTAAATAATCCTCTGGTTTCGGTGACTGGGTCCTAAAAATCCAGTTCAAGAAAAAGAAAAGGCAAAAATTGGAACCTTCGATTTTATCAAATCTAAGCAAACGTTGTTTGGTACCAAACTGGTCCACCTTAGAGGTTTTAATCTATATCAGTAGATGATCCTCTAAAATTGTGACTGAATCCCATCTGAGGGTATGGTCTGAAAGAGTGAAATGGGATTTACGAAGTAAACCCCTAAATCCTAAAAGTAAGGCTACCAAAAATATCAAGTCCTCCTCTTTAGATTTATCTAACATGCGATAGATACAGGTCATATTATCACAGGTAATTGGATAACGAGTTGAGGTGGGAAGTGTGGACTCACGTTGAATACCTTTGATAGTCATTTTAATCAAGAAATCATTAGACATATCATCAAAACCTCGCAACTTGTTGTAATAGTTTACAGCCGATAAATAATTTTTTATCGAAATAGGTCTAAGAAAATACGATAAAAAGGTACAAAAAATCGACAAATTGAAAGCAGTCGTTGGAAAAGGTTCCCAAGACCTTTCTTTACAAAACCTTAGGTAGCACTTAAGCTGTTGATCCCTCGTCTTTCTAGTATTATTAGAAATAGCTTTATCAAGAAACAACCTTTGTCTCAATTTGAGGGACTCCAACACGGTGTCTGAAAAATCAAAAACAGCACATATTCATGCCCGTTAGAGTCTTCAACGCTTTGTTAGGAACACCAGGATAATTCAGTCTGGATAACTGGTCTGCTAGAGTATTGTCTTCAGATCTGATGTAAGTTGCATGTAAACTGATATTATATAGGAAGCATGTCCAAAATAACTCCCGGATCCATTTCATACAGTTCTTATTCTTGCTCCTACCAGTATTAACCATAGCTAACACCTGCATATTATCTGTTACAATATTAATCTCTGTGTTTTTGTAAGCCTTCCCCGACCTCTTAACCCCTAACAGCACTGGCCATAGCTCGTAAAGGTTAATATTTCTTTCCAATCCTTCAACATCAGGGCAGTCCACAAAGTGATGATCATTTATTAATTCGGTTTTTGAATTGTCCCAGGATCCATAGATATAATCCATACCTGCCCAAGCCCCAAAACCCAAGATGGAAGAGTCTGAGGTTATTGGGCAATGAATACATTTCTTTTGTATAATTTCAACGCCATTGAATAATTTACAAAATTTTTTCCACCATTTTAGATCCTCCATTAGATCTTCGGAAACCTTTTTTCTACCTCTTTTAGGGATCTCCATCACACTATCAAAAATTCTTCTACTGAAAGTCCTGCCCCCCTTGACTACCTGAGAGCAAAACGATGTCAAACCTCCCAGACTCTCCAATTCTTTCTTTGAAACACTACCAGATAACAACATATCGTCTATCAACCTGGACAATTTATCAACTTTAGCCATTGGAAGCGATAAACACATTTTTTCAGAGTCTATCTCGATGCCCAGAAAAATAGCTTTGGTAGAAGGGTCTGTTACCTTATTTTCCGATACCTCGAACCCAAAATTCTCCAAAATCGAGATTAATTTGTCTCTCTTGCACAAACAATCATAATAATCTATACCGATTATTAAGAAATCGTCCAAGTAGTTTGTTACGTTTGTGATTCCTTCTTGGGATGCCATATCAACTATGAAGTTAGAAATACTGGTAAAAATATTTGGTGCACATTTGAGTCCGAAGCACAATCTGGAATCCTCATAAAAATGTTCTCCATCACCGAAATCCCACATTAAACCTTGGAATTTCATCTGATCCCAACGAACATTTACTGATCTATAAGCAGATGTGATATCAACAATGGTCATGTATTCGCCCTCGTTAAGACTCTCTACGGCCGAGTAAACACTGTTATATGTGAAAGATTCATATGTCGTATCCATATAATTATTAATACTAATTTTTTCAGGTAGAGAACAATCGGTAATAGGTCGTAATTTCCCATTACTTTTATAGACGGCTCCTAAAGAGTGAATACATTGAGGTTCTTTCTCAACTTGTACTACCTTGCCTGAAACCAACTCCTCTTTCAATAGGCTACTCATCTCCTTGTAGGCCTTAGGCTCCAAAATGGAATTATAATTTAGGCATTTATAACAAGAGTCACAGGTATCATCCACGATACTGAAACCTTCTACTAATCCATTCCAGATAAATTCCCGATCAAATTTTGACATTTTGCTATTAGGATTTCCATTACCTAAATATTTTGCCACCCTACACGGCTTTAACTGAGCCTTACTATTGCCTATGTAATGCTCACAACCGCAAGTGCCTAAGATACATTCGTTTGAAACCTGTATATCTACAACATTGTTTCGAACATCAAACAACTTTTGTTTTGAAACTACATTGTCTTCAAAAACATTTTCATTTGAATTGAGTGTTAAATCATGAAGGCTTTCCAGATTATTAACGGTTTTACTTTCGTTTGAATTTTTACCGCTAAAATTTGAAATATCGCATTCATAGACTATAACATTATCGACAAACTCGTCGACTGATACATCTACTGACCCTGAGGGTACTATGCCTTCCGACTCCGAAAGGTGATTATCGTAATCCGTGTTATCATTTTCTTGGATATCTGCATGGGCGTTAATATTTGAAAAAACGTTAGGATCACCGCACTTCGTGACCTGACCTACATCTATGCAACCTCTGACCTGACCTAGATCCAGAACAACGTTATGAATGCCGCTTTCTCCATAGCGACTACCGTTTTTGTTACATGTATCATTTTCAACTTTGCAGATATCGTTAGATAACCATCATTTTTGACTTTTCTTTGTTGAACAAGAATAGGAACCATGAGATTTAGACATGCAAACATTACACGCGTGTAAGTACTTGCACTGCGTGAAATTACAGCCTCCCTCGGATGCATTGTAAGCGTTACAAGTGTGTTTGTTAGAGAAAATTGATTGTTTCTGTTTGATACTTTGTTTCGAGCTACGTGCAGATATCGTGCCATCATAAGAGAGATGTTTAACTATCTCGCTTGGATCTATGATTATGAATGCTGATAAACCGTTATCGCTTGCTCTCTCTTTAACCGAAAAATCATATTTAATGAGAGCATCGTTGTGAAAGACTTTTGTTTTTGCTTTTTCAGTTAGCAAAATAGCATGGTCTAAAATACCGCTAATATCCTTGTCTTTGTTGTACAGGTTTTTTATAATTTTGAGATTTAACAATGTCAGAGATTCAAAATTAATAACCTTTTCACTTTTTCCCAGGAAGTTTGAGTAATGATATTTACCCCTTTTCTTTTTCTTTGGTGATTTTGATCTGCTTCTGGAGGTTGATGAATCGAAGCTTGAATCGGACGAAGAGTATCTGGATTTCTTTGTGAAAGTCTTTTCTTTTTCCCTTGAACGACCTTGTTCTTCATCTTCTTTGGATGCAATCTTGAGTATCGTCGATATAGATGACTCCAGCTGTGATAATCTTCTTTCAGTATCAGTCTCGGCCCCCTGTGCCCGTTTCCTAGGAATCGCTCCAGCATCGCCTGAGTGGTCGGTCATCGAAGTGGTTGCTGCGGCTTCCATCGTGAGAGCCTCCTCCCCGACAGCTGCCCTGGAATCTGCCTCTAAATCGTCCCAATTCCCTGAAGAATTATTTTCAGACGATTTTTCATTATTTTCTTGGATAGAGGAAGATTTACTCCCTGAACCCTTTTTCCTAGCACGACCCATGCCGATGCGGTAAGGAAAAACAACGTAAAACAAGTAGCAGACTAAAATGCGTCCGTTACCTGTCACAGCAAGTAGCAGATTAACCGTTAAGAGCCCGGTTACCAGGTTACCCGTAAGCGCAGCAGTAACCCGGTAACTATGTGTGGGAAAAACAAGTGACGATAATAACAACAGCAGTCACGGGGTGAATAATTAGAGTTATACAATTGGATAATAATTTATATACATATAACGAGGTTGATATTTATATATATATATGTAGTTGCTGCTGGCTCTTGCCTTCACAGGTAAGTAACCTAACTGTAGTCCTGTACAATACCCTGACACCGGGATGTCAGATAAAGCCGAGGGAGTAAGTCTATAAGCCAAAACAAATTAACTCCCTCTACCACCACCAGGCTTCAGAAAAACCTACTACCACTTTGTGAGACTCCAAAGAATTCGCTCTCTGCAGAGAGAATACACAGAGTAAGCGGTCAACCTGCCAGAGATTCAGTCTGATATACCCAGCAGGTTATGTAATCTGTGTGAACCCATTGCACTCCCGTGCATGGGCTCACCCGAATCAGCACACAGCAGGGACCGTGAAGAACACGACCACCAGCCTGACCTGACCCTCACAAAACGAGAAATTGAACCTAGCACAAACATCATCAGGACATTTTACTTCAATCTTCGATTTGGACTTGTTTTGAGACCTCATGGCTTGTTTTACGGCCGTCGTGTTGTCCGCTGACAGGAACGTGACGACCGATTCATGTTCTGCAGGAACAGAGGTGGGAATATGACCATCAAGAACCATACTCCTAACTGAGTGCTCCTAGCGTGATAAAGCTGTAAACACAGACTTTAGATGAGACCCGTATGCTTTGGCCGTGATCATCAAGATATTTGCTAGCTGAATGCACCCAAGTACACAAATCATACTGTATAGTAACTCCCAGTAAGTCATTTCATCAAACTTTTTGTCAACCAACAAGTGATAATCGGGCCATAGCCAGTGACAAGAACGCTTACATTTGGACGATTCAGACAGCCATTGTATATTGTTAATCCAATCACAGTCTTTGGTAATACCTTCAGGTGGGTTCCGCTGTGATAATATCCTGTCAAGCGCGTCTGCTCCGATCGCTGTAGGCTATACTGCCGCACCTAGCAGGCCCGCGGTTATATCTTGTTGACAGCTGTCACTTGCCCAGCGCGCCGCGTAACTGTTCTTGCTCCAACTTAGCTTGTTCAATAGCTTGATGTAGCTCTGCGCAGGTTGGTGGTTTAACGACTGCATCCTACGCGATGTCTTGGTCGTCACCGCAACCTGTCGCATGACCAATGGCCGCTACTGCACCTCGTCCGAGTCGTATTCCACGTCTTCCTCCACAAACTTACAATAGCAACCAAACAGTGGGACATGGCGACCGTGACAAGCTTTGCATTTCATCAGCTGAATGTGCGTACATGAGCTAGCATTGCAGAGAAATGGAACGTAGGGGTCTCTGACCAGCAAGAAGGGGTGGTACACGCCCCCTGGTGTGGAACATGGCGATAGATACCAACGTCGCCCTCTGTCATTAATGATATAAACAATGATACATTGGTTTACAACCGATACATGAATATGCCAATTGTAAGGAACGTGTGAGCAATATGCATATGTCAGCATATAAAGAAAAACTTAAAAAAACAAGAAATAAGAGACACCTTTATATTTATAACTATATACGCTGGGCTACACAGCCATTTTGCCTGCATATCCAAGTAAAAAAGCAAATGGATTAGTATCAAGAGAGGATGGAGTACACACCCTATTTGCTGGAACACAATATAGGCATATATATATAAATAAACATATTGATATACATTGTATACATGTGTGTGCAGTGGTTTATATGGTAGGTAGGTATATAAGAGATAAGTTATCAACAGAAATTAGTCCTTACAACAATCGGCGCCACAGCCGCCAAGCTGCCCATACAGCCACAAACACAGTTGCCCAAACAGCCGCCAACACAGCAACCAACACAGCTGCCCCCTAGGTCACCCCCACAGCCTCACACATAGCCACCCCCACAGCTTCCCCACAGCCACCCACACAGCCGCCCTCACAGCCTCCCTCACAGCCACAAACACAGCCACCCACACAGCCACCCACACAGCCGCCCTCACATCCACCCACACAGCCACAAACACAGCCACCCACACAGCTGCCCTCACAGCCTCCCACACAGCCTCCCACACAGCCTCCCACACAGCCACCCGAACAGCCACCCGAACAGCCACCCACACAGCTACCCACACAGCCATCCACACAGCCACCCACACAGCCACAAACACAGCCACAAACACAGCCACAAACACAGCCACAAACACAGCCACCCACACAGCCACCCACACAGCCGCCCTCACAGCCGCCCTTACAGCCTCCCACACAGCCACAAACACAGCCACCACACAGCCACCACACAGCCACCACACAGCCACAAACATAGCCACCCACACAGCCACCCACACAGCCACCCACACAGCCACCCACACAGCCACCACACAGCCGCCCTCACAGCCTCCCACACAGCCACACATACAGCCACCCACACAGCCACCCACACAGCCACCCACACAGCCACCCACACAGCCACCCACACAGCCACCCTCACAGCCAACCTCACAGCCACCCTCACAGCCACAAACACAGCCACCCACACAGCCACCCACACAGCCGCCCCCGCAGCCTCCCACACAGCCACAAACACAGCCACATACACAGCCACCCCTGCAGCCTCCCACACAGCCACAAACACAGCCACACATACAGCCGCCCTCACAGCCACTACACAGACACCCACACAGCCGCCCTCACAGCCTCCCACACAGCCACCCGCACAGCCACCCACACAACCACCATCACAGCCACCCACACAGCCACCATCACAGCCACCCACACAGCCTCCCACACAGCCACCCACACAGCCACCCACACAGCCACACATACAGTTTACGCCAAGAATAAGAGATTTATATGTAGACATAAAGACATGTTTACGTGTAGGCCATATTTTCAATCAAAGCACACTCGTTTTGACTCACGCTGTGTTATTCAGTTTTTAAAAATCTTAGGTAACCTTTGTTGTTCTTGAAGGATTTAAAAAATACGTTTTTTGAAATATTTCCTATATAAATAATGTAAATTGGTCTATTTCACCCAATAAGATTGGACAAACTGGACAAAACAGTGAATTCACCCCTTCGAAATTAAAGTTGATCGAGAGAAACCATTTTTGACTGGTAATTGACCAGATGGCACCACCTTGAATTTCATGCCTTCAGATAATGGGTAATAGTACTGAGTCCCATACATGTTTTATACACGGAGAATAGAATAGTAGAAATCTGTATAGTTATGACGTGGTGAAAAGACCAAGTCTACTGACTCGAGGTGCCTGACTTCTGAAAGGCGAAGAAATATGGACCAAAGCCAACTTCTGGGTCAGTGACTGCTGTGCACTCCCTTCTCTCATCTCTGTGTTTATTGATCATCTCTGTCCAACAACAAGGCAACGGAGACTGGACATTTACCAAAGCACCAGCTAGGCTCTAGCAAGAGGAATGATTTATCAAAAGCAATAACTATGTCAACTACACATTTCCTTTGCACAAATTAGCAGATGCAGGGGTAGGTGCAAAATGGGTAGATTGAATATAAGGTAAAACCCCGCATAAGTGGACACTGTTTGTTCTGGGCCAAAGTGTCCACTTATGTGGGGTGTCCGCTTACGCGCAGTGTCCATTGGGCGGGGTTCTACTGTATAGGTATAATAGACAATGCTTCACAACCTGTGGAGAATACGATTTAGATGTTAGAGATGTGGCACAGAGGGTGCCCAAGGTTTCCATGTCTGGCCCTTTCACAGCATGGGCATTTACTAACCAGTTTATTCCCATATACGCCATAGAGGCAGTGCACGTATCGGCCATATATTGACTTGTTTTCAGATACATACGTCTATATTTCACGCCAGCGTAAGAGGAGTTTACTTACACAATATTGACTGGTTTCAGATACAAGCGGCCCATTTAGCAAGCCTTAATAAACTATTTGTTGGTCAATTCCTACACAAAACAGTTGTTTTATGACCTTAGGTGTGCTAAGAGTGTTTTACCAATTGGCATGATTTGGTTGACTTTAGCTCTCAGGGCCCCTGAAAAATCAGTCATTTTCACATGGTCAGTCTGTTTTTATGGCCCTAGGTGTGTTGGGAGTTTCTAAACAATTGGCACAAATTGTATGACATTAGCTGTCAGCGCCCCTGAGAAATTATTCATTTTCACATTTCCAGCAAGCCTTAATAAACTATTTGTTGTTCGATTGTAGCTATGTTCCTACACAGAAGAGTTGTTTTTATGGACCAAGACGTGCTGGGAGTTTCTAAACGATTGGCACAAATTGGGTTACTTTCAAAACCTCCGCCTCATTTACTGGATGTATCGTGAGGTCATTGTCTGGTTTGGGGGCGTTTATAAACCAGGGTTCATTGTGTTTACTGGCTAATTTTTCTCCAATATTTACAAAGAAGTCATTTATGTAGTTTGGGGTATCATCTTCAGTTACTTCGCTGCTATTACCTTGGTCAATAAGCCTAATTTTCGCATCTTTGCCAGTGTTTGTATTGACAAGGTTATTTATTTTCCTCCAGAAGTTCTTAGGGTTTCCTTATGTTGGTCCAGTTCATTTTTGTAATACTCACTTTTTGCAATTTTTACTTGTTGTTTGGTGTGATTTCGTATGCGTCTAGCTATATTCGAGTATTATGGATCGTTTGCGCGTTTTGCCTTTTTTAGACAGTCATCTTTATTTTTGAGTAAGTACATAAGTTCTGGAGTTCGGCCTTTTTCTTCCTGGCTTTGAAATGCTTGATTGGGCAAAGTGGGGTAATAATTGTTGTTATAGCTGACAGCAGGTATTGCCATGCTAGGTCACTCTCTTGTATTTCCCAGAGTCCATCCCAATTGTGGTTGGTTAGTGCCTGCGTGTAAAGATGACTATTGTAGTTTTTATAACTACGCCCCTCAAACTCAATCGGGATTTTTGATGGCGACTTTTTTCTCAACACTGCATATATCATCAGGTGATCGAGTAGGTTAAGGTTGGTTGTTCCACAGGTGGTTACATGGTCTAGGTTTGTCACAAATAGATCAATAAGACTGTCTTTTGTTTCCGGATCATATCTAGTAGGTTTTTCAATAAGCTGTTTCATACCATGAATCCTAACGACATTCTTTAGGGCCTTTGTTTCAGGGTCTTCATTATCTAAGTAATCTATATTATAGTCTCCTGTTATTATCAGTTGGGTATTATCACTAATTGCAGCATCCTCAATACACGCGCCTAAATATTCCAAGAATTTTGTGACATTGCCATCCGGGGGCCTATAAATATTTCCTATGAAGTATTTTTTCATACCAGGTTTAGACATATCCAGCCACTGCCCTTCAACATCTTCATTACTAAGATTCAGATATCTGACTGAAGTGTCAGTGTAGGTGAAGTCATTATGCACATAGGCTGCTATGCCACCACCTTTTTTGGTCTCACCTTTTTTGTTTAGAACTTCCCTATCTAGTCTTAATAATGCATAGTTAGGAATATTTACTAAAGTGTCTGGTATCCTGCTATGCAACCAAGTTTCCGATAATAGTGAGCATGCGATATTATTGTCTGCTAAATAATATGAGTATTGGTCTATATTTGCGTTTAGGCTTCGAATGTTTAAGTGCGTGATACATATGCCTTTTTCCCCTCCAAGTACATCTAGCTTACTTGGCATTTCTTTGCTGCTTTTGAATACCCTGCCTTTGTGGTGGAGTCTGGCCTCATGCGCAACCACTCTACTTTTCATTCTCCCTAGTTCTGTACTATGCCTGAAGCCATATGGCATAGCACCTGTGTCTAGGTGATGACACTTAATAATATATAAGTCGCCCTACCGTGTGTCCAAGGGCGTGCAAGGTGTATTTATGGGGTACGATGGTGTGAGCATCAGGGTTTGTTTGTCAAGGTTGCTCACGTATGCATCGGTTTGTATGTGGAGGCACATTTCATGAAAGAAAGAAATACATCATATGTATTTATGCATGTGATACTTAATCCTAAGTCTATATGGGTCAGATTTTCTCAGAATGTACAATCCCATGAATTTAGGTCATTTTGTACATAATCATCCGTGAAAGCTTTCATAATTAATATATTTAAAAACGGTTTTCTGGATGTTATGTAGGACATTCCCAGCTTTAAATTGATATAAAGTTTGACTTTGTATGACAACTCCTTCATTATGCAATAAATCATGAAAGTCTGAAAATGGGTAAAAATGGTCAAAAAGACCAAAAAACAACAATACCATAAGTGTCATAATATTAAATATTACATTTTCAGCATACGGAAAGCAACTTTTCCTGTGAGCTGTATTTGTTTTCTATGCCATACAAAATATTGGTGGGTATCTGGGTATTTTTTCTTGGATTTTTCACAGGTCTGACAAAAAATGGGTTTGTCACTTTTTCGCGCGGAACGTCCGAAACGCCATTTTCGTACTTATAAAATGGTATCTAATTTCATGCCTATTACACAACTAACACTTCCTATATACTCCCTAAAATGTTGTGTAATCATAAGTAAAGTTATAGCCTTATCCATCCAGTATTAAGTGAGTGAGCACAGATTGAAAACCACTTACCTGATTTTATACTGAACCACCTTTCGCCCGTGACACCGGATGTTTTTGTCAATATTTCTGGAATGCGCTAATATTCACTTCTGTGGTTTTCTATACTTGAAGTATATGTTATTGTGCATATGTTGCCTAAAAATCATAAAGATTCAATCTCTTGGGGACTTGTGAGGAAGGAATTTGTAAATTTTCAGAAAATACGGAATGGCCGAAACTTTTTTGGGGGAAATCATTCCTTCCGCCATAACTTTTGAATTGGCGCGTAAAACTGTTACACCAGCCTCTTGCATCATCCAGCGCCACATGAGGTAAGGCAGACATTTTTTTCTCTCCAAAATATTGACTATTTTTTGCTTAATCTGTGTGTTTTATGTTCTGAAATTCGTCCGAAACTTGGTGTATGTACCCTAGAAAGTGGTGAAGTATGTATTTAGTGAATGTTTCCTTGCTTTTTTTGGTATTTCGGCATTTTTCAACTTGTGCCCGTTCCTCGCACGTGGTGGTTGGGCGACAAATGGGAGTGTTTCTTTGTCTTTGGGTCGATAGCTTTGAACCTTACCCAAGAAATGGAACGGGTGAAACAATGTCAATGGTTTTATCAAATGTGCTTTTCTTCCTTCCCTGTGCACGGTGTGAAACATGCAGAGGTTTAATAGTGTAAAAAACATGTTGCTTTTCACATTTAGATAGCTATTTGGTCGTTCGTGGAGATAGGGTTCTGGCCACACAGGTTTGACAAGGTTTCGCCCGTTCCTTTTTTTCAAATTTGACTTTTCAACTGAGCCTTTCACAAATATTTGTCTCTGCATTTCTCAAATTTGCAACCCACATGTACTTCTTAACATGTTCTATGCGGGAAATAGTTAGATTATAAGTATTAAAAGGTTTAGAGTGTATTTAACTCTGATATGTGTTAGACTTATGCCCGTTCCGGCGAAACATTTCCGACGTTCCAGCCAAATTCATATCGCCTGCTACAACCTTGCATTTTAACCTATTCTCTCATGCTTAGTATCATTTTATAGGTAAAACAATGTAGAATATTTGTCTTGTACTTATGTTTGTGAATTTATTGAATTTTCTCACGTTTTGGGTTGTTTTGTAAAGTTTCGGACGTTCCCTTTTGTACAATATGTTCAATATAGCACTGTTACTATGGCATTACGAAGACCAAAATATGTGTGGAGGTGCGCATTATTATACTACACAATAATATAGCACAGTTTTTAAATTTTTTTATTTTTTTTTTTCACTTTTTTTAGGCTTGTTCTATTTCACATTATTTCTCATTTTTTCATGCTCAGACTTAGTTTTTCCATTTCTTTTTTTTTCAGATTCAGCACTATACATCCCCGCCCTCCAAACCTCTACTCAAGACCCCCCCCCCCCCACCTGACCCCAGCAGGATGAGGCCCCTCAAACCCAACAAGGAGTCTGTGCGACAGTGGAGGCAGCGTAAGCGTTTAGACCCGGCTTGGCTTCAGAAAGAGCGGACGAGGAAGAGGGAATGCCGGGCTCGACTGAAAGCCTCCCAAGATGTGGCTGCGCAGGAGCTGCAGCGGGTTAAGGCCAACGAGTGTAAAGAGAGGTACCGCTCCCGCAGGCGGGAGCAGGCTGCTGCCGCTGCAGCTGCTGCGACAGCCACATCCACGGAGGACCCAGTCGACCCCGTGGAGCAGCCTGCTGTTAATCCCCCCGAGTCCCACTCGGAAGAGAGTGTAAGGAATGTTGGCCTCTTCAAAACTCTTACGAGTGGGATTCGGAGACGGTTACAGCAGGCTCCTCAAATCTCCTCTTCCTCCTCCGCCAACCCTGCCTCCACTCTCCCACAGGCTCCTCCCCAACCCACCCCCTTCACCTCCACCACACCAACACCCAGAAGAAGACGCCCCCCCAAAGTTCGATCCCCATCCCCCCCTACCCCCACCTGCTCTGCCATGATCATACCCCCACCCACAACCCAAAGAAGACATACCTCCTCACTCCCTTCCACCTCTCCCACACCCCCACCCACAACCCAAAGAAGACATACCTCCTCACTCCCTTCCACCTCTCCCACACCCACACCCACATCCAGAAGACGTTCCTCCCCACTCCCTTCCACCTCTCCCACACCCACACCCACATCCAGAAGACGTTCCTCCCCACTCCCTTCCACCTCTTCCAGACCCACACCCACATCCAAAAGAAGACATTCCTCCCGTCTCCCTTCCACCTCTCCCACACCCACACCCAAAAGAAAAAAACCCCAAAAAAAACACAAAAAAACAAAAAAAGTTCTTCCCCCCGCCCCTTCAACCCCCTGCACCCCCCCTGCCCCTGCTACCACCATCCCAGAACCCACCACCCCTTCCACCAACACACCCCTCCCCTCCGCCTCATCCTGCACCACCAAACCCTTCACCTTTTACAGGAAAGCCCCTGCCCCTGCCCCTCCTCCTCCCAAGTCCCCTCCCCCTCGGACCACAGCCGTCAACTCAACACCACCTTCTGCCGGTAGGACAACCCAAATTGAGGAGTTGGCATAAGTATTCTATGTTAATGTAGTTTGTAGTCACTTTTTGCTATTTACTATATACCCATGCCGTATATACTGTAAATACGCACCGTTTCGACGTATAACGTAATTTGAATATAGTAGTGTACGGACCACCTGGTAGAGACGTTGTCAAGTGTATGGGCTTGTAATATGTACACGTTGCTACGTGAAACAACCACGTTAAAATACTGTAATCCTATTGGTTAATAAATGCCATACCCACCTTCAGGCTCTGCAGTGCGTTGGAGATACGCTTAGTAACGTATGAACTGAAAATATAGACATAAATAACTTTTTATTTCTTAATACGATAAAAGAAAATACATTTAAATAAATTTATATTTATATTTAACATTAGTAGGAATATATAAATTTAAAAGTAAAGAAAACAATACTTTTCATGTTTGTATTTTAAGATACGCTATTAAATTATAGCATACATATCGAACATAAAAAAAACGTAATAGCGTTTCATTCTACACGACAACAATGTCGGAAACGGAGGTTGTAACTGAAATACCGATAGAAAGGGTTGAAATATATCCACAAAACGACGATAACAATGAGGAAAACGTTGAGGAATTACCAGGCATTACAGTAAGAAGTCTGAAAGAGTTGCGATTGTACATTAACAGTAAAAAAAGTGAAGAAACGAAAAAAAAACGGAACGAGATGCGCTAGCATTTAATAAGTGGTGTCGCGAAAGCGGTAAGGAGAAATACGATATAGAAAAATTATCACCAGAAAGACTGCTTTTCTAGAAGGATGTGTTATACTTTTATATCTATCCTTATTAGTCAATAGTGCAGTGGCAGACTTATATCTTAGGTTTTTCAGGTTGCAATACAATATGCCAAAATCATAATGACATAACAGGTGACGAAGAGGCTGCATATCCCGTGAAAAGAACTTGTTGTTATTAATCATTTTGGCATATATCTAAACTGTATCACATGAACAGCCTACATTAGATACCTTGATACCTATGCATTATGCATCCTTATTCAACTGTCTGATCAAGTCCAATCATTTTGGAAGAAATGTCACAAGATTAGTAATTAAACTCCCCTTCCAGCTTTGATGTTAAAATGAATCTCAAATAAAATATTTATACATTAATTAGCTTGTCTCGTATTTGGTGGATTATAGAAGTCAACTTGATCCTTGTTCATTGCGAGAAGTTTGTAAAATGTGTTCTGAAGTAGTGGCATCTACTATTTTTGAATTTTCTTACCAGATAAGGCCTCTCAGAAAGCATACTTTACTTAGGTTCAAAGCACGCAATCTGTATATGGTTACAAAGCTGCATGGCATACTTAGAAGGAAACCCACAAGATGAAAATAGCTTGGTCCATACTTATCCGAGTTTGACTGCAGAGTAATTCACGAAGAGAAGCTGAGTGAATCACTCTGCAGTCAAACGAGGTGGAGTACGGACCAAGTTAATTTCATTGAGTGGATTTCTGATTTTATCTCACCCTGTAAGACATGATTTATTGATGAAATTAATCACCAAATTAGACAATGAGTGATTATTAGGCCTTGAAAACATATCAGGAAATCTCTCAAAACCATTCTATGATTCTGGTAAATGTAATTTATTTAATTAGATTCCCAAAACATTTAATTTTGGTAACAGCTATGTCCTATTACACTCACAACCTCATTTTCTCAAACAGGTTGGTTTCATCCTCATTTTCTTTTGTAGATATCGGTACAGATTTCTGTCATACGGAGTTTCACCATACAGGGTTCCACCATACAGTGTTCCACCATACAGAGTTTCACCATGCAGTGTTCCACCATACAGGGTTCCACCATACAGAGTTCCATCATTCAAGGTTCCACCATGCAGAATGCCATTCGGATATGCGATGAGGCATTTTCCACGATACTGATAATGTCATTTATAAACACGCAGTGTTTGCTTCAGGGCAGGACCACTCTGGAAACATGGCAGGAGTTATCTTCTGTCCAGTCGCCAGTCGACTTTATGAGGCACTTATCATCTAATTGTCTTAGTCTGACTATCTTGGATCACTTAGCTCCAAAATTCCTGGGTACTTCCAGTGTTTCACAGGCTGTGCCTAAATAATATTGGTATCTCTGAAAAGTAGTTAACCAGCAAAATTAGATCTATTCTTCCCTAATGTTAGCAGTACAGCTGCCATGATTTCAATGACATACATTACTCCTATCATTGCTCAGCTCTAGATCCTAGTCTGTCCACATGGGGGCAGGGCACTTTTCCAATGACACCTTGAATTGTTTGATGTCATGAGCGGCCTACTGGCATGTGTGACAGACCGGAACGGGTACTAAAATGATGTTATGATGTAGTCATCCCCTATTGGCTTGCCAATGAGAGTGCAGATGCCTAGCCTGTCATTTCTACGCCTGCAATGTCTATACAAGAAGAACCTTTCTTGCCAATAAATAAGTTTTTTGATGGATTAGACTGCCTGGACAAACTAGGGTATTGTACCTATGAGTCTGGCCTGTCTACTTCATATTTGATAATTAGCTTGGTTTTAACTTGATAAAAGATAAGCATATGACAGCTATGGATGGCAATGTATTATTGCTTATTGAATAGCGGTGATCCTGTGTAATCGAAGCTATATCTAGAGTATTATTAGGGCACTATGCATGTATGAAATTACTAAATTGCAGCTGGAATACCATAGAATATAATGCAATCGCTGTTATTTCTATGGAAATAATATATACTAGTACTAGAAATGTATTAAACTCGTACATGTAGTAACCCAATAATAAAGAATATGTTGCTTGTTGCCGAACCAACTACACTGCATGAAACCTACCGCTTTATATATGAATGTAACCGGCGTATATAGGTATGCTTTTGCGTCCACAAGGTCGTCCCATTCCCCTTGTGTATACGGCACATCTGTAAGCGCCTGATACATGTATACGCCTGTTTCATGTATACGCCTGATTGTGTAGTATATACACCACTCTCAAAAAGTTCCATTCTCTGCTACTTGGGGACACTACTGGTACTGCCACTTGGGGACACTACTGGTAGCATATTTCATTTGCCATTAACCATCCAAGTCTGTATCATATGAAAATTGAAATCTTATATTACCAATTGGGGTGGGGAGTGGTTTTGGCAGGTCGTGAGAGGGCGCCGGTCGCAATTTTTTTTTTTGGGTATCATGTCTATGCCTGGCGTATATATATCGTACAGAGCACGCTTTATCTTTGATACGCAAGGTGTGAAATACAGCCAAGTCGCGCGCGTCTACATAAGGAAACTGTCTCTTAGACGCCTCATACGCAGGTGCGGATTACAGGCGTATACAAAAGAAAATAAGTCGATTTACGGCCGCTCTGTGCACTTCCGCGATTGCGCATGAATGAATAAAGTGGTAAGTTTTGTGCAGTGCTAGATAAGGAGCAAGACCGGCCTATGGAAATAAGGTCTATTTAAACAGTGTATTACCAGTTTCTTTATTACCACTCTGATAGTTTATTCTATGTCTTTTTCCCCACATGTCATATATTCAGTTGTTATGTATCTTTTGTATGAAACACTTGGAGGTAGTAGGTTTTCGATGTTACTGTTATCCATATATACCATAGATAGTGATACTAACTTCATGTAGTGTAGCTAATCGGTGAATTTAATAAGAGCTGTGTCTATTGGGTAAGTGGTAGACAGTGACAAATGTATGTATTCAAACTTTCTGAAATAAAAAAAATCCAATAAAAGGTCTGCACTTTTGTTGATATTCTATGGACATTAATCGACATTCATTACCCACCTAGCAAAAAGTGTTCATAACAAAAAAAAAGACAGCGATTGTGTATCACCATAAGTTGGGCATATGTATATCCACCTAATACAAAGTGTCCATAGAAAACACATATGATGTTAGTATCACCATACCCAGAGCAAACAGATACATCCACCTGATGCAAAATATCCATAGAAAAGAAAAGACAGAGGCTTGTGATAAAGTTTCCAACTGAAAAATGGTGTTTATTGCAAAAAAGTGCTTTCGGGAAAAAAAAGGTGGATATAAACTACAATATGAATAATTATGGGTTCCTTACGCCTGAGGGTAAGGAGGTGTATTGGTGCATGAACTACCCACCAGAGGGCTCCACTGCTAGGTGACTCATTTTCATACCTGTACAGGTGAGCTGTCACTTCCGCCTGCTACAACTTTTTTTTTATTTATTTTTTTTTTATTCAGGATAAGGTTCGCATACATTATGTCGCGGTCTACCACCTTCCTTAAATATGTATTATGTAAAGATGACAAAAAGTGATAATAGTTAAGACAATTGATAACCTTACTACTCGCAGGTAGCTTCATTTCAGTCAATGTATTGGATAATCAGTCTTAGGTCATAGTGACAATAGGATTCGTATGAACATATATATACATTTAACAATGTTAAGTATGCAAAATGGCGACAAAGTATAGACATAACACAGGCAATGAATAATCGATAATGAACCTACACTTACAGTGGATAGAATAATCAATATCCTAGATCATATTAGTCAGACTAGGTAAATATGACCACATATGAGAAGTTTACAAAGGACGAGGACGCCGGCAGTAAGTATGACTTCAAGAAGCTAGGCTCAACTTGTTAATATAGATTTGTTATTACAGTTTTTCCGCACCCTTAAGTAACCGTTTAAAAGTAGATTTTGTGCCTGCAGCTTTGGTGTTTTCAGGTAGATGATTCCACAACATCATACCTTGATAGCGGGGTGATTTCTTTAGTTGTTCAGTTTTGGGCTTAGGCAACAAAAAATTAGATTTATTTTTTTACCTTGTGCGAGGGCCTGCTGGTATATCATGATTTGTGTTAGCTTCTATCCCTTCTCTGGATGCTACCCGTCGCATATAAGATGCTAGTAGCTCATTCCTTCTGGTTCTTAAATACGGTATTCCCGTGATGTTGTGTAGCTCTTCGACAGTGTGCACCAGTGGGCCTGCTCCTAGACAAATGCGCAATCCCCTGTTTTGCATACGCTGAATTTTTTCTAATTGCTTTTTTGTTGAGCAAAGATGGATAGGGTTTGCATAGTCACTGACAGGCATAATGACAAGCCGTATCGATTGACATCAGGTGTCTCACTTTACCAAGCTGGTAAATTTTCCTACCAAGTTTCTTTTTTAGCATATTGATGTTCCGATCGAACGTCAAGTGTTTGTCTATGTGAACTCCTAAGTAAAGGTAACTATCCACAAGCGCAAGTCTCTCGAGACCAAAAAATAAGACAGGAACTCCAACAAGTTCCATCATTTTACGCTTTGACCCATACCAACACATTTTTGTTTTTTTACAGTTTACGGTCAGGTAGTTGGTTCTGGTCCATTCCCAAAGGATGGCTAGGCCAGCCTGAAGAGATGTTACTATCGATTGCGGGTCCGAAGATGACTGATAAAAAACAAGATCGTCAGCATAGAGTTTGACCGATAACCCAGCGTTTCTCAACAAATGAACAATCTCGTCAATAAAATAGATCCACAACAGCGGCCCCAGGACAGAGCCCTGGGGCACGCCATATGTCACTTCTGCCCAGTCAGACAGTGTATCATTGAATCTAGTTCTTTGTTCACGTTGACAGAGATAGTTACGTATCCAGTTCAAGTTGCACTTGGCTAGACCTATCTTTCTCAGTTTGTCAAACAATAACCCATGGTGCACACTGTCGAAGGCCTTGCGGAAATCGACATAAACCGAACAGGTCAGTTTCGCCCCATCCCTGGCGACATACAAATCATCTACATAGTCCCAGACAGCATCTAATGTACTTTTATTACACCTATATCCATACTGATTCGGACTCAGCAGGTTTGATGCATTAAGGATGGATGACAAGTGCTGATGCATAATTTTTTCAGCAATTTTCGATTGGGTCGACAGTATGGAGATAGGTCTCCAGTTGTTGACATCCGTGGCCTTGCCACTCTTAGGTATCGGGGTGACGGTCGCCTTACGCCATTTCTTAGGGACATGGCCAGTATTGAAAGAATTTTGATATAGGACAGTCAGTTGTGGGATTAGCATCAGCAGCGCATCCTTTAGTACTATAGTCCTAACATCTGTTAGTCCTGATGGCTTGTTCACATTGATTTTGTTACATAAAGTTTCGACTAAACTTTCTGTGATTATTAACGGGGGTTCAGATTCAAGGTAATCGTTGTCAATTATTCCGGGGACGCTATTCAGAGGATTTTGATTCAGAATTTTGGCCAACGTGTCACCTATCCCTGCGAAGTATAGGTTCATGTATGTCGGTGAATCAGTTGGGGGTATAACGTTATAGGTTTCTGTATCAATTAGCGTCGGTGCTATCGTTTCACCTTTAGGTGCGAAGATTTCTTTTATATGGTGCCAGAACTTCTTAGGTTCCTGTTTGGATTTGAGCAGTTTATCCTTTATCAGTAGTGCCTTAGCATTTTTTATTACTCTACCTATACGATTCCTAAGGGTTTTTGCTCTACATAAGTCCGTTGGGTCTTTTGTTTTCATGTACTGTTTCACAAAATATTCTCTTTCTTTTATGTACCCTAATATTTCATCTGTCATCCATTCTGCTTTTGTGTGTTTAATCTGCCATGTTTTCATGGGGCATTGATAATTTAGGAAACTCACAATTTCTTCTTCTAGGAAATCCCACATTTTTTCAGTGTCAGACAACATCCAGTATGAGTCCCAGTCAACCATAGTTAGCCAGTCACGTAATGCTTCTTTATCATAATGTTTATAGTCCCGGCCTGTGAATGATTTGGGTTCAGATTTTATCTTTAACTTCTTGTTTATCGCAAACACTGGGAGATGATCACTTGAGATGTAGCTTAGGGTGCCACTACTTGCTACATGTGATGAGTTTGTACAAATATTATCGATGCATGTACCTGCATTATTAAAGGGGCGTGTAGTCTCGTTTACTAATCGCCTGCAACCAATGTTGCTAACTATCTCATCCATTGATTCAACATGTTTACTTTGAGCAACATGAAAGTTGATATTGAAATCACCAGCCCACCGTATCTCTAAGTCCCGTATGTTCGGTGTATTAGAGAATTTCTTCAAGAAATCTAGCGCTTTATCTGTGCTGCCTCTGGGCGGAATATATATTGTGGATATTAAGAGGGATTTGTTACCAGGTACTGCGATTCTAATTGTCAAACATTCTATGTCGGGATCAGAGGTACATAGCGCATCCTCTACAATAGCATATTTCGCCAAGTGCATTTTGATATAACAGGCAACACCTCCACCTTTTGTATAAGTTCTGTCTAGGCGATAAATCTGCATACCTCTCCATCTCATATAGTCATTTGTAATCTTATCGGTTAACCAAGTTTCTCTAAACGTGCATATATCACAGTGTTTGAAAAGTTCAAAAAGTTCATCCTTGCGCTTTGACAGACTCCACACGTTGTAGTGGATTATCTTTAAACCTTTGGACTCGTTAAATGCTCGTAGGTCTGTGCTCATATACACAGGAGTATATATCCGATTCGACAATTAGGGCGCAATACCTTAAATTTATCAAAAATAGAGCAAGATGCTCCTATACAATGTAAACACAACAAAGCAAACACAAAAACGATAGACAATACCACAGTATGAGTGAAAAAAAGTGAAAAAAAGTGAGAGAAAAAAAAAAAATATATATATATACAATTCATATACACAGAAGACGATCGATAAGCTCTTTTCCGCTTAGGGATCAGAAACGACCGCTACAGATGGTGTGGTCCCACCGTTTTGGTGGGACTGGTCACTGCTGACGTCTGGTGGACAGATCTCACACCAACCTCACCTCACACCTCATCTGGCGCACAGGTCCTGCCTGCGCCCCATTCTTTCACCAACTCTCTCACCACACACATCGTTTCATTTTACTCTCACCTCTTTTACTCTCACCCCCAGACAAGAGGGAAAACAAGAAACGAAAGGAATGAGAGAAGGGAGAGAGAAAAGGAAGAATCAGAGGACGGGTCCGACGCCATTGAGTCCCAGAGCGAAGCCGAACACGAAGTGAGTTTCAAATACGACCAGTCGGGTTATGAAACGATAGATGAGGCAAGCACGTGCAGCTCTTGGTCGAGTAAACGAGTGGATCGCCTGGAGGAAGATGTCCGCGGCCTCGACCGAAAGATGGACCTCCTGCTCAAAGCCACCATGGACCGCCGGCGGTCCCCACCGACGAGGAGACGCCATGACACCCGCTCCAACTGGGAGACCCCGGCCCGCACTCCATGACGAGAACCTACAGAGCCTGGTAGATATCATGTACCTGGACCGGGAGGGGGTGGACAGTCTCAAGCAAAAGTTGGAAGCATGCAAGGATATTACTATGTTGGAGTACTTAAGGGCTCTCATATGTCTTGTTAGAGACAAACGCTGTTCGGACCTCTACAACAACCCCCACATACTTGAGCTTTTACAGGGCGTCGTAGATGATGCCATGGTACGACCATGGCCCTCGGTCAGAAGATTTTCTCAACATATATTTGATCAAATAGAAAAGGGAAAGATATCGTGGTCGGACTGGCATGTGATCCAACATGAGCGAGTTCGTTTATGCCTAATGGAACGTGCCCTGGCATCTACTGTGTCTGGCAGGCATGCAGCTTTAGCTCCCTCTAGAGGTGCGACAAACAAGACGAACTCAAGGGCTGGTCAACGCGGTCGTGAAGTTGCGTGCAGGGACTTCAATGCTACTAAAGGCTGCAGCTATCGAGGAGACCATGAGGAAGGGGGAACAACATGTGTACATGCATGCTCCTATTGCCACGGGCGTACAGGGAATTTCTACAACGGGCACAACATGTCCATTTGCGACAGGTTGGACCATGACAGGAGGCAGGGAGACCAACACGGCCGTATGGCCCAAAAAAATGGGTAGTAGGCGTCTCCGGCAACTCCTTGTCAGAGACGCCTCCGGCTACAGAACTGACGCGGGAAAGCTGCGAAACATCGGGGAGGAGAGCAACAGCGGCAACCGCTGCGCTTCAATGCCGGGATCTACACTACCATGCGAGCGAGTCTGAGGTTACGCACGGAGAGCAAATCCAAGATGGCGGCACCCTATGGTCAACCGGAACTGGCACCAGCAACGGGCAGCCGCAGCGGCCTGCCAGGAACAAGCTTCAACCGATCCAAGATGGCGGAACTTCCGGTCTGCTCAATTGGAGTACGATCTGCGACGAATTTCAGGCTCCTATGAAATATGTAGTGCCCGCCAGACGCTGTAATGAAGAGGAACGATCCAAAATCATTCGGCCGGCCATGGAAAATTCAATGGAGACGTCAAACTGGCGCACGAAGTGCGTCAGCACTCGAAATGAACACTCCGAGTCTAGCGCGGTCAGGAAGGAAGGGGGCGTGGCCACCATTCAACAACAAGCGAGTGCAGGTAACGACCCCGACTTCAAAGCTATACGACATATATGTGAAAATAACATTGTTGAGCATGATATTGACATGTCCCTTCAGGCATTTAAACATCACAGGGAAATACACTGGCCGAGCATGTCTGCGTCCGCTGCTTCGACTGACTCGGTCGAGCTGGCACGCATCTATGACACTGTCCACGCGAGTGGCCTCCCTAACAGCGCCTGTAGTAAGATCACACTTCCCACTGCTCTCGACCTTGCCGCGTGGAATAAAATATTATGTGTCGAGGGGGTGGACTCGGAACTCTATGACCTCATGCGTATGGGTTCCTCCTGGGATATATGGGACCGGTGAGCGACAGCTAGCGCAACTGAATACCCACAGGCTATAGACTCATTTATCTCTAAAGAGCTCAATCTTGGAGGCCTGGTCGGCCCCTACGACCACGCCCCCTTTACCCCTTGGTGCCATGTCGTCCCACTTATGTCAAGGCCCAAGAGGGACTCGGAGGAATGTCTTGTCATATCAGACCTCACGTTCCCCTACGACAACTCAGTTAATGCATAGGTTGTCAAAAACTCCCTATTTGGAAATGTACAGAACCACGGCCTACCTTCAATCGATTCGATAGGGGATGACTTGGTCAGGATGGGCGAGGATGTTCACCTTTTCTCGACCGACGTCAGTCGCGCTTACAAAAACTTTAAGGCGGAAAATTCTACCTGGAGGTGAGTATGGTGTTCAGGGCCCGATGCTCGAGCTGCCACATGTCGCCGATGCCCGGGTCGCCGACGCCATAGTCGCGACACTCCAGGCCAGGGGCCTCAGGGTATGGATGTACCTAGATGACATTATTGTTTTATCTCCCTCCAGAGAACAGTCGGTCTGGGACGCAGCCGAGGTCACCAGCCTACTTGAGGAACTAGGTCTCCCCGAAGCACCCAAGAAGAGACAGGGTCCGGCCAGGTCTCCCACATGGCTCGGTATCACGATCAATGCAGAGACCAAGACCCTCTCAGTACCTCAGCTGAAGCTTGACGAGATACGAGAAACTGAGACCTTGCTCGCCCCTGGGACCATGCATGCTCACCGGACCTCGGTCGAGACATATATAGCATTCTGCAGGAGGGTGGGAGACCGTCACCTACGACCACGCCCCCAGACGATAGCCGCATTTGCCGAGTATCTGGCCCAAGGGGACCCATCCCCCGCTACGGTCAGGAACCACGTCGCAAGAGTACGGCAGCATCTCAAACGGGTGGGCGTGGCTCTGTCACCAGCTGCGTCCGCACGGCTAACCATGACCCTCTAGGGCATCAACCGGACCACCCCTTACCGTCCTCGACAACGCCCACCAATCCCGATGGACACCTTCAGGCGCACGGTGGAGGCCTTACCTCGGGACAGAGACGGTCTGATGGTCAAAACGGCCGTACTTCCCATGTTCTAGGGCACCCTACGACGCTCCAAGGTGGCTCCTCCGTCGGTCGCAGCCTTCGACCCCAAGAAACATCTTACCCGTGGAGACGTGAGCTACCACGAGGGTACGCTATGGCTAAAAATAAAACACGTGAAAAATGCCCAGAAATATGACCAGCACCAGGACCGTCTAATACTGTCTGCCCCCGTCGTGCCCATGCACAGCCGTGGCCGTAACGGTTGCCCAAAACCCGCAGTGTACCAAGGACGACTCGGACAGTGGGGGCCGACCCCACCCGGTTCCCGCTTCACTCCATAAGGAAAGAAGCCGCCACGGAGGCACGGGGGCACTCCGAACTAGACATCCAAAGGTTCGGGCACTGGACGTCGGACGCCTACAAAGCATACATACAAACAGATGCAGCGAAAGCCGTAGGAACTTCGCTGGTACGGGCAATTGCTAAATAAAAAGCCCAAACGGACTCACTTACCAATCTCTTGTCTTATCTTATCCACCACCGCACCCCATCATCTCACTCCATTAATGGCATTCTTGACGTTATATATATTTTACAAATATTACATGTGTAGGGGTCAGGGCAGTCAAGCAGCGTTGTTTCACTCTAGAACTAGGTGGCGCAATTGCCGATCCCTGCTGTGCGGTATGGCCGGCGGACCCGCAGTATGCAAATGCTACGGGTTCACCCGCATTACGTAACTCGGCCACTATATAAGGTCAAGTCCACAGCAGGTTGACAGGACTTCTCACGGTGCCTCTTTACGGAGTGAACGTCTGAAGCCTCACGAGTTGGTTAGGTTGTGTTGAAACACCTTTCAACGTTGAAGAGACCAGTATCTCTTCCCGCGCTAGTTGGTGCCCTGCAGCACCAACGGGTTGTGTATACTTTCCATAAATAAAGAATGGTGAACTGAAACAGTCCGGAGTCTGATTTTCTATTCGCGGTTAAGCGGTAGTTGGTAGATCTTGTATCTCTCTCCCTTTTCCAGTGGGTAAAGCCGAACCCACCTGTATTGACACGGTAAGTACAGGGTAGCGACTAGTCTCTGAACCTCTGGTCGACTGACAATCGCGGAGAGTGGTAATACACTTTCAGCGACTAGAGGGTAACCGCTACATTGGTGCCGTGACCAGGATCTTCGGCTGCTTGCACAGCCGAAGATCACTGGAAGAGAGGAATGGCGGATAAGCTGGGTGTAAAAACCCGGTCGAAGATCGCCGTGCAGAGTCCTGCCGCAGAAGGCGCAGCCGGCCCGGAATGTGGCTGAGCAACTAAGCTCAACCATACTCCACATGGGGACGCCCAGAGTGGACTCCATGGAAGACGGGGACCTGGACGGGGTATGCCGAATAGGCGACTCCGAGGAGGGTCCGGAGCGTGGGGAAACCCCAGTAACCCGGCCTAAGACCGATTCTCGGATCGATCATGAAGCCGAGCAACGTCAAGCGAAGCAGCATCTACTCGAAGAGCAAGAGGCCACTAAGTTGATGTTGCAAGATGTGTATTCTCGGGCCAAACACGCCGCTGAGTCACTGCGAGTGCAGAAAGAACAGCTTGCGTTGGTCGAGGATCAAGAAAGGGCGGTATTGGCGCGCACACAGCACGCTCAGGCAGACTATGCTTTAGAGTATAGGACTCCTCCGCCAGGCTGGCAGAGTGTAATTAAGGATCACGTATACTCCCCACAAGGGAATGCAACGGGTCTTCAGATCTATACGCCGCTATGGATAGATCGGAGACCTCCAATGGTGAACTTTGCTTCCCCAACGGATTCTCTGAGGAACTCTACGCATGCTAGTGATAGGGGAGTACCGTCTAATTCCACTATGGCAGAATTAGAACTAAACCCTGTGCTTGTGGAGAGTAACGCAGATCGGGTTTTCAATCGATCTCTGGCACATGCTAGAGATGTCCTGATTGTGAGACCGGCAGAAATGGCCAGACGCAACACCATCGTTCCAAAGCCTTTTGGTAAAGGAATGGTGTGGGAGCACTGGTTTGCCGGGTTCTGTGAGGATGTCCAGTGCAATGGGTGGAGTACTACCGATGCACTGCCGTACCTCATGAGAGCGTTGCGCGATGGACCCGGAGAGGCTGCTTTACGCGCCTACTGGCATTCAGCTACGCATGGATGGGATGCCCTTGTGGAAGTGGCGTCTTATTACTGTGGGCAGCTAGTAACGCTGAACCCTCGTTCGACTTTTCTAAGTTGGATACAGGGTAAGGATTCCGCCCGTGCTTACGGGTTAGCCTTACAGCAACTGCTGATGGAAGTTTACCCCGGTACTCGACTGGACTTGCCGGCACTGCATGAGGATCTACAAACTCAGTTTGTCAAGGGTCTCAGAGACAAGGACATCCGTACAGAGGTGGTCTCGAAATGGGAGCCTGGTATGACCCTCATACAGGTGTTGAGAATAGTGGACGCCTATGAACAAAGGTGTGCCCTGTTCGGACAGTATGGAAAACCTGCGAGTAAAACCCGGGTTGCCATGCTAACGCCATCCTGGGAACAGGATGAGTCGACGGCCGAAGAAACCAGCGACCCCGAAATGGAGGATGTACTCTCCGCAGTGCGGTCAATGGTACTCGGACGCCGTGGTTTCCGCGGTAGGGGCTGTGGCCGGTTGAATCCAGGGAGACCCAGGAATGGGAATCCTCAGATGACAGAACAGGCCGTGGGTAAGGATTCCAAGAAATCACCTACTGTAATGGAGTTGTTGCTGCAGATCAACGAAAGGTTATCGCAATTGGAGAAAAACCAATTAGATACTCGACATTGTTGGCAGTGTGGAAAGACTGGGCACATTTCTCCGGAATGTCCCCAGAAGTTGGCTGCTGTAGAAACCACAGACAGTCCCCTAGTTTTGCCTTCCCCTCATGAGGATCGGGTAAACTAGAAAGGGCTACGGTAAGTGGCGAAACAGTAGCCCGAGCAACTGTACGCCTGAGTACACAAACCGGAGAACCAGTGAGTAGAGTGAAACTTGCTCGGACCAGAGAGGAAGAGATTTTGAGTCAGATTGCTACAATTTGTTCTCGCTATCTATCTCCGAAGCATCCCTGTTTACAATGGTTACGCCAGCGTGGATGGGACCTCGGCACCCTCGATGGTATTTCCCGGTTTATTCAGCAGACTTCTCCTCTAGGAGGGAGACGATGGTATGTACCTGTGAGAATTCAGGGGTTGAAAGTAGATTTGTTGGTTGATACTGGAGCAAGTCGCTCTGTGTTGAATCACAATCTATATAAGACTTTTGAATTTGATCCGGAATGTAAAGTTTCAGAAGCAAGTGCAAGGGCTGCTAATGGTACTCCGTTGAAGTGCTACGGCAAAGTGATTATTCCGATCTCAGTAGGTAACACTGAATTAGTGTGGAGTCCCATACTCAGTGATATCGAAGAGAATGGAATAATTGGAATAAACTTCCAAGCGTTGTATGGAGTGTCATTGGACCTTCAGCAAGGCCTGCTTCGGATTAAACACCCGGAACAGCTGGAAGTAGAATGTTCCTGTAGACAGATTTCTTCAGTGGTCTCTGTCAGGCAGGATGTAAGCATCGCCCCTCAGCAGATGGTAAATGTGCTAATAGCTGGGGAAGGTGACTTGCCCTTGGCGGATGCTATGTTTGAGCCTGATCCGATGTTGTTCCCAGACAAAGGATTACAGGCTTGGGACACCCTTATGGGTGGAGCTCAGATCGGATCCATACCCGTGAGTAATCATACCACGGGGAGGATAGTGTTGAAGAAAGGCGACGTTGTTGGCCGAGTAATATTGCCTAACTCCGTAGATACAGTGGAGGTTTGTCCTCTAGGTATTTTGCCTATCGACAACGACCCGAGGGAGGTGAAGATTGGGTGCGTGAACACAAACTCGGAAAAAGATCCCGGGTTTGCAGTTCTGCACAAGACCCTAGAAACTCTGATTATTGCTGCTGACGCCCTAACAGGTGCGGAGCAACAGGAATTAAGGGGTATGCTAGGAAGGTGGAATAAGATCTTTGCGCGGCCGGGAGACCCATTGGGTAAAACTGATCGTGCAGAGCACCACATTGATACAGAGGGAAACAT
Organism: Alentia gelatinosa; assembly: GCA_950022655.1. Taxonomy (NCBI): domain Eukaryota; kingdom Metazoa; phylum Annelida; class Polychaeta; order Phyllodocida; family Polynoidae; genus Alentia; species Alentia gelatinosa. The sequence goes on along the minus strand of OX465591.1, from coordinate 49,904,149 downwards.
TCCATTTAGACTACTCTACCGGAGACTACCGCCCATAAAGCGGGAAGCTTTGGAAGAGGAGTTACGGAAAATGCTTTCTCAAGAAGTGATCATACCCAGTGAAAGCCCTTGGGCCAGCCCTGTGGTGATGGTTACTAAGAAGGATGGTACTTGCCGGTTCTGTATTGACTACAGAAAACTGAACGGTATCACCCGGAAGAATGCCTATCCAATACCACGGATCGATGAGAGTCTCGACTCTCTGGGAGGGAACCAATGGTTTTGTACCTTGGATCTCCAGTCCGGATATTGGCAGGTAAAGATGGCTAGTGAAGATCAGCCGAAAACTGCCTTCACTACCCACGAAGGGCTGTATGAATATACAGTAATGCCCTTTGGCCTCTGCAATGCCCCAGCAACGTTTGAATCCATGATGGATCAGATGCTGAAAGGATTGCAGTGGAAGAAATGTTTAGTTTATTTAGACGACATAATTGTTTTCGGGAAAACTGTGGAACAATGTCTAAATAACCTAGCGGAGGTCTTTGAACTTATAGAGTCTTATGGCTTGAAACTCAAACCTCAGAAGAGTAAACTGTTCAAACGTTCAGTGGAGTACTTGGGTAGGATAGTTGCGGGTGATGGTATCCTCGCTGACCCATCTAAGTTGGATGTAGTGGCCAAATGGCCTCGACCCCGGAATATAAAAGAAGTAAGATCTTTCCTTGGATTCTGTTCATATTATCGTGACTTTATCCCGGGTTTTTCCGAAACTGCCCATGCTTTGCAACAGTATGTAGTCCAAGATAAAGCCGGAAAGTCTAAGGATATTCTATGGAATTCCGAGGCTGAGGAAGCTTTTTCGGGACTAAAAAGAAAGTTTGAAGAGACTCCGGTCCTCCATTATCCATTGCCTCAGGGTCGGTTCATCCTTGATACTGACACGAGCAATGACAGTATTGGAGCGGCACTGTTGCAGATACAGAACGGAGTAGAGGTTCCCATCCCTTTTGCAAGCAATAGCTTGAATAAGGCACAGCGGAACTAATGTACCACAAAGAGAGAACTCCTCGCTGTAGTAGTATACTGATGCCAACAAATCCCAGGCCTTAACTGGGCACAAACATGACTTGGACTGTACAACCGGAATTACCAGCGTCCTTTCCCTACATTGAATTGTCTTAGATAACTTACTAATCAGATTAAAACCATAATCTGTATTTTTTATGTTAGATCTCCAGAGTGTATGATTAGATTCCGTATCATGACATTTTCGAAGAAGACAACGTAAACACAGGCATACTGCCAACCAAAAACATAAATCTTCAGGTTCTAACATATTTAAGTTAGGGTATATATCTACTAATTCCGATGGAGAAATGACCTTTGACCTTAGGAGATTGTCACCTAATAACCGTTTTGCTCCTCTGAGAGTCATCATAATTTTAAAGAAACATTTGTCCACATGGGGTATGTCTAAAAAATTGTGGAGGGACTATACCACACTAAAGTAATTAAAAATAGATGAATACACAAGACTCTGAGTTAGAAAAGTAATATATAAGCATATTGTCTTCACTGAAGCCAGTAGGGGAGACAATTCATGATCACTGCAGAAATTAAAAAATTTTGTCCATTGGGATTTCTTAGTCCTCCAGGTGCTATCTGCCCAATCTGAGACTTGCAAATTTCTGCATTTATTCCGAAGGTCCTCCCGCTTTTCTGAAACAACAACATGGCGGAGTTGTTTTATCTATACACAAAATAGCTTTTAGTACATGAGCTGGACTATCCAGCCACGATAAAGCATCAGCGAATATGTTCTCCGATGTAGGTACATGTATATAATGAGAAATCAAATGAATATTATGAATAGCTAAAATAAAAAGAAAGCTCTCTCGGCCACATCATTGCTGAATCATTCTTGCTTTTTCCTGATTTTAAGATGGCACAGACTTGAGTATTGTCGCTGTACACATGTACAATTTGATTGGCAAACCGATTTACCCAACAAACTATACCTTTTAGCACCGGCCACAATTCAATAACAGCCATTATGTGATCATAAATATTGTCCACCAGTCCCAATTCTAGATGACCACAGCTGGAAAAATGATTTGTCCAGGTGCCAAAAAAGAAATCAATGGCTTTGTCTAGCTTAATTCTACGATAACCTTTATGAATGTGAAGGAACTCATAAGCTGATTGCAAGTAAGTTCTACCACCATACACAACTACTGCGCAATGAGCTAGGTATCCTACTATCTTCTCCACCGATTTGTAACTAATCCAGGTCTTAGAAAGTAATAATGTCAATTCCTCATGTATTCTCTTAACCTTTTCAATCGGTAATGATAGTTCCATTGTGGTACTTTTTATCTCAATACCTAAAAAAGTTACTACCTGTGCTGGTGACACAACTTTCTTCTCGTTGATAGTGAAACCTAGATATGAAAGAGTATCTATCAACATCTGTTGGGCTTCTAAACAATCTTTCTCTGTTGGAGCGCATACAAAAAAATCATTTAAAAAATTAAACAACCGAAAAAATTAACGTAGTAGAGTAGTCAGGGATGTGCTGACTGTCCTGTTGGATGAATTCACTCATGTACTTCAGACCTCCTTCAATACCGATATTGTCCCTGAGGCATTGAAATCAGGCATCGTCATTCCAATCCCGAAAGGGGGGATATCACTTGTATTGCAAACTGGAGACCGATTACCCTCCTCCCAGCACCGGTAAAATAATTGAAAAAATCATGCATGCCCATCTTTACTCCTGGTTATCTCAACTTAACTTCTTAACTTTCAATTCCCCACTTTTCTAATGTATGTGGGGGTATTAATACAATATACTAAGCCATGACCCCGTGACGAGTGGATGTGCGTACACTGCAGCTGCGTTGAAATCGAGCTTTATGATGCGAAATAGTTCGATTTAACCATGGATATGAAACATCAAGACGTCTAAAGGTATATAGACATGGTAAATGTGAACCTTGGTGAACAATGAAAACTGTAAGTACAAAATCTACTGATTTTTTTTTAATGTACCAACATCTACATGCACGCACTGTGACGATATGCTTGACTGAGCACGCACCACTGCAAGCGGTGCATGCTCCTCACACACGGACGGTCATGTGTACTGAGGGCCGCTTTGAGGATAGTATCATAGTCGTTGAACAAGAAAATGACATACTAGCGGACAATGACACTGTAATCGGAGTAACAAAAACAAATAATGAAAAGATTACCTGTAACCCTGATGAAAAATTAGATTAGCAGATAAGAGTAACAAGAGGTAAAAGTAAACAACGCAAGACACAAGGTGGCTAGCTCTGACCAAAACATGCTAAATTGTTTAACAAACTTGGTAATGACACAGATGAATGCACTAACCGATAACATGAATGAGAAATTCGAGGAATAGAGTTGCGAGAGGCAAGAACTAAAACAAAGCCTAGACACAAAAGTAGATGCCATATCTACAAGAATCACCGGAATCGAGGATAAGCTTACCGAGGTAGAAAAAAATCAGGTAAAGGGCCTAGCAGATATAAAACAACAACAAGAAGATCTGCAGACACAAATGCATGAAAGGAATGAAAAATTCGAAAGCAAATTTGTAGAACTAGAAAAAAAGATCACACAAATACCTAAAAGTGTAGTGTCCACCGAGGGAGGTACCTCTGATAAAAACCGCTTTCATTCTCTGCGTAGAATGAATATCTATATAGAAGGGCTGCGTTCAACCGTGAATGAGGACATCTATGAGAGTGTTCTATTTGTGTTGGGAAAGATAGATCCGGACGTTGAAATCAGATATTTAAATTTTGCCACACGAATCAGAAGAAAAGGTAAGGCCCAAGAGAACACCCCAATTCTTGTCTGTTTCTCCTCTGTGAGGATGAGGGATCATATCCTTAGAAGTAAGCAACGTGTGAAGAAGTGTGTGACATGATGTTTGTAAATCGGGAACGGTAAACTTGTATTTTACTGATCATATACCAGTGTATGCAGTTAGAAAGCACAGATCCGCTAAAGTAAAAAGAATAACTATAACAGGGAGAAACTATAAAAATGTAAATATGGAAGATATGTATAAAAAGATAGGAACTTATACAGTGCCGGAAAAGGATGCACATGAAGACATTATCGGTGACTTCGAGGCACACCTGAAAAGAGTAATCGATAGCTCATGTCCAGTAAGACAATATCAAATATGTGTAAAGGATGGTGTTGAACTACCAGAGTACATTATAAAGAACATAGATACCCGAGCTAGATTACTAAAGAGCATAATGGCTGCTCATACTCATGACGCAACTCAAATTAGTGAAATTAGATGGTTAAAAAAGCTGATAAGTACTCAAATTCATGCACATAAATCAAATAACCTAGAGAAATTGTTAGAAGAAAATAAAAATGACAGTCGGCGCTTCTGGTGCTTACTAAATAAACATTGGAACCCCGATGAACCTACCGAAGAACTCCCTAACTTTGCAGGTAAATCACCAGAAGATAAAAAACTAGTGGCAAATGATATGAATCAATACTTCACATCTATAGGTAGTAAAATATTATCGATCCTAGGACCGGAAGACCCGGATGATGAAGAAAACAACCAAGATAACAATATTAACCAGGAGAATGTATCCATAACCGAAAGTGAAGCTTTAAAAATTGATGGTATAGGGTCAAATGACCTACTCGAGTTACTGAAAAGTATGGATTCAAATAAAACTACTGGGATACTGTATGTAAAATCTGGCCTACTAAAACAAATACTGACAAGTAATATCCAATTAGCCACACATCTATTGAATATAGTCCTTAATTTGTCTAAATTCCCGCAGTCCCAGAAGAATGGTACTGTGGTGGTCGCCGCCTGTCTAGCAGGTTGGATGACCCCAATCCGGAACGCTAGTTCCAGGCAGGATCCCACCCTACGCACTTACGTAGGTTGGTTCGGTTTTCGGTTAGTTTGCACAGACCTATTCACACATAACACAACAACGTCACTTAATAAACAAGGGTGTTTATTAATCACTTACTTCCCGGAAAGATCTGGAAGATCTTCCCCACAAGTACAGTACCCTAGCACATAGGTGCTAGGTAACGCTGGATAGGCCAATCCGGAGGATTAGCCTAACCACCAGGAAGGTTACAAGAACCCGCCTGCAAAGTGAGGGCCCAAGGATCCGTTCTGTAGAAGGGACGCGCGAGGACAGCCTGTCGACCTACTGTGAACGCTGAGTATATATACTAAGCGTTACGTAATCCTGGTCTCCGCCGTGCCACTCTCGTGTGCGGCGTTGTCCGGAATCACTGCACAGTAAGGATCGGCATATCGCGCCACCTTCCGTGAAACAAACGAACACTGCTGGATTCCCGTCCCACTACATTACCCCTCCCAGTTTTTACTAAGGGGGGAACCAAGGCAGCCATTTTGCTGCTAAGGGACTACCCAATTAAAAATTACAACATATATCCAGCAGTTCTTGGTCTACTCTCTAGCTTCCTGGTGTTCACAAGAATTCACTGTTACCAACGTATAAGTGAAAAAGGTGGAATTGTAAGATGGAGAAATTATTAAAAATATGGAAGATATGACATTTAGGAAAGAGGAAACGACATTTGAAGAATGAAGGACTAGCCTCGCTAGCACCTTGAATAAATGTGATATTCACCCATCTTGAGCTGGGGAGCGGGTTCTTGAGCATTGGGCAGGGAAGACTCGACAGTCGCGGACCTACAGGTGGTCAGCCCGGCCTGTCGAGCACTCTGCCTCCAGCTGTTCCGGATCTTGTTGAAGTCCTCTGTTAGCTCCCGGCGAGTGAAGTGTCGTTCTCTTTCTCATCTTAAAGTATCGAGCCCAGCTGGCCCATCGGCGTAGCAGACCTACTACATTCAGCCCGATGCCGACGGGTGCTGGGCTTCCCACTGTTCTTCAAGTTGGAAGACATTCATAAGTAGAGAAGGGTTAGCCTCGCTAAACACCTTCCGAGTTGAAAGTTTCCGAATACGGAAATAACGGCCAAAAAGGCAAAACAATTCTCCATCCACCTGGTAAGAGTGTGTGGTATCAGTGTTCTTTCATTTTGACTCCAGCTATACTGGCATATCTTTTTCTCGGCTCGAATCGAGTACCAATTAAGGCCCCAATTCTAAGCCGGATTCAGAACTTACGATCACCGACCCAAGGTAGAAATAGCCGGCGTAATCCAACAGATCAGGGGTTACGCCTACTATCTCACTATCGAGTCGATGAACTCAGTTCCGACACAGACCTGGTAAGTCAGATCTATACCCGAAAGGCATAACCTTCCTTACCTGATACCACACTACAGGCCGGAGGTTTTCGTGATGGGGGCCTATTACGGGCCTGACCATCGAGAGAACCTTCAGCCATCTGAAACCAGGGTTGTGCCTTAGGGAAGTCATTTTAATGACTTTCCCCATCCCCAACCCAGGATCGCTTATCATTGATTACTCCTAACTTTCCCTCTACCCCTCCCAGCGATCCTTGCGGTTCGCCGAGAAAGTGCAGAATTCTGGCTAGGAGGCCACATTCTTGAAGTAGCTAGGTCGGAAAAAATTTTTCCTCCCCGGGACTTCCCATACCCGTCTGACTTCGGATCCAGGAGAGTTGTTGGCTCTGCCGGTTCCGAGTTTAGACGGCGTCTTCCTGGCTTGTTAGGCACCAGCCGAGTCGGTCATTGTCAACCCCTAAACATCCTCGTCGGAGGATATCCTGAGGTCGAGAAGGTCTGACTGGCTTGGTGCACTAGCCGTCGGTGAAACCGACGTTGCCAGGGCGGTCCTCTCTGGTCGCAGTGGACTCAGCGCAGACGAAGGCTGCAACTGAGACATCAACTGCTGTAGAGAGGTTGGTCCGGTATCTAAAAAGATTCCAGACTCCAATGGGATGATGTTGGCATTCATCCCCAGTGCCCCACTTGGTTCCTCGGGCTGATCTACCGGCTTAGCCCTGGAAGGCTTTGCTGATTTTTCAGCCCGTGTCACGGCGGGAGGCCTCCTCGGCTGTAGGACTTCAGTCTGATCCTGTGGGGTCTGACCGGGTCCTGACAGCGGAGTATCCACACTGACATCCATGGGCTGAGCCGCTATGGATGTAGTGTCCTGGTGGGAAGTTTCTTCCACGGGTGACCATCCCAACATGCCAGCGAGTTGCTGACGTGTCGGGTTTGATTCTTCCGTGGTGAACTGAAGAAATCTTCCCCGGCTCCTTTGACGGGCCAACCACGCTTCCTCAAGGGCTTGCGGGTCGTCACCGATGTCATAGAGCGACATACCCAAGTGCCGAAGACAACGTTCATCTTGGCGATGGGTCTGGGCTTCCGCCCGGGCAAACCTCGACTGGGCCGTGGTTTTCGCAATACGCGCGTCCTCTAAGTCCAACGCGTATTGTTTAGCCAGGCCTTTCGTGGCTTCTCTTACCTCGAATCGGGCTAGGTTCACTAGCTCCTTAACGAGGCCTTCATGGAGAGACTGCGCGCCCGTTCGGACACGGCCCTCCAAGGTGCCACCTATATGCGACTCTAGCTGATCCGCCCGTTGGACGTATTCAACCGACATCGCACAGTGAGAATAAGTCACCTTCGACGCAACGGGTGGTTGTGTCGTTGGTTTCTTCTTTACCTCAACAACCGGGTTGGTTGGTGGAGGGAGTGCCGGAAAGGCCTCTTCCTCCTCAACTTTCCCGGGTGCTTGGGTAACACCTCTGTTGAGCGGGGAAACTCCCGAGAGACTTGAGCTAGGACGAGTCCCAGCTGGTTTTTCTACGGGTCCGCGGGCTTTTGAAGCCGTTGGAACGTTTCGTTCACTCGGGTCTGAGAGGAGTTTCAATCCCCCAGACAACTTTGGCCCTACCTGGTAAGCAGCTTCCACCACGTCAGCGATGGTGTGCTTACCCGGAGCCAATTTCTTCCTGGGCTTCCGACTGGATCGCTCAGAAGTGTCAGTCTCGCTGGACGAGGCAATGACAGCTTCTTGACCCGTCGTTTAGCCTTCGAGGACTTTTGAGACGGTTCCCGGCTAAGGGACCGTTTCTTCCTCGACTCTTTTGACATCTGTCGATGTTTTGAAGCGGATAGCATCAGACTCCCGAACCAGCCAGGATTCTTCTTCCATCCGATCTTAAACAGTCGACCGTCTGTCACACAAGTCTCGGGTTCCGGTTTGCCTTTCTGAGCCTCGGAACCTAAGTCAATGAATCTCTGCCACAGATTCATGACCCGTTCCCGAGCAGCAGCACCAGCAGTCCGGTGTTCCCGGGCAATGTGTCTGACTAGACACAATCGCCTTGAACTGGCACACCCAGCCTGACAAGAACCACCCTTCTTGCCAAGGCACTGTAGCCATGGTCGTTCGGCTAAGTGTACCTCTACGAGGTGCCTAGCGTAACAACCTTCAGTCGCGTAGGTCGGTGACAATTTCTTGTCCCTCCCATGGCAACTCAAGAAGACACAATGATTGCCGTTCCCAAACTTGTGCCATGCGTACGCGATCCGGTCTTTGACCTGATCCTCGTACACTCCTTTCCGGACACTCCTTTCACCCGGTCTATGTACCAGGCGTTGGGAGAACCCTCGTCAACTAGCCACTCCTCGTCATCCGAGGTTCCATCTAAACCGACACCATCGGGGATGTAATGTCGGTTCCCATGACGGAGATCTTCTAGGCAAGTGTAAGTCTTGCCCAGCAAAGAGGCGGGTATCTGTCTAGCTACCGTTCTCTTCCCAGCCCGCTTCACGCCAGGTTGGAAATCATTGTCGGGGTTGGATGGGACCAGGGGTTTAGCCTTGTCCATCTCCGTTCCCCAACACTTGACCTCTCCGCCACCTGTTGAGGTACTCGGTGTAGCGTCAGTCGCACCAGGTCCAGCCTGCGCCGCCGGTTTGTCCGAGCCTTTCGACTCAGCCCCCTTCGACTCTTCACGCTTCCCGGTTTGAGGTTTCCCTTTCTCCGAGTCACGCGATTCCGGCTGTCCATAGCCGTCTCTGTCCCAGCCTCAGACTTTCCGGGTTTTGCTACCGGACCCGGGGCCAAAAAGGTCCCGGCTTCCGCCAGCTCCACTCCGGGTGGAGTCCAATTTTGGTACATTGACTGTACTATGGCACGCGTTTTGGGATCTGGGATCCCAGCTAACATTTGTTCCAGGCTCTGGGTTGAAACCTCATGCCTGGAACCCATCTCTTCGGAGGACTTCCTCGGAGAGTGACGACGCGGGCGGGCTCGGCCTCGCCTCGGCGTATCGCGCTCCGATTCGGAACCTTCGGCCATAAACACATCCGAGTCAGAGGCCTCAGTTTTCACTGAGCTCGTCTTCGGACGGGCACCAGAAGAGCCCTTAGAGGCCGGGGCCGCCTCAGACTTCTTCCCGGTGTGACTTTTTCCCTTTCCGGGTCGTTCATCTCGGGCTTCCCCAAGAAGAACAGAGTCCTCAGACTCGTCCCCTTCCAGGTCAAAATCACCATCATCTGACCCGATGAGCAAAGCATCATCGTCCAGATCTGCCCCCCGCTCAGCCGAAGCTGAGGATCCGGGCAGGGGTGAGGGGAGCTTGCGCTCACCCTCCGTAGACGGGGCACGGTCAGCCATGCTGCTACCGCCCGACTCCTGTGGTGCTAGGCACCACTCCGATCACAGAGTGAAGACTACTGAAAAAACAGGGTCTTATATACTCCTAAGTGACCTAGATTCACTGTCGCGAACCAATCAACCGTGTCGAGACTGGCTCATCTAGAGCGTCTCAACACCGCATACGTGAAGAAACCAAAGGTCAGCGTTACGCTCGACTAGATTCGTTCACGCCTTCAATCACCCAGCACAGGTTCCGGAACCCGGGGAAACCCCTTTTCGAGCTCCACCCCGAGTTCTCTGTAGTGTGGGAATTCTTATCGCCGTCGTGTATCTCGCTGATAGACTTGTCTAATTTCCATGTAAATGGATCAGACCTTTCAGAGCGTTCGGCAATTCTGCAGCCTCTAGAGGGTCCTCGACGGGGTCCCTTAGAGCAACGTCTGGGCTGCGGCACATAACGACTGATTTTAAGGTAACTGTTTGATCAACATTCATGTATAATTGACACGTCACTGACTACCAACGATCTACATTTCGTACCATTGCTTCTCGTTGTGTTTTCGACAACCCCGGCACCACTACTCTTTGTAGTTAACCACAGCCTTCGATTTTAGTCGAGAGCTGCGGCGGGGTTTTGAGTCTATTTTAGACTCCATTCTACATCTCGAACCATGTTTATTATACACGGCTCGATTTGTAGCAAATTTAGACTTTTCCATGTCAGGTTTTTCTTCTACCCACACTTCCCTTTTTAGGTTAGCGTAAGTAGGAATCACCTTCCGCGGACGTCCCGGTTTTCGCCGTGTAGGCGAGCACCCACTCGGAACCCCGGTAACCTTTGACCGGGACTTCCCTATTGGGGTCTGCCTCCGCCGTGTTGACGGGGGTTTGACACCCGGCTTCCCGGCTCTTTGAACCCGGGACCTCCCTGGTTTCCCAGTAGGACCCGTGTTCAGTGACACATCCCGCTTTGTAGCAGGGTGTGAAACTTCAAAGTCGGAACATTCACGCTTTCCTTCCCATAGTCGTAAACGAGCTACATGGGATTTATAACGCCTTCTTGACCATTCGTCTTCTATCACTACTGTCATTTCTGACAATAATTGAACAATTCTGAATGGTCCGTCCCAGTTAGGAGCGAGTTTTACATTTACCAACGGAGTGTGGTATCGTACAACCCGGTCTCCTACTCGGAACTTACGTGGTTTAAGATTGACGTCATGTCCAGTCTTTTGCCACTCTGCCGCTTTCGTCAGATTCCGTCTCGCAAGGTAATATCCCTCTATAAAACGTTCTCTGAGTTTTTCGACAAATCCTATGGGACAAGGATCATCCGTAGACATTCCAGGAACCCCATAGACTATGTCCGCGGGCATTACTACTTCCTCGCCAAAGACGAGTAAATTAGGTGAACACCCCATGCTTGAATGAATGGTCCCATTGTATGCGTGAGCTATAAATGGTGCTAATTCATCCCAATTCTTCCGATTTTCATCTACCAGGGTCCGAAGACACTGGATCAATGTCCGGTTGAATCTCTCTACCATACCATCTGATTGGGGACGATATGGATTCGTATGTGTCTTTTTAATCTCGAGTATCCTACACATTTCTTTCCAGATCTAGGATTCAAATTCCCTTCCTTTGTCGGAATGTAGTACGCTCGGAGTTCCAAAAGGCAACATCCAGTTTTTCACTAAAGCTTCCGCACACGTGGCAGCTTTGTGATTTTTCATGGGATAGATCTGCACATATTTTGTGTAATAATCCATCACCACCATCATACAGGTATTTCCTTCCTCTGACTCGTCGATACCAGATATGATATCTAGAGCGATTCTGGCAAACCTGACACCAAACAGTTCCTGTTGTAACGGCATCTTTCCGAGTCCTACCCCGGGTTTGACTTTGCTACATATGGAACATCCAGATATCCATCTTCGAATATCTGCACCCATTCCAGGCCAGTAGTAACGACGCCTTATTCTGGCTACCGTTCTTTTCCGTCCTAGATGAGCTGCACTCCTATGTTCATGACATAGGGTCAATAGTCCGGATCGTAATTCTCGAGGGACCACTAGTTGTAGAGCACGTTTAAGTGGTTGCAATGTGGTTCTCCATCGATATAATACTCCATCACGGACCTCTAGCTCTTTCCATTGACCACATAGATTCCGAAATTCTCGGTTTTCAGGCGAGATCTCGGGTCCTGTAGGTCTATGGAGTCCATTAGCTATCAGTTTAGTTAACCGGAACAAATCTGGGTCAGCCTGTTGACTTTCCTTAATCTGTTCTAGTGTCCACTGATAGTTTAATGGCGGCTTCACTTTCTGGGAACGTAGAGTAGCTATGACTGCTCTATGTTCGCCACAATCCCGGCAATCTGGTCATCCACATTTCCGCACTGGTCTCCTTGAGAGACAATCCGCATTAATGTGTGACTTTCCAGCCCGGTGTTCAATCTGGCAGTTAGTCAACCCGAATTCGGAGAGAGCTGCCAGCCATCTTCCAATCATTCCCTCGGCGTCTTTAAAGTTAAAGAGCCATTTGAGAGAAGAATGGTCAGTACGTAAGATGAAATCTCCACCTGCTAAGAAGTGTCGATATTTTCTTACATACACCACAACCGCTAAGAGTTCCCTCTTAGTAGTACAGTAGTTCCGCTGACTTTTACTTAAGCTGTTGCTGGCAAAAGCTATTGGAACTTCTATACCATCTTGTATCTGAGACAAAGCTGCTCCAATACTCTCATTACTAGCGTCAGTGTCGAGAATGAACCGACCCTGGGCTAGCGGGTATTTCAATACGGGGGTCTCCGTAAACTTTCTTTTTAGTCCCAGAAAAGCGTGTTCAGCTTCCGGAGTCCATTGGATCTCTTTTTGCTTCCCTGGCTTATCTAGTACTACATACTGTTGCATAGGGTGTGCAATTTCAGAAAAACCCGGGATAAAGTCGCGGTAATACGAACAAAATCCTAGGAAAGACCTTATGTCTTTTATATTCTGGGGGCGTGGCCAATTAGCCACTACCTCCAACTTAGAAGGATCTGCCCGGATTCCATTTCCGGAAACTATCCGTCCTAAGTATTCCACAGATTTGCGAAACAGCTTACATTTTTGAGGTTTGAGTTTCAACCCATAAGATTGAATACGCTCAAATACCTCTCTCAGATTTTCTAAACATTCAACATAATTCTTTCCGAAGATGATTATGTCGTCTAGATAAACCAAACACTTTTTCCACTGTAGACCCCGCAACATCTGATCCATCATGGATTCGAAAGTCGCAGGAGCGTTACAGAGGCCAAATGGCATTACTGTGAACTCGTAAAGCCCTTGATGAGTGGTGAACGCCGTTTTAGACTGATCGCCACTGTTCATCTTTACCTGCCAATATCCAGACTGGAGATCCAGAGTACAAAACCACTGGTTCCCTCCCAGAGAGTCGAGACTCTCATCGATCCGGGGTATTGGGTAGGCATTCTTCCGGGTGATACCATTCAATTTTCTGTAATCAATACAGAATCGGCAAGTACCATCCTTTTTAGTAACCATTACCACTGGGCTAGCCTTAGGACTTGCACTGGGGATGATTACTTTCTGGTCCATCATTTTCCCTACCTCTTCTTCTAAAGCTTCCCGTTTTACCGGAGGTAGCCGTCGATAAGGAAGGCGGAAAGGTTGATGACCTTCAGTGTCAATAGTGTGTTCTACTTGATCCGTTCTCCCCAAGGGATCTCCAGGTCGAGTAAAGATTGACTCCATCTTCTTCAAAAGAATCCTTAGTTCATGTCGTTCCCCACTGTTTAGTGTGTCTGTCGTCTGAACTAAAGTTTCCAGAGTTTCGTGCAATGGACTCGGAACTGGAAGGGATCCCGTTCCTGTATCGATAGCACTAACCCGCACTTCTTCATAATCATTTCCTATTAAGTCCGACCTTTCCAGTTTAGATTGTCCATCTTCCCTGGTTATTTCGGAAACGGGAATAGGTGTGATTCCCTGTGGACTGGAGTCCACTAGGCCATCCACATGAGCTAGAGTTACCCAGCCCAATGTATCACCCTTCCTTAATTTAATCAACCCGGAGGTATGATTACTTATAGGAATTGATCCTTCTCTGGCACTTCCGATCAGGGTATCCCAGGCCTGTATTCCTTTTTTAGAAAACAGTTCTGGGTCTGCCTCGAAAAGTGCATCTCCACGTGGTAAGTCACCTTCCCCAGCTATCAGGACATTAACCATCTGCTGGGGGGGATGCCCACATCTTGTCGGACAGAAATCAATGAAGAAATCTGTCGACAACTACATTCCACTTCCATTAACTCAGGAAATTTGAGTCGGAGAGTGCCATCGGGTAGATCTACAGAGCCTCCATAGAGGGTGAGAAAATCTACGCCTAATATTCCACTTTCTTCGATATCACTGAGTATGGGACCCCATACGAATTCAGTGTTACCTATTGAGACTGGAATAATCACACTACCATAGCACCTCATATGAGTACCATTAGCAGCTTTCGCCGAGGCTCCAGGAACATGACATTCCTGCGCAAATCCAAGAGACTGATAGAGTCCGTTGTTTAACACAGAGCGACTAGCACCAGTATCCAACAATAGATCCACCTTTCTTCCTTGAATTCTAGCCGGCACATACCAACGTCGTCCTCCTAAAGGGGACGGTTGTCTTATAAACCGTGAGATTCCATCCAAGGTTCCAAGATCCCATCCGCGTTGACAAAGCCATTGCAGACAAGGATGCCCGGGTGAAAGATACTTACTACAGATCGTTGCGACCGTATTTTGTATCTTCCCCTTTTCTGGTAAGTTGGAAATATTTTCCTCCTTATACATCTCACAGGTTTGTGTCTCCTGGCACTTTCCTTCCCGGACCGCAGTGTTGCCACTCGCTACAGTCCTCCTTTGTTTTCCGGTTCACTCTGAGAGGCAACCATCAACGCAGGCAGACTACGAGATGTTTCCACCGTAGTAACGTTCCGGGTTTCTGGACAATCTGGAGAGATATGTCCCATCTTGTTGCACTGCCAACAACGTCGGACATCCAGCTGGTTTTTCTCCACCTGATTCAGTCTTTCATTGATTTTGGTCAACAACTTCATAACCTCTGAGGAATTTCCTTCAGGATCAGTGGTTATTGGTTTTGCCTCTGCCACAGAAGGTACATCGCTGTTCCTTCCAAAGCTAGGGGTTCGACCTCATCCACGTCCCCGTCTATTGAAGCCTCCTCTTCCGAGTACCATCGAGCGGACATTAGAGAGTATATCCTCTATTTCCGCTTCCTGACACTCGTAGGTATCTTCCTCTACTTGTGACCAAGTAGAACCCACTATGTTAACCTGAGAAGTTTTCCCTGGATTAGCATATTTTCCGAATAGTATACACCGTTGTTCATAGGCATCTACTATTCGCAATACCTGCATGAAGTTCATACCGGGCTCCCATTTAGAGATAACTTCCGCTCTCACGTCATCATCTCGAAGTCCTTTTACAAACTGAGTTTGTAGATCTTCATGCAGCGCAGGAGAATCTAATCCCGTCCCTGGGTAAACCTCTAACAACATTTGTTGCAAAGCTAGCCCATAGGCGCGAGTTGTCTCCTCTTTACCCTGGATCCTCTTTAAAAAAGTGGAACGGGGGTTCAGCGTTACCAACTGACCACAGTAGTATGAGGCTACCTCCACTAACTCATCCCATTCCATACCACCGGAACGGCGAAAAGCGCGAAGTGCAGCTTCCCCGGGTCCATCTCGCAACGCTCTTTTGAGGTATGGCAATGCATCGACTTTATTCCAGCCATTACATTGTATGTCCTCACAAAATCCCGCGAACCAGTGTTCCCACTCCATTCCTTTCCCGTAAGGTTTTGGAATGACAGCGTTTTTTCTGGCGGCGTTCTCTGGGCGCATCATCGGAACCTTGTCAGCTCTCGCCATTGACAAGTTAAAGATCCGATCCTGTTCCCGGACTTGGTTGAACGAGTTGAACCCTAGTTCAGCTATAGCTTTACTAGTACGTTCGGAACTCGGAGAACCCATTCTTGACTCAGAGGGTAGCCATAGGCATCCGTTGGGATGATTCTGTCTCAGCTAGTCGAACTTGGTCCTTCATGTATTGTACATGTTGGTCCAAGCGCTCGATTTTTTTTAGAGTCTCAATCTCGCAAACCGAGAGTTCTTCCAAGTTATGGTGCCTTTGGGCTAACTTCTCGGCGATCTCACGGTTTCGAGCTTCTAGTTCCCGACACATGTCTCTGGCTTCCCTTTCCCTATCAAACTCGGCTAAGAGTTCGGGTCCAAGGAAACCTACAGGAACTTCATCGGAAGATACCCTTAAGGTATTTTCCGACCTATTCCGGGGAGTACTAGACTCTCCTGGACTATCTGTCTGAGACCCAATTTTACTGAGTCCCTCCAGATCCCTTGCGGGGCCATGTCGGCTGTCAGCGGCCGGACTGAAACTCTTCAGGACCGTCGAACTCAGATTCTGAGCGGCGGTTCTCTTCCAAGATTTCTCCTTGCCAGACTTCTGGGTTTCACCCCCTCCCTCTGGTTTTGGAGACTTGTCGTCATTCCGGGCCGGAAGAGTTTGTTGAGAAGTTACCTCCCCATATTCACTCTCCTGTTCAGCCTTAGATCTGGTTTTTATTCCAGATCCGTGCATTTACCGAGAATCCCGGGTTGTGCAAGCAACCTGGGATCCTGGTCACGGCACCAGTGTGGTGGTCGCCGCCTGTCTAGCAGGTTGGATGACCCCAATCCGGAACGCCAGTTCCAGGCAGGATCCCACCCTACGCACTTACGTAGGTTGGTTCGGTTTTCGGTTAGTTTGCACAGACCTATTCACACATAACACAACAACGTCACTTAATAAACAAGGGTGTTTATTAATCACTTACTTCCCGGAAAGATCTGGAAGATCTTCCCCACAAGTACAGTACCCTAGCACATAGGTGCTAGGTAACGCTGGATAGGCCAATCCGGAGGATTAGCCTAACCACCAGGAAGGTTACAAGAACCCGCCTGCAAAGTGAGGGCCCAAGGATCCGTTCCGTAGAAGGGACGCGCGAGGACAGCCTGTCGACCTACTGTGAACGCTGAGTATATATACTAAGCGTTACGTAATCCCGGTCTCCGCCGCGCCACTCTCGTGTGCGGCGTTGTCCGGAATCACTGCACAGTAAGGATCGGCATATCGCGCCACCTTCCGTGAAACAAACGAACACTGCTGGATTCCCGTCCCACTACAGTACAATAACTCCAATTCCTAAAACGGGAGACTTATCGCAATACTCTAATTGGCGACCTATAACAGTGGTATCTATGTTATCAAAAGTAATTGAAAAGGTCTTGCAGAAACAACTAATCAACCATTTAATCAGTGAAAGTCTTATAAATACACACCAGTTTGGGTTCGTACCTGGTAGATCAACCAGCCAAGCAGTATTTTATCTGGTATCAGAACTTTATGCAGGAATAAATGATGGTGCATTTAACCTATGTACCTTCGTAGACGTTAAGAAGGCTTTCAACAGCGTTTCACACTCGATCCTCTTCAAAAAGCTGCCAAATTTTGGCCTACACACTGACACAGTTAACATTATTAAAAGTTACCTCTCCAACAGATCACAATCGTTAAAGTTGAATGACACTGTATCAACAACCATGTCAATTGACTGCGGGGTTCCACAGGGATCCGTCTTGGGGCCCACGCTTTTTTTAATGTTTATAAACGATATTTTTGATTGTATAAAGCATTGTACCACTACAATGTATGCTGACGACCTGGTCCTGGTGTCCAAGGCCAATACTCCCGTAGAGGCGACTCAGAAAATGCAGAAAGACCTAGATAATATATCAAGATGGTGTCTGGCAAACAAACTATTGATAAATACTAAGAAAACAAAGCAAATGTGGATAGGTAAGCAACCGAAAGAAAATGATGGTTTGATTTGTCAGATACAAAATGAGGAACTAAATTTTGTCACAAGCTTTAAGTATCTGGGCGTGGCCTTGGACACTAAACTAGAATATAAAACACAGGTAATAAATACAGCTTATGATGTAAGACAGAAGCTCAATAAGCTACGTTTAATGAAAAGCTTACTACCTAAATCAAGTCGAGTTAAAATTGTTAAACAAATGATTATGCCAAAACTAGACTACATCAGATACCTATACTTGAGCTGTACACAAACAGTATAAAAAAAGTTACTGATTTTATTCAATCACTGCTAACGGTCTGCTCTGGGAATCAGAAAACACAGAGATATTGGTATTGATGACCTCTATGCTCAATGTAAAACTCGGCACCTCAAGTATTGCTGAACAACCCAACTCATGGTACTGATGCGTCAGTGGTCAGATGACCCGGCACACTGTAAAATGCCAACAAGAACTACAAGATATCAAAATAGGATTGTCCTTAACATCAGCATGCCACGAAGTGAAAGATATCGTCGCTCTCCTCTATATCTTGGAAATAAAATTTGGGACTTACTTCCAGTGGATGTACAAAAGATCAAAGACAGTTCCTTCTTCAAGATATTCGTTAAAGACTCTCTCTTGAAAAATCCTGATTGTTGGTCTTAAACATTGGTTTTCTGCACGGTCACAGCAAACTAAATTAAGTATATTGAACTTGATTGTTGTTTATGTGTAATTACAACACTGAGATTTAGAATGATACTGTACTGTTTTGTCCTGTGATGTTTTTTCTGTTTGGAATTACGTGAAAAGCGCCCACTTAGGGTGTCTGTAATTTTCCTTTACCTGAATTAAAAAATTTTGAAATTTTAAAAAATTACGCGCTTTGTACAATTGCTGATTGACATCTTAAGATATTGCCACACTTACTTGGCTTAACCTAAGGACATTTTCTTTTGACTGAACGTTACTGTTACAATTTCCCACCTACAGAGGGTTCTCCGTTCCCCCCCCTTCAGCTTCTCCCCCCCTTTTCTTCCTCTCTCCTCCCTCCCCCCCTGTCATGGTTGTGAATCGGACAGGATTTCTCCTTGTATACCCCTCCCCTACGGCTGGTGAGCCTAGGGGGGCGGTTCCTCCCCCCCTCCTCCTAGTTCGGAGGTCCCTCTCATGGAGTTTATAATGTTACTATGATGATGTTTGGTGTTGGTTTGCCCGGAAGTCGAACTAACTCGATCTTCAAAAGCGAGTACCTTCTTCATAACGAGACTCCAATTGAAGTCTCTGCTTGTGATGCTATTCATGTTACTCGTGTTAATTACGCTACATATCATTTTTAATATTGTTGTATATGTTTCCCTGTATCATTGTTTCTTCCCTAATTCATGTGTGATGGAGACTGATCGACTTCACGCATCGATCAGAAGGGGAAGTAGTTTTGCTCCCGGTCATGTTTTTCAAAGAACTTCCTATGTAGGTATGATAGAGACTTGTCAGTCCAGTGTTTCTATACGGTTCCTTGAGACGTTAGCCTATTGTCACTTATGCTTCACCAGTCAAAGTCATTCAGCCACTGTTAAGTCGAATGGGGGGGAGATATGTCCCCTTCCCTCAGATCTTATCATGTACTCCTTGTGTTAAGGTTAGGTTCAATTAATGTCAACGGGCTTGGTAACAGAGTCAAAAGAAGGGCCTTTTTCATAAAGATTAGAGAAAATTATGATGTATGTTTCCTCCAGGAGACCCACAGTGATCAGTCATCTGCCGAAATATGGGAGAAAGAATGGGTGGGAGAAATTATTTTTGCTCATGGTACATCTAATTCAAAGGGAGTGGCGATCCTTATAAATTTGGGGATTGACCACTCCTTGTCGAATGTAACCCGGGAACCAGAGGGCAGGTATATTATCTGCCAGTTAAAGCTGGGAGAGGACGAATTTATCTTAGCCAATGTTTATGCACCCACACAAAATTATGAGAACGAGCAAATTGGAAATATCAATGATGTTTTTCATTATCTATCCCAATGGTCAGACCTACCGATTCTTTTGGCTGGTGATCTCAACCTACCTATGGACTCCAGTCTAGATAGAAAGAATACAAACACCCCCTACAAATCGGCTAGATACAGAGACCGACTAGTAGCAGTCACAGAGGCGTTGGAACTCACAGACATATGGAGAGAGAGAAACCCATCCACTAGAAGATTTACTTTCCACAGAAATAAGCAGGCCTCCTGACTAGACTATTGGTTTATTTCTGAGTCCCTTAAGAACAGAATTCCCCTCTGCACTATAGGCTTCTCCTTTCTGTCTGATCATTGTCCCATCCAGATCAATATTAGATTAGAGGGGGAGAAGAGGGGTGGAGGTTTCTGGAAACACAACAATTTCCTTCTCAATTACTCAGACTACAGAAAAGAGGTCTCGAAAGTCATCACAACTACTTTGGACGAGCAAAACTCATCAGACCCCAAGTCCAAGTGGGAATTCCTGAAATATTCCATCAGAAATTTTTCCATTAAATTTGGCAAAAAAAAGAAATCGGCAGACCATACAAAAAAGGCTTAGAGGAGAGACTAGAGCTCTTGACGGTCTCGGGTGACTGTTCAGGGGGTGGAGGAGTAGACGAAGAGAATAGGGATGAGGAAATCTCTTCTCTCCAGAGAGAGCTAGACGAAATGGCAAAGAAAGAGGCTCTGGCTATCATGCTCAGGACAAAAGCAAGATGGCAGGGGATGGGGGAAAAGCCTACTAGATATTTTCTTAATTTGGAGAAAAAACGGTCCAACGACAAACTGATTACACAGGTCTTTAACGATCAGGAATCCCTGGTTAGTCAGCCTAAAGAAGTTCGAACAGTGATCTTTGATTATTACCAATCCCTTTACCAGCCCCCCCCCCCCCCCCCCCCCCCCGAATGTCCTGACCCGGATTTTGAAGAGACGCTACGTGAAAAAGTACTCCCTTTCATCCCGAAAATTGAGGCACTGGATGAGGAATTCTTGGAAGGCCCTTTGTCGGTCGGAGAGCTTACCTCTGCCCTGAAAGAACTTAACTCAAACAAATCTCCCGGCTCAGATGGTCTGACCCCCGAATTTTATAAAATCTTCTGGGAATTATTGAAAAAACCTCTATTTGACTCTTTAGTTTACTCCCTAGAAACTGGCGAATTGGGTACAGTACAGAAGAGGGGTGTCATCACCCTCATTCTCAAAACGAAAGAAAACAGATGTCACTTAGAGAACTGGAGGCCAATAACTCTGTTAAACACTGATTATAAAATCTTGACCAAGGCTTTGGCTATCAGATTACGAAGAGTGATTGGCTCCATGGTAAGCCACGACCAGACTGCGTTCATCAGGGGAAGATATTTGGGTACCAATATCCGTATTATTGACGATGTCCTCCGTTATGATGATCCTCGTTGGGAAGGGGGGGGATTGGTCTCCTTGGACTTTAGGAAGGCTTTTGACTCTGTTACATGGCCCTAATCATAAGGAGTTTAAGACTGTGTGGAATTGGTGACTATTTTATTGACTGGGTGAAGCTTATCTACAAAGGTCAGGAATCATGTGTTATTAACAATGGATTTACAACGGGATGGTTTTAACCATCCAGGGGTGTCAGACAAGGTTGTTGCATTTCCCCCTTTTTATTTATTCTGACAACTGAAGTCATGGCTCACGTAATCAGAAATACGGCAACAATTGAGGGGCTTCAAACCCCTTGGGGTGAAACCAAACTTACCATGTTTGCGGATGACGTAACTCTTTTTATCCGCTATCAGGCATCCTTGAATACCTTACTACAGGTAATTGACCAGTTTGGATCCTTTTCTTATCTCAAACTCAACGAAAATAAATCTAAAATTCTTCCCTTTAATGCCAAGTATAGTAACAGAATTCATTGTAAATTTAAAGAAGTCTCAGAAATCAAGATTCTGGGCCTTGTTTTTAGTAGGCACCTCGATATGGGGAAACACATTGAATGGAATTCCGCAGAGAAATTGCCCAGAAGTAAAACTATTGCCAACAGCTGGGCTCATAGGAATCTATCTCTGAAAGGAAAAATCTGTGTAGTCAACTTGCTGATGATTCCAATTATCCTTTATCCGGCTCTGAACATTTTCATACTGGAGGAAGTCCTGAAAGCATTCCAGAACATTGTGACTAGCTTCCTATGGAAAGGAGGTTCCTCCAAAATTGCGTTTGATTCCTTGACCATGGATATTAGAGATGGAGGTCTGAAGCTGTTAGATCTAAGGGTAATGGTACAGTCATCGAGACTCCAATAGGTACATAGGCTAAATTTAAGTGAAGGAAGAAATTGGACCTTCTTGTTCAGAGAGCTGTGATGAGGCTAAACAAATGTCAAAGTGGTATGAATGGTGGCGTCCCCCCTTCCTACTCTTCTTTACAATGTTCCGTCCTGTTCGTCATCTTATGAACATTTTCCTTTCCTTCGTTCCTGTTTCCTCTGTTATGTTGTTGTCCTTGGACAAGCCCACGGCATTGTCCTATTATTTCCACAGCACCCATGTGACCCCGACTGGCTGAAGGCTTTCTCTCCTCGCTACAGGAAATTACGGGGATTCTTCCCCTAGTCTCCTTCGACTGGGAGCTTCACTCCAGATATCCTCCAAACACTAAGAGTCAAGAGTTAAAACTGTTAGACTTATCTGCTACAGGGTGGCAAATTTCTAATTAATTAGTTAGCTAGCCAGATAGAATTCCTTTACTAAATAATAAAAAATTTTAAAAAAAAGAGAGCGAGTTAATGACCACAAAGGTTGAAATGATGCCCCATTTTTAAAAAAGGGGAGTTAATTGTAAAACATGATGTATTGTGCTGAGGTTGTTGATGTGTGATGATAAACAAACGCTTCTCATATAAAAAAAGAAATATATATATGAATCTGAACGTAATGCGTGCGTGTTGATATCCTAACTGCCGCGAGTCGCAACGTTGGCAATGATGACGTCACACTTTGAAGCCACTCTCCAAACAAAGATTCTGGGCCTTACTTCCGAAGCTGCTTATATCTCTGCACCAAGCTGTAGTTTTATAGAGCTAAATAAGAGTGTCAAACTGTTTTGACACATACGGTTTTCCTCCAATTCATAATATATAAGTTGTTTGACTTTTATAACTTTGAGAGTTACACTTTTTTAAATTCCAAATAAAGTTATTGGGTTAAAGCAGAGATTAGTAAGCGGAGGCACCACTAACAATCTGCTGGGAGAGTGCTTTGAAGCATGAAAACGCCATCTGATGAGAGCTGACTGTACTACAAGGTATTTGAAGATGGGGGTGTAATCCACATTACGCCTAGACAGTTGAGTGCCCAAACTGGATTAAAAACCACTCCTACGGGTAGAATATGGCAAATATCATCGTGTTTTGGAGGTATATATATAGTAATAATTAAACAGGATGCCTGTGTCCGTAAGTTTCCGGTTCCTCACTTGTTTCACCAGAGGTTTAAACCTCGGTCTAAAGACCTCGGTCTAAAGACCTCTGGCGAAACAAGTTCGGAATCCGGAAACTTACTTCACAGGAATCCTGTTTTTATATATTATTCAATCTAGGCTTTATATATAGAGTGTTAGTTTCATGCTAGAATAACTTTTAAATGATGTCTGGTCTCTCCCATGAGACAGGCCTGACCCAGTTGTTATAAGTGTGTGGACGTGGCGTAACGTAATAGGAGAAAACGCCCTAACTGTGGCCGAACTATGTCTTAGTTCGAGGTCACCTGTGGTGGACGTTCACCCCGACGCCGCAGGCGGAGGGGCGAACGTCCACCACAGGTGACCGAGACCTAGGACATAGTTCTGGCCACAGTCAGGGCGTTTTCTTATTATTACATACCTTAATTCGATCATAAAACGCCATTTTGGTAACTTCCGAAGTGGTAGACTCACTTCCCGCAACCCCTCCCCATCGTGATACTGTCTGCCGCCTGCCGTAATTGCAACTTCCCTTTTTATACGCACACGCAGTACGGCCCGCTAGCGGGAAAACCCGGCCGACTTGAAAGTCTGTCTGTGTGTCCCCCCCTCCCGTTCGCGTCGAGTCCTTTGTTATTATTCATGTTATACACATATTTACACCATTTCAACTGTATTACTGTATAGTGATCAACTTTTTGGCTTGATACTTTACATATTACACTTCTAGTTGTTACGGGGGCCCTCTATAGCGAGTTTCAAGTCGCGATTCGACGTTCTCCGATATGTTGACAGTGGTCGCGATGACGTCGACTACACATGCCTAGCGCGTTGCGTCGAGTTAGTTACATGCACGTTAGAATTGTGCAGTACGACGAAGCGCACCATAGTGGGCCGTAGTCGTGATATACTACACCCCCGTCAGCGGGTAGTATTTCACTCATGTTCGGCTATAGGTATGTAATAATTGAGATTCCGACTACCCAGTTGTCATAAGTGGATACAAACATCAAAACTAGATAATCAACTCGCACGAGGGTTGTCGTGTAAGTGGTATGAGGTCTCCCCTATGGGACGGGCCTGGTGTGCACTCACTAATTAACATGTTCCAATTGAACTAGATGGTATAAGGTACACTGCACGAACCTGGCGTATATAAGTAGGTATTTTGCATATACAAGTTTGTCCAATTCCCTGTGTGTACATACACCTCATCTGTAGGTGTATATAAGCATCCAGTGAAGAGGGAAGGGGGAGGTGGGGGAGTGGGGCGGGGGAAGGGCTTCCTACTGAGGACACCTGAACTTCTACCAACGCAAACGGGCTTGAGGCGGTGGAGGGAGAGGATATTTCCTCTCATATATGCCAAGTACGAAATACAGCCAAGACGCTTCCGAATATAAGGCCTGGGCGTATATATATATACATATATATGAAAACAAGTCAATATTTAGCCAATACATGCACTTCCATGGTGGCATATATATGAATAAAATAGTGGTTTTCGTGCAGCGCTAGTGTCTCATGGCGTACCAGTAGGAGTCAACCTGGGGCTAGTTGTTAAGTCAAGACAGTCTTATGGTGAGATCTGCTAAGATATCTTAGAGAATCTAAGACATTTTTCAAGACAAAAGATGGCCGCTGTCCTATAGACACCAGTATGAGTGTGTAGTTCGGCAGGCGTTTGGCCGGCTTCTGAGCGCACCTGCATATTACGTAAGCGGCCGCTAGAGCGGAACGTTTGCCGAACTACAACGAGATAATTTATATTTCGCGGGCGTCAGACCGGAACGGTCACGGTCCGCGGAGTTTTTGCGGGAAAACACGCCCGCATCCGGTCGCCGTGTTCACCCCTTTATAAGCTGAGACATTTGTCATCTTATCCAGTTTTGAATACAGCTCTGAAACTCTACGTGTGTGTTCGTGTCATCTCTCCACCAGATTTACAGTGGCGATCTTGCCAGGATAGGACGTATCCTGAACACCAGCCGGGTAAGTGTAGTTTGTGTGTGTATGGTGGTGTATAGTGCAGTATATTGTATGTATAATTTGGTGGAGAGGGTGCGCCCGGAACACAAAGAAGATACTTGTGGAGCCTGTAAGTTATAACCGCAAAATTCACTGAGCGATTCGTATTTGAAAATACGGAGAATATCTCCGCAAAATTCACTGAGCAGTCTCGTCGGCGGTTGAATTAGAAAATATGGGCTATATCTCCACAAATCTTGTCGGTTTGAACCGCACCCGCCCGTTACTGTTAACTTAACGTGTCCGTTTGTATCCGAATCCAAAAATTGTATTTGAATTCGAAAATACGGGGGATATCTTAACGTATCCGTTTGTATCTGAATCCGAAAATACGGGAAATATCCCCGCAAAATTTGCAGGTTTAAACCGTCCGCCTCCGTTACTATTGAGCGTGTCAGTCGACGGTTGAATTTGAAAATACGGAGAATATCTCTGCAAAATTCACTGAGCAATCCCGTCGGCACTTGGGTTTGAAAATACAGGGTATCACCATGGTCGATCGTGCCGAGGAACGACTCAACCTCGATATGAACACCTGTATTAGGCATCAACTGGAACTCCATTCCAGGGGGTTTTCCAAGAACTGTGATGGTTCTGACACAGAAATACTGCGGGATTGGTTATCCATGGTGGAGGCCGCAATAACAGCATCGAAGGCCACTGATCCTCTCGTTATAGAGATGGTCTTGTATTCGGCACAAGGGGCTCTATCGACTTTCATACACAGCATTGTGTGCCGGCTAAAGCCTGATGAGATTACGTGGGATGGGGTAAGAAAGGAAGTAGTAGAAGCTTTTCTGGGGAAGGAGGAAGAGCGAGCCCTCCGCGCCCAGGTCTCCCGGATGAGGCAGGGAGTTGGGGAGGAAATGAGAAAATTTTGCAACCGGTTTCGGGAAGCGGTACGCTTAGCTTACACTCCTGAGCAATTAGATGAAACTGGCCACAAAGACCACATTGTGGAAAGGTTCATGTCGGCACTCAGTGATCGCGCGATCCAGGCCCACATTGACATGTCGGAGCCTAAGGATTTGGCAGCGGCATGCAACTCCGCATGCCTCGCTGCAAGATTGCTCGGGCGATTCGATGCAGAGCAAACTGAGGCCATTGAGGCCGCCTCCCTGATGAGACCAGGGAAGCCAAAGCAGGCCGTCGATGAAGCTAACCAGGTACTTAAGTCTCTGCAGCAGCAGATGAAGAGCTTTGAGAGGAAATTGGAGGCCCTCGCAGTGCCACCGGCCCCTCAGCAGATGGCTGCATCTGTGCCATCCGGTACTCCGTTCCAACATGGAGCTGACCCCTATGGCCATGGTCACCAAAATCCATACCAGGCCAGCCCGTACGTGCAGGCCGCTGCAGGCATGCAGCCGAATGGGTACCTGCAAAGCCGGTATCCAATGTCCCAGTACGATCCCCGAACACCTGCCCCTATGGTACTCAACATGTACATGGGAAGGGGGACCTTGGTCAGGGCAAAGGCCGTGGGCGTGAAAAGGGGAATGGCGGCAGCCGCAACGGCAACAAGAACTACAAGTGAACCTGATCTTCATGCTTGGCCTCCGCTGTTCAGGCACTGACCAACCCCACTCAGAATCATAAGCACCATCCTATTTACCTACTTTATAAAAAAACTATGATTCTGGTAGGATCCACTTGGAGTGTCTCCTGCACATAGAGAGAGAGTGAGCCAGAACTAGGCTTGGAGACTGAAGGGCCACGAGAGTGAGATTCTCATACAGTACCTAACTGAATCCTGCTGTTTTTTTTGGTTTTTCACACAGATGTACTTCTATTCTTATGATTTGTTTATAGCTGTACTGAAAACATAATTTCGAACTGTAGTTTTCGTTGGTAGTCGGTAAAATTTGTGTCTCATGAAATCTGTGTCTGAAAGCGGATGAACGTCTGTAACATCTTTAAATAATTTTGAATAAAAACAAAATTGGCAAATATCACTGACAGTTTATTTTACACTTGCCTAGCACACTCTCTCTCTCTACCACTAACGTCTCGTACAGTAAACTAGTGGAACTAGGGGAGGTGTACCAATAGCAGTTATGATCCATAGACTTAAAGCCTGGCCTAGTCACATTATAGGCCAGAACTACATGAGTACCTCCAATTTATTGCTATATATGCCTTTGCGAAAGTGCATGTATCGGCTGTAAATTGACTTCTTTTCATATACATATGCCCATATTTCACATGTTGTTTCCTTTTAAATACAGACATGTCTTGGCTGTATTTCACACAAGGCGTATACAAGAGCAAATATGCTCTGCACAACATGTATAGGCCGGGCATATACATGTTATATATGTTTGGTGTATATAACATAAAAAAGAAAAAAGAATCGTGACCCGCCACCACCCCACTTGTGGGTGTTAGTAGGGGGGTCACACCAGCCCCTGCCTAGCCATTCAACCAATGCCCAGCCTCTCAACCAACATGGAAGCCCTCCCTACACACTCGGCATAAATACGGCTGCTCTGTGCCTGTTAGAAGTTGTGATGGTAGAGCTGGGGGGGGGGGGGGGGGGGAGGCTGGAGATGATGTCAGGCTTCACTGAACTATAGGCGAGCCAATATCGGGACGGATGGTCAGAGCCGCGGTCCAGGTCCAGGTCCTCGGGGCCGGGGAACAGGGCTTCACTGAGGCAGCGACAGTGTGTGGCCTTCAATATCTCTAGTGTCAACTTCTTAGAGGCTTATTTATAAAGGCTTACATCCACAACTCTACAGAAGAGTGGTGTTTGAAAGAAAAATCTATTGAAAAAACGTTTAAAATACCTGTGGTAGTATATCATACACATATGGCCCTCTCTTACCCATGTTGTATTTATATCCATACGACACCTAGGTGTTCAACAAAAGGCTATTGACACTGCACCGCTTGAGTTCAGCCCTCAGAAAGTATATGGGGTGGTCAAGCGGAGCAGGGTGATCGTGCGTTAATTTATGCGGCAGTTTTAATGTATTTGTGGCTGCGCGGTGATCCCTCCCGGTTGTCAACTTCCGGCATGTCTGCTAATGTACACATCGTCTTTGCGAGTTGCAAAAAGTGACTTCGATATCAAATTACGGTCAGTTTTAGCTAATTAAGACTGAATCAAGGTATATAGTAATATGAAGCCATAGTGATGGTGCCAATACGGGGTAAATCGCCGTAAATGGCTCGTTCAGAACGAATTTCTCTGAAACAACTCATAAATCTACCCCGTATTGTCACCATAACCATGGTTTCACATATTACAGAACTATGTAAAGATGCGGTAGACTCACTTGCTATTATAGTCACAGGGACATGGTGACCTCACACCCCTGTTACAAGAGAGAAGGAAAGGTAAACAATATAAATGAAGTTTATTAGCTTAAATCTCCTGAGAGCAATCCATGGGTTACATTCATGGTAACTGCATTGTATTCATTGACATCTGATACATCGATCTAGTATATCTTGGCTTAATCATATTCCATTCTTAGATATGTAACATTGGTAGTTTTGAATAGCATGTCATACATAGTGGTACAAACCGATTTAGTTAGTCTTTCTACATATTGGGTCCATCACTGGCCAATCAATAAATTCTAGTAAGTAGTTCATTTCACACGATTGGTATTTTTGTCTAATTGTTCACTCATACATCTTAATACACTCCTTTGTGTTCTAGCTCTTGATGTTAGTCCATTGCGTGTTCAGTTCTTACAAGTCCTCAGTAATTATTATTATTATTATGATTTAAAAATGGGGTTTGCCATACCAACGGCATAGCCATGAAAACCAGTTGTACAACAACTATGTCTAACTGCCACCTATGTTGAATCACCAATATATAGTATCGACTGGAACATATGAATTGTAAACTTGTAGATTCAATAAAGGAAATCATACACACACAAAAAAAAATCAATTCTGTGTACTCTCCAGTGATAGCCAGTTACTAACAGAGAAGATGGCTTCACACGTGAATGTTCATAGTTGGCAACTCCACTCCATGCAGAGTGAAGCTTCCGGCGCCTAATCCCAGACCTTGCTCCAGCGAGGAGCAGGTTTGCTCAGTTCTCTTCTAGATCTTAAACCTCATATTCAAGTGCTGCTCTCTGCGGCGGCAGCAGAGGTATACTCCTCAGCTGCTTACATCAACAAGTCACGTGACCATTCATTTCCAGACGATCCACTTTAAACACAACTTCTGGCTAATGCCATATTGCTCTGTATCCATCTGTTTAACTCACACCCTTATAGCTTGTATCAGTATGGTATTCTAAAAATTACCACTTTGATTTAAAATCGTAACATTATCTTGGACAAGCGTGTAGTGCAGTAGTGACACATCGGGTATGTGACACTGGAGAACAGCAAGATCTGCAAGATGACCAAACGAAACAATACAAAATGGCTAGAACCCTATAACATGTAGGGAGGGTGG
The DNA here is from genome assembly GCA_950022655.1 of Alentia gelatinosa. Classification (NCBI taxonomy): domain Eukaryota; kingdom Metazoa; phylum Annelida; class Polychaeta; order Phyllodocida; family Polynoidae; genus Alentia; species Alentia gelatinosa. The sequence goes on along the minus strand of OX465591.1, from coordinate 49,874,717 downwards.
GTGGCAAAATTTCCCGACTCGGTCTCGAGTCCTGAAGGAGAGACTACACAGCGTGGTCTTGACGTCACTGTTCTTTGTGTAGTTCTAGCTAGATGGCGTGATGGGTTGTGATATTTTTGATACCAAGATATATGTCAGGGGCGGTGGTGTAGTGACAGTCACTTTGTCGCCAAGTCATTATAACTCACATGTTCGTCACAATGACTCATGTCTACAAATTGAGTTGGAGTATTTTTAATCAAAATACGATAACATGAAATACACTTAATTGTGGGTGTATTTTGTCAATGTTGATAATTGACATTGAAATTAGATACATTGAAATACGAAGTTATATGATTAACTCTGAATTGAGTATCATTTAGTGTGAGTGAGATTTAAAACCTGAGAGGTTAAATTTTACTGACATTGAAATCAAAATGTAAGTGATAAGTTTGAAATAACCCTTGGGTTAAGGGTATGTATTAAGAATGAAATAAACTTGTTGAATATACCTGAGTTTGTATATTACAATTGTTTGTTTAACATAAACATGAGATTTGAATTAAATTGTTAAATCATTGGTTTAAGAGAAATAAATACCTGTTTGGTATTTAATGTAATTTAAATTAAAACATATACCAGTCGGTATGAAGATAAAGACATGAGTAATATTGAAAATGTTCATATGATATATGAATAACAGTCAAGAAACATTGAAACTTTAAAGGCCAAAGGGCAAACCTTGAATGTGAGTTCATGGCTGTGGTAAGTAGGGGCGCATGGCTCGAATGGACGACCAGGTGCCGAGTTGGCAAACTTGATCCAAAGGCTGACCCGAGGCTAGTGCCGAGTGCGTACCCCCTCTGCGGAAAGAGTGTATGGAGTAGGCGTTGGGGTTCAGGATGCCAACTCGGGCAAGAAGAAGGCGTAGGACAGCCGTAAACTGGTGAGGAGCTAGGGGTAAGCCCGAGTGTGTAAGGAAAATGGGGTCTAGCTCATTACCGGGGTAACTTGCTATATAAGATCCCCATTCCTTAACGGGGCACCAGGGACCCCGAGAAGGCGGAACAGAAATAACTGTTGGTGGAGCGAGACAACTCCTTGTCTTTGTGGAGTGAACTTGAACGAGTAGAGAGTCGTGGGAGCGTTTCACATCCTTCCTCGTGAGAGTGTGAAGGGGGGTCGTCGTACGTCCCGTTGAGACAAACAAGTTTGAGGAGCGGAGTAGTGTAGCGAAGGCAAGCAGAGCGGGAGAGCCGAAGAGGAGACCGTCGGAGAGGTTGAGTGAAGCATCGCACAGTCTGTTGAGCAGGTCCTGAGTGATCGGCTGGGCATAGCTGGGGGTATGACCAGCACGAATCGCAGCACCCTTCGCTACAGCGAGAGCCTGCGGCGATGACAGAGCGAGTGGTGAACCTCCGTGATCCACGATCCAGTCGCGCGCTCCCACTATGTAGTTTTTTACAGCTCCAGATGAGTCAGATGAGCTTATGACTGCACAAACAGTGAAGCCTCAAGAATGGTCGGATTTGTTGGAACAAAAATATGATCCGCGGCGAAAGCAAGATACCTTCTCGCTTGTACGTCTTTATTCTTGATAGTCGAGACGGCTCGCGCTGCTCTCCACGACTGTACCATTTCTGCGTGGAGATTTAAGTCTGTCCCTGTAAGACAAGAGAGAGTCCACAGTGAAAAACTGATCTCGGCTAGGGCACTCCAGTTGGGTAGTTGTTGACATATTGAAACGAGTGTTAGCCAGAAGAGTACAAAAGTCACAGTCTCTGATTGCAGCTATGTGCCAGAACTGACGAGCACACTAAGAGATGAAAGCATCTTTATGGGTTCGTTTACTTATGAACTCGGTTGTTTCTGTAGAATTGCTAATGACGTCAATGACAAGACCAGAAAAACTCTCAGTCAGCAGAAAATGTGCAGCGGCCAAAACAACCAAAGATATAAGTCGTTCTAGGCTGTTAGTGGACTCGCTGAGTTCGTCATCCCAGTCACAAGCAATGGTGCGCCCCTGTAGACTCGCTATAAAACCCAAAGGGGTTGAGCATAAGTACAGAGACGCATGAGCTCGTTTGGTGCCCAGAAGATGGATTCCGTTTGCAATGGAAGCGTAGGCTACGAACCAAGCCAACTCCCCCCGTGTTGGATCCGACACTTGGACCACGGGTGAGTGTGCTGTGGCTTTCAAATTTGCAAATAAATTCACTAGAAACCGGCGGGCGTGTCTTACGCAGTGTGCTATGTGTATAAGCTTTCCGATGATGGACTGAAAGTCCCGTCAAGAAGCAGCGTCGCGATCGATCCAGTCCGAGCAAAGAGCCACCACCTCCTGCAATTTCTCTGGAGGGATCGTAATCGTCATTGCGACCGAGTCTATAGCAAAACCCAACCACACAATGTCTGTCGTCGGTGCTTGACACTTGTGGACCGCTAAAACCAGTCCGAGTTGATCGCTGAGTAGCACAAAAGCTTTGTAGGCAGCCGAGGCTCGAGTGGATGCCACCCCGGCAAAATCATCAAGATAAGCCAAGCAAGTGTGACCTAATTTCCTAAAAATGTAAACAACGGCATTTGAAACTCTCTGACAGGCCACTGAAGAGGTTCTGCATCCGAAAGCTGGACACAAATCCACATAATAGCGTTCATCAATTTGAAAACACATGAAAGGAGTGTCGGCCGGATCCAAGCGTAATTGTCTATACGCTCGGCTGAGGTCTATTTTCCACATATACGTGCCTGAACCGGAGTTCTCAACCAAATTCACCAAATCCTGAATACTCGGCAGTGTATAGGAACAACTGCTCCCGAGATAAACATGTTCTGGGATACCGTCGTTTACTGATCCTGACTCCGGAAACGACAGATCCATAATGACTCTGCGATCATCATCGTCTTTCTTCGGACAGGACATAAGGGGAGAAACCTGTGTGCCCAACCCGAAAAGGTGGAGAAACAAAAGGTCCCAAAAGAGCAACGTGGGCTAGTTCAGTAGACACAAACTTCTGAAGTGCCTCTGGATAATAACGAGCACTCGCATGATTTACAAACGTAGATATAGGCGGAGTCTCCGACGCGTAGCCTATCGGCCAGCCATACTTAATAAAATCAATCACAGCTGGATCATGGTTATTTGTGAGTTTGTTTTGCCAGATATCAGGTAACAAAGCAGAAATCACCGGTAACCGTGCACCTTGGAAATTATAAGTCCCCTGAGCTATAATCTCCGAATAAGCCTCAGCTTGTCTTGGGTAAATCCTTGAAAACTCAACAGAAGGAGGTGGTCGCAATAAAGCATACGTCTGACGGTCATCACAGTTCATATGATTACTCACTTCTTGATCCTCGCTGGTTGTCATTAAGCAGGCCTCGTCAGGTATGTTGTTACACTCGTTTATAGATGTCTGGGTTGCTGGTAGCATTGGGCTTGCGAAATGGCTGTGCAGAACCCGGTGCCGCACTTGGCCTGATAGCTTGGGATTCGTGTTTCGCTTTGATCCTGCAGTCTACCACGCTGTGTGGATGGTAGAGACCCAGCGTATTAAAACAGTATTCACATACGTAGGAAACTAACGAGCCGCTGTCAGACTGATGAGGAGCATGTGATAGGGGCATGTGTTAGTCTGAGATTTCGGAACTTTTTCTGTAAACTCCTGATCTTTAAATCAGAAGATTACAGCAATCCTTTATCTCCTAATTATAAATTACACATGCCCAATGCGTTTTCTATGGGGACTCCGTAATCGGTGGTTGATATATATTGCGATAGGTGGCATGCGTGTATTAGTTTGAATTTCGCTCGCTAGGAGCCCGATGACATTTTGGGAACTATTTCAGTAATCTCCTGGGAGCCAAATACTCACACCCAATGTTACCTATGGAGAATCCGTATTAGGTGGTTAATAAAGGGAGAGTAGGACAGAAACACAGTGTGTGAATGTTGTCACACCCTACTCACTGATGCTGTGTAATGAGTGTGAGATGCCAGGAGGGAAGGGAGAGGATAGGGTGAAAATCACTAATACCCACCTAATTTGAAGTCTCACTAGAAAATGTATAGAGCACTTGGAATTCGCTTACAAGAGATTCTGGCTCGACAGAATCTCTGAGTATCCAGAAAAATAGTTTTATCCATAATGTACTTCAAAATAAGTTTATTGAATATTCATTCAATATCAATCATTTATTATCAGTTATAATAATCCCATTTACCATCACAAATCACTGTCATAAAACCTTTTTAATGATAAAAACACAGCAAACTTTATAACTTAGGTATACAACTAAGTACCACCATGCTCGAATGTGTAGTCATCCTAGCCTGGTGGGAGATTATGTGCAAACATAAACCTAGTGTATAATGTTTATGTAGAGTTCTGACGTCAATCCACCCACCCAGACCTGTTAATGACCACTTACTGACTTTAAGCTGTTAACGCATGCCAGCTCCTTGCTGGAGCGTTGAAGTGTAGCAAAAGTTGTGAGCTGACTGGTGGATGTTTCTAAGTGAGACGCTGTGAGCTGACTGGTGGACGTTTCTAAGTGAGATGCTGTGAGCTGACTGGTGGACGTTTCTCAGTGAGACGCTGTGAGCTGACTGGTGGACGTTTCTAAGTGAGATGCTGTGAGCTGACTGGTGGATGTTTCTCAGTGAGACGCTGTGAACTGACGGGTGGACGTTTCTAAGTGAGACACTGCGAGCTGACTGGTGGACGTTTCTCAGTGAGATGCTGTGAGCTGACTGGTGGATGTTTCTAAGTGAGACGCTGTGAGCTGACTGGTGGACGTTTCTCAGTGAGACACTGCGAGCTGACTGGTGAACTTACAGGTAAGATATCTGCAACATTTTCTCAGGAATGATACTTTGACTAGTGCTAGTTTGTCTACAATGCAGTCTTTTTGTATGAGGCATACCTACGGATACATCAACATAATGAAGAGTGTGTGTACTCCCATTTGGGGCCATCCATAAAGTATGTACGCACCGAGGTGGGGATGGGGGGTAAGAAATTTTGGAAAATCTGTGTATGCTCCCTCTTTGTTCTTTTGCGTACAATATTGGGAGAGGGGGTGGGGGGTCCAAATTTCAGACATTCTGCGTATGTACTTTATGGATGGCCCCTTTACGTATATATATCATATATAGATACATAAGGGCCATCCATAGATGAGGGGGAGGTATATGGAGACCCCTGTCATTAATACCTTAAATTAGTGTCTTTGTTCTGGTAGCTGTCGGGTTAATTACTATTATAATTACTTTAATACATAAGAGGAGGAGGATTAGTAACAAGTCTGTACGTACACGCCTAGAAGTCCTACGTGAGTGCGTAGTGACGTCTAGCGTGAGGCTTTCCTAGCTTAGTTGACATTAATTAAACCCTTGTGCCATCTAGTGGCCAAGTTGGGAAACTACTGAAACATCTAACGTGCTGATTACCGCACGTTGTGGCCATGAAATGAAATACGGATTTTCTTAGTTAAGTTGTAAGGAGGGTGTCGACACCTAGCGGTGAACGTAGGTAAAATGGGCGTAGATTCGCCTCCTATGACTCGAAGGGATAGATCAACGCATGCCCGCAACTCATTGACTAATTAGTTACGTTCATCCCTAATTCATAAATCATCTGATTATATGTAGTTCCGTGACAGAGATGGAAACTACGCCGATCTCCGTAAGTCACGTTATTTCCAAGTAATCATACGTATTCTTAATTCTTTATATTGAGTTAAGTAATTAGATAATTATTACAACCGTACCATTAATTAATTATGTGACATTGTGGGGAAGGTAAGAGCAACTCCAAAGGCTAAGCGTGTGCGCAAGGCTACCAGACTCTGTACCCCTTGCGCACAACAAGGCCACCTAATGAGACCTTTAATTAAGGTGTATAAGATCTAATGTTGATATTAAGTAAACTCTAGCTACTATTAGTTTCGTGTCTTTACTATTATGGATGAGGACGAGATGAATGTATGTTTGATATTCTTTTAATCAAGGCAAACGTTTCACAGTAGAAGAACTACAAAGGCATAGATAAGAATCGCATATCATTGGTTCATTATAAGCAAGTCAGTTCATGAGCAACGTGATGTTGATAGACAATGTAAGAGTCGGACACCTAAGTCCCAACACAGTTAGACTTAACGAGGTGTCTGAAAACGAACCATGTAATCAAGAGTGATTACGATAATTCAAAGTTCGAGTTCTTCTTAGGCAATGTCCAAAGTCTTGTCACAGAGTGGAGACACTCATACTCAGAGTTTGACAAAAGAGAATGAACTGTACTAACAGTAACTCAGAATAATGCAAGGTGTTTGCAGCATTAACTCACCAGTCTAAGTGAATGTCCGAAGTGAACTCACGAGATTCCTAAATTCACTAATAAACTTTGATCCTTCCAAATGGAGAGTTGGAGGGAAGTAGAAGTGAAGCATATAAGTGAAGACGTTCGAATGTGAACGTTAATAGATCGAAAGATTCCTATGTAAGTCCTTTACAGAAGTTGTGTCCTTGGAGAGTCCCAATCCAAGTCACTTTCTACTATCTGAGTCCGCTAGGCAAAACGCCTTAGCTGAGCCTATCAGATATAATATTACTGCAGAATCCGCGCACTTCTGCCGGTATCGGGAGCCAAGCAGAATGGTCCGATTCGCAGGAGGTGGTGGTAGAGACTGACGATACGGTCAGCTCGGGAGCAGATCGAAAATGAGCATTTTCTAAAGGATCATGGGAAATTTGGAATAGATCTCGTTTTGAGTTCATGCGGGTCCGAGACACGCATGGCTATGTTAATGCCGCGGGAATTCGGGAGTACCCTGAGAGGGGACTTCCCCAGGGAACTCCAGAGGCGACCCTCAGTCGTCACAGTGACATCAGAGGGTCTATTCCCAGAAGCGCGGTGTTCCCCAGAGGCCAGCTAGTAGTATAAGGAACATCGCTTCTGTCATGGCTATCTACCCTGAAGTACAACCAGCCTATAACGTGGCTTAGTAATTAACCATGATTAACACCTTAACATGTAGTGTCAAATACTAACACTAAATACCGATGTATGTTGTTTAACACCAATATTCAATGCCAATACTAACACCCAAAAGCAGCACTCAACAGTGAGTGCATAATGATAACACTCTCAATACTAACACTCAACACCGAGTGCGTAATGGCAATACCTCCAATGTCAACACTCAACACCGAGTGCGTAATGGTGATACTTCTAATATTAACACTCTTAAATACTAATACCTAACGATAACACTTGATACCATACAAAACACTTATCAGTATAGTTTTCCTTCCTCTTGGTACTTATACATGATACGTTACATTTCTATACTTATACATATTAGATTCTATTTTTAATACTTAATAAAACGACATTTTAATATACTTTCATTTTCATAATTATACATTCTTTTGTGCTAAGCTTTGGTTACAGCACATCTTATTTAAAGACATATATTAAACAAACATGTACATAGATACATAAGGGCCATCCATAGATCACCTACCCACTGATGGGGGTTGGGTCAGTCAGAACTTGCATACAAGATTGAGAGGGGGATTGGGTCTCAAAACTTTCAGAAATTTACTTTATGGAAGGTGCCAATACATACACAATATTAACTGGTTTCAGAAACAAGCGGCAGTAATCTCTGAGGACAAGACGCGGAGTAATCTCCGAACGATAGTTAGGCGATTACGTAGAGTGATTACGAGGTGTGAGTGGTGTGAGTGGCCGTTTTTATCTGAAACCAGTTTACATTGTATTTATTAACCACCGTTCCTTGTTAATAATTATGGTACTCTTCTGAAACTTGACTGATGTGCCTCCTATTGATAATAATGATATTGTTCCTAAATTGCCCGTGAGGTGGCAGTTAGAGTGTATCAGTTTGCCATGTTGGTTTCATTCTGTCATTGGAGGATGGATTTAACACTTAAATACAGGACAAAACAAGGTAAGAACTTGTTGAAAACTGTGATCGGACCGATTATAAAGTTTAGGAGATACTGCCACAGAATTATTAACCAAACTGGAACTGTAAGCACTGTTGATTGCGATCTTGTGATCGTAATATATTGTCTGCTGCTATCGAGTGTTATGACGTTCGCCTATACCACGATAGGGGGCATGTGTTAATTAGTCTGAGATTTCGGAACTTTTTCTGTAAACTCCTGATCTTTAAATCAGAAGATTACGGCCATCCTTTATCTCCTAATTGTAAATTACACATGTCCAATGCGTTTTCTATGGAGACTCCGTAATCGGTGGTTGATAGATATTGCGATAGGTGGCATGCGTGTATTAGTTTGAATTTCGCTCGCTAGGAGCCCAATGACATTTTGGGAACTATTTCCAGTAATCTCCTGCAGGAGGTTACGGGCCTCAGTAATCTCCTGGGAGCCAAATACTCACACCCAATGTTACCTATGGAGAATCCATATTAGGTGGTTAATAAAGGGAGAGTAGGACAGAAACACAGTGTGTGAATGTTGTCACACCCTACTCACTGATGCTGTGTAATGAGTGTGAGATGCCAGGAGGGAAGGCAGAGGATAGGGTGAAAATCACTAATACCTACCTAATTTGAAGTCTCACTAGAAAATGTATGGAGCACTTGGAATTCGCTTACAAGAGATTCTGGCTCGACAGAATCTCTGAGTATCCAGAAAAATAGTTTTATCCATAATGTACTTCAAAATAAGTTTATTGAATATTCATTCAATATCAATCATTTATTATCAGTTATAGTAATCCCATTTACCATCACAAATCACTGTCATAAAACCTTTTTAATGATAAAAACACAGCAAACTTTATAAATTAGGTATACAACTAAGTACCACCATGCTCGAATGTGTAGGAACCTAGCGTTGAAGTGTAGCAAAAGTTGTGTATGTTGTGAGTGTTTTGAGTGGTATTTGAGTGGTGTGAGTGGTGTGAGTGGTGTGAGTGGTGTGAGTGTGTTGTGTGGTGTGAGTGTGTCGAGTGTGTTGAGTGGTGTGAATGTGTTGAGTGGTGTGTGTGGTGTGAGTGGTGTGAGTGTATCGAGTGTGTTGAGTGGTTTGAGTGGTGTGAGTGTGTTGAGTGTTGAGAGTGTTGAGTGGTGTGAGTGGTGTGAGTGTGTCGAGTGTGTTGAATGGTGTGAGTCTGTCGAGTGTGTTGAGTGGTGTGAGTTGTAAGTGTGTTGAGTGGTGTGAGTGTGTTGAGTGGTGTGTGTTGAGTGGTGTGAGTGGTGTGAGTGTGTAGAGTGGTGTGAGTGTGTTGTGTGGTGTGTGGTGTGGTGTGAGTGGTGTGAGTGTGTTGAGTGGTGTGAGTGTGTTGAGTGGTGTGAGTGGTGTGATTGTGTTGAGTGGTGTGAGTGTGTTGTGTGGTGTGAGTGGTGTGAGTGGTGAGAGTGTTGAGTGTATTGAGTGGTGTTAGTGTGTTGTGTGGTGTTGGTGTGTTGTGTGGTGTGAGTGTGTAAAGTTGTGTCAGTGTGTATAGGGTTGAATTAGTTTCATCTGATGTGAATTTTAATCATTTTGACTGAGAGGTCTCTAGTCACAAACACGATCACTTATTCAGAACGAGTGACATCGTTCCGTCCCCTTCTCCTGATTCCCAGCTGTGTGAGGTCACTTTGTACCAGTATATATATACTCCTGTATAAGTGTGTCAAGTGTAAGTACCGTGAACTCTGTGGAGTCCAAGTTAATCTGGGACTCCTCAGTCCCCAGGCTCGTAGGAACTTCAATTCCCCTTCAGTACTAGGTAAGTACCTCGGGTAATTAACTAGTCAACGATGCATCGTCTACATGCACCGTTAGACACTCAACGCGGACTTGATCCTCTGACGCTTAAGAGGGATTCACATGATGGGATTCATGTAACTCACAGGGTGTTGGTCTGAGACAGGTCCTGATGAGGTTCATGTACCCCACAGGGTGTTGGTCTGAGACAAAGTCTGCTGAGATTCATGTACCTCACAGGGTGTTGGTCTGAGACAAATCCTGCTGAGATTCATGTACCTCACAGGGTGTTTGTCTGAGACAAATCCTGCTGAGATTCATGTACCTCACAGGGTGTTTGTCTGAGACAAATCCTGCTGAGATTCAAGTACCTCACAGGGTGTTTGTCTGAGACAAATCCTGCTGAGATTCAAGTACCTCACAGGGTGTTTGTCTGAGACAAATCCTGCTGAGATTCATGTATCTCACAGGGTGTTGGTCTGAGACAAATCCTGCTGAGATTCATGTACCTCACAGGGTGTTTGTCTGAGACAAATCCTGCTGAGATTCATGTACCTCACAGGGTGTTTGTCTGAGACAAATCCTGCTGAGAATTATGTACCTCACAGGGTGTTTGTCTGAGACAAATCCTGCTGAGATTCATGTACCTCACAGGGTCTCCTGATTCCCAGCTGTGTGAGGTCACTGTGTACCAGTATATACTCTTGTATTTATAAGTGTGTCAAGTGTAAGTACCTTGAACTCTGTGGAGTTTAAAACATGAAGTCAACGATGCATCGTCTACATGCACCGTTAGACACTCAACGCAGACTTGATCCTCTGATGCTTAAGAGGGATCTACACGATGGGATTCATGTAACTCACAGGGTGTTTGTCTGAGACAAATCCTGCTGAAATTCATACACCTCATGGGGTGTTTGTCTGAGACAAGTCCTTATTAGATTTATATAGCTCAATGGGTGACTGTCTGAGACAAATCATGCAGAGCTTCTGTACTGAAACACTATTTCTTCTCCTAAATTATAGTGTTCCAATGACATGTTTTCTACCTGCCATTGTTGGTGACACCCCAAAAACAGAATCTCACGAGATTTTGAAACCCATGAGTCAACTGAATCCCATTATGCAAATCCAATGTTCTTCTCACATACTCAACATTTCTTTTAAGTGGGATTCACACGATGTGATTCATGTACCTTACAAGCTTTTTGTCTGAGACAAATCCTACATGATGAAGAGTGTGTAATATACACACATATATTTTTTAAGAAAACTAAGGCGATACACAACTCAACCAGGAAAATACGATATAACAAAGTGAGACTGCAGAGCATGTCAACTGGCCCGAGTTTTGTAGGAGACTGATGCGTAGTGCACCGGAATGCATACACCTGTAACATGGAGTCTCCACCTGGTGAATAAGGAGAGTACTAAATGAGGGAGAGGTTTATGGAGGCCCCTGTCATTAATATCTAAAATGGGTGTCTTATTTAAAGACATATATTAAACAAACATACATAGATACATAAGGTCCATCCATAGAGCACCTAACCAATGATGGGGTTTTGAGTGAGTCAAAAATTGCATACAAGATTCAGAGAGGGATCGGGTCTCAAAACCATCAGAAATCTTTTATGGAAGGTGCCCATACAGGGAGGGTGAGACAGAAACTCCCTGTGGTTGACACGCCCTATGAGGGTGGTTGTGGCCCCTAAGAATCGAGGTCAACTCTTGACTGCAGAGCCGGCCCAAGGTGCTAGACAATATTATGTAAGGAGGTCAGAGTGAAGGTCGGGGTTTGCTACGAATGCAGTCATTGGCTACTCGGTCTACTGTATTCCTTATATGGAATTAAGGTAATGGGACAAGTCCATGGTGCTACTCACAGATGCCGTTTTATGTGTGTGACACATTAGAGGGGAGGAGAGAGGGTGTGGTGAAAGTCATGTACCGTTCTCAATCCGCCCACCTGTGACATGGCAACATCTTCATCAGCACTTCCTGACCTATAGGTGTTGACGCCCTGTTGGCACAGCAAGCTGCGTGTGTTGAGTGGTGTGATTGTGTTGAGTGGTGTGATTTGTATTTAGGTATACAATGATGTACTACATTGGTCTACTGGAAATATTTTATTTCTTCTTTCATGAATTCAAATGGTAGTTTGAACAAGAACAACTCGACTGCTGCCCCATATGGTTTTGATGTAGGCTTTTATTGAACAATTGGTTACGTTTCAGCTTCTTAGTGGCCTTTTTCAAATTTTCATGAATGTTGAATAGAAATTTGCAAAATTAAGATACAAATAAAAAAAATTAATACTGAATATAGATACATGTGAAATGAAAAATTGAAGAATAAGAAAATTTGTTCAATAAATGCAATGAGTATATTAGTTGAATATGTAGGGGTCAGGGTAGTCGAGCAGCGTTGTTTCACTTCACGCTAGGTGGCGCGACTGCCGATCCCTGCCGTGCAGTAAGGCCGGTGGACCCGTGGTATGCAAATGCTACGGGTGTCACCCACATTATGTAACTCAGTCACTATATAAGGCTGAGTCCACTGCGGGTGGACAGGACTTCTCGCAGTGCCTCTCTACAGAGTGAATGCCTGGAGCCTCATGTGTTGGTAAGGTTGCATTGAACACCTTTCAATGTTGAAGAGACCAGTATCTCTTCCCACGCTAGTTGGTGCCCAGAAGCACCAACATATTGTAATAGAAGTACCGAAATAAAGATTGGTACACTGAAACAGTCCGGAGTCTGGTTTTGCTTCGTAGTTAAGTGGTAGGTAGTAGATTCGGCATCTCCCTGCCCTTTCCAGTAGGTAAAGCTGAACCCACCTGTACTGGCACGGTAAGTTTTTTTAGTTTTTTTAAAAGTTTTTATTTATACTGGAGGGTTTTGCTTAGGAAATTAGATTCCTATCTTCCAGCATCTCCAGTTCATAGTTATCCTTCCGCGTATTGCCTACAGGGTAGGCTTACAGAGCTGCGGTAATTAGTATATATATGTACAATTTCTCTTGCAGTCAGGTCTGTCTAATTGGGTGCTTCTTACAGAACATTCGTGTCATCAACAAGAAAAAAACAAAAACAGTTCAGGATCCTTTTAGAATCGGACACATTTACATTCTAAGTATTCATAGTTTTGTATAGCTAAGTAAAATAATGACAACATTCTTAATACAATTACTGGTTGGTTATCCAGATATGGCACCTAATTTAAACTTGGTTCCTTAGTTTGGCTATAAGATTGTTTTTGATGAAACGATTAAAGGTGTTCTCATCTTGTACCTTTCTAATTGTGGGTGTAAGTTCGTTCCATCTAATAGATGATTTGTAGCTTACCGATTTCTTATATTTATTTGTGTGAATCAGAGGTTTAACGTGCAGTACTGGGCCGTCAAATAGGCGAGTTGGCCTAGTTTCTTTGTCTAGATATTTATCTACCTTTGCTCGCTTGAAGGCCTCTTTTAGTAATTGAGCATCCCTTCGGTCAGATAAAAATTTATATTAAAAGTTTTATGCAACATGAGGGTTGGGATGCGAATCTTATTTTGGTTGCAGTTGTTATAGCATACTCTTAGGGCGCGATTTTGAATTTTTTGTAGCTTTGTTGTTTGCGTATTGTTTGTATCATGTATCAATGTACCTCCGTAGTCAAGAAAAGGCAGTATTTTGGTTTTATAAATCATTGCTGCTTGCTAGCAGTTTATGTATTTACGTATATATGAGAGTAGATGTGTGTGGTATGCGGATTTTTTCACGCTACTTTTGATATGGTCAAGATAACTTAGTGTTTCGTCTAGTATTACTCCTAAATATTTGAAGCTGGTTACCTGCTCAAGTATTGTATCGTTTAGTGTTAGGTCCAGTTGGCTTACATTTTTTAGTTTGTGTTTGGTGCCAAAAGCCATTGTCTTCGTCTTTTTCCCATTAATGGATAATCTGTTAAGGTTACACCAGTAGAGGGTAGTGACTTAGTCTCGGAACCCCCAGTCATCTGTTGATCACGGAAAGTGGTAAGACACTTTCAGCGACTAGGGGATACGCTACAAATATATATAAGGTGATAAATAATAAATATAATAATTAATTACAAAAATAAATGGAATAATAATAATAATTAGATATAAAGGAAACCAACTATATTAAACAAAATTATATAAAAAATCACATAGCTGCTGTGTTGTCTGCTCTGGTGGCCAGTGCACCCTCCCACCTCCCGGTGCGCAGTGAATGTCGAGGTCACTGCATAAATTAGGGTCACGTAATGGTAGGGCTACACTGGCCACCAGAGCAGACAACTGCAACGACGAAATTCAAACGCAGATATCTTCGGAGATATGCAGCCGATTTTTTTCATATTTGGTATGATTACAGGTTGTATGTATACCTTACTCGTGCTGAAATTTCATCGCTTAATTCTTACGGGAAGTGAAGTTCCGCATTCTGTACGACATGTCCATAGATGTCTTAGGTCTAAGACAGTTTGCAAGACATTTTCAATCACATGACCCTAAGATTATCGTGACTATAGCACACCTCACACCACCCTTAGTGTCTTAGACCTAAGATCTTGGCCAGATTGGCTAAGATATCATGTCTATAGGACACTGACAGCTCTAAGATGTCTTACATATCGATTGTCGTGACTGAAAAACAGGGCCATTGTTTCCATCAGCTGGGCCGTGGATTGAGAGCTGGTGTCTGCGGGGTAGTCCAGTTCAGCGGTCTGCTACACTTCTGATGCTCTAACTAAGGAACCTCTGTAGGTGCTGGGTTGGAACTGGGTTGTAATGTGCTCCGCCCTCCAGTCGCTGGGTGGTACTGAGCTACCAGAGCTCTTGGATGTGGAATGTTCCGGAGCATGGGAAGGCACAGCCAAGGGCAGTGGTCCTTTCTGTTTTGGTGCTGCTCTGTGACAGGCTTTGCTGGAGGGGGTGACTAGTGACTCAACCACTTCACACTGCAGTATAGAGGTCCGACTAGTCACTTAACCTCTCTCACACTTTACATTGCAGTATAGAGACCTGACTAGTCACTCAACCTCTCTCACACTTTACACTGCAGTATAGAGACCTGACTAGTCACCCAACCTCTCTGACACTTCACACTGAAGTATAGAGACCTGACTAGTCACTCAACCTCTCTCACACTTCACACTTTACACTGCAGTATAGAGGTCTGACTAGTCACTCAACCTCTCTCACACTTTACACTGCAGTATAGAGATCTGACTAGTCACTTAACCTCTCTCACACTTCACACTGAAGTATAGAGGTCTGACTACTGACTCAACCTCTCTGACACTTCACACTTCACACTGCAGTATAGAGACCTGACTAGTCACTCAACCTCTCTCACACTTCACACTTTATACTGCAGTATAGAGGTCCGACTAGTCACTCAACCTCTCTGACACTTCACACTGAAGTATAGAGACCTGACTAGTCACTCAACCTCTCTCACACTTCACACTTCACACTGCAGTATAGAGGTCTGACTAGTCACTCAACCTCTCTGACACTTTACACTGCAGTATAGAGGTCTCACTAGTGACTCAACCACTTCACACTGCAGTATAGAGACCTGACTAGTCACTCAACCTCTCTCACACTTCACACTTCACACTGAAGTATAGAGACCTGACTAGTCACTCAACCTCTCTCACACTTTACACTTCACACTGAAGTATAGAGACCTGACTAGTCACTCAACCTCTCTGACACTTCACACTGAAGTATAGAGACCTGACTACTGACTCAACCTCTCTCACACTTCACACTTCACACTGCAGTATAGAGATCTGACTAGTCACTCAACCTCTCTGACACTTTACACTGCAGTATAGAGGTCTGACTAGTCACCCAACCTCTCTCACACTTTACATTGCAGTATAGAGACCTGACTAGTCACTCAACCTCTCTCACACTTTACACTTCACACTGCAGTATAGAGATCTGACTAGTCACTCAACCTCTCTGACACTTTACACTGCAGTATAGAGGTCTGACTAGTCACCCAACCTCTCTCACACTTTACATTGCAGTATAGAGACCTGACTAGTCACTCAACCTCTCTGACACTTTACACTGCAGTATAGAGGTCTGACTAGTCACTCAACCTCTCTCACACTTCACACTGCAGTATAGAGACCTGACTAGTCACTCAACCTCTCTCACACTTTACACTTCACACTGCAGTATAGAGATCTGACTAGTCACTCAACCTCTCTGACACTTTACACTGCAGTATAGAGGTCTGACTAGTCACCCAACCTCTCTCACACTTTACATTGCAGTATAGAGACCTGACTAGTCACTCAACCTCTCTGACACTTTACACTGCAGTATAGAGGTCTGACTAGTCACTCAACCTCTCTCACACTTCACACTGCAGTATAGAGACCTGACTAGTCACTCAACCTCTCTGACACTTTACACTTCACACTGCAGTATAGAGATCTGACTAGTCACTCAACCTCTCTGACACTTTACACTGCAGTATAGAGGTCTGACTAGTCACCCAACCTCTCTCACACTTTACATTGCAGTATAGAGACCTGACTAGTCACTCAACCTCTCTGACACTTTACACTTCACACTGCAGTATAGAGATCTGACTAGTCACTCAACCTCTCTGACACTTTACACTGCAGTATAGAGGTCTGACTAGTCACCCAACCTCTCTGACACTTCACACTGCAGTATAGAGGTCCGACTAGTCACTCAACCTCTCTCACACTTTACACTGCAGTATAGAGGTCCGACTAGTCACTCAACCTCTCTCACACTTTACACTGCAGTATAGAGGTCCGACTAGTCACTCAACCTCTCTCACACTTTACACTGCAGTATAGAGATCTGACTAGTGACTCAACCTCTCTGACACTTCACACTGCAATGTAGAGATCTGACTAGTCACCCAACCTCTCTCAAACTTTACAATGGAGGAGTAAGTAGCAACGTGCATGTGGCCGTCACTCAGTGGGAAAAACAACAAATCACTCAAACATTGATCTTTAACCCATTCATGGAAATATTGCATATATATATAATCATGAAATTATCACAGAATATAGATGGATGAAATCGATAATAAGATTACTGATTGCATATTTTATCACATCCTAAATCTATAGAACTATTACAGTAGGCCTGAGACCTAGTCAGATATTTCTCAAGGAGCGCCCGTTCATCATACCTTATATCAAAATACACCTTCTGAAAGCTAGGATTCAGGGGTCTGTTTAACATCATACGAACGAGACTTTGAAAGCTCGTACGGGGGTCGTCCAGCCAGTCTCGTTCAACAAGTGTCTCGTTTGGCCAGGGCCGAGCCCCGTCACTCATCAGTCCTCACTCCCCAGTCCGCCCTCAACAGTCCTCACTCACCAGTACTCAATCACCAGTCTACAATCAACAGTCCTCACTTAACACTATTCACTCACCAGTACCCACCAGTTCTCACTAACAAGTCCCCACTCAGCAGTCCTTACTGTCCAGATCACACGAAACAGCCCTTATTCAACAGTACTCACTCACCAGTATCAACCAGTTCTCACTCAACAGTCATCACTAGACAGTTCTTATTTAACAGTACTAACTCACCAGTATACACCAGTGGTCTCTCACCAGTCCACACTTAAAAGTCTTCACTCACAAGTCTGCACTCACCAGTCCTCAATCAACAGTTCTCACTCAAGAATGTGTACTCAACAGTTCTCACTCAACAGACTTCACTCAATAGTACTCACTAGTTCTCACTCACCAGCACTCACTTACCAGTACAGTAGAACCCCCCTTAACGGCCACCCCGCGTAAGCGGCCACCCCGCGTAAGCGGCCACCCCGCGTAAGCGGCCACCCCGCGTAAGCGGCCACCCCGCGTAAGCGAGCACCCTGTGTAAGCGGACACCCCGCGTAGGCGGACACCCCGCATAAGCGGCGACCCCGCGTAAGCGGCGACCCCGCGTAAGCGAGCACCCCGCATAAGCGCCCACCCTGCGTAGGCAGACACCCCGCATAAGCGGATACCCCGCGGAAGCATGGTCTGCATGTAACGGAAAGTAACGCAATGTAACGCAAATGCGGTAATGAGTTTGTTTAAGCAGGTTTTGATAGTTATGGACATTTTTGATAGTTATGGACGTTTTGATAACTATGGACATGACAAATGTAATGGTATCACGGTAATGGTAGGATGTAACGGCGTAGAATGGTTACATAGTAACAGCATTAAGATGCATGTGTACTAGCATGTAACACTAACTAGTGGTTAGTGTTTAGGGTGTAACGCAACTAGAATGGTAACATGGTCAACGTGGTAACAGAGCTCAGTAAAGGTAACGCTTCTAACGTTCTAACTCGGTAATGGGGTTAAAATGGTAATGAGATAACTGTAATACGGTAACCAGGTCAGAATGGTAATGCGGTAACTGGGTTAGAGTGGTAATGCACTAATGGTAACTTAACTGAGTAAGAATGATAACGCTGTAACCGTGTTAAAATGGTAGTAGAATAATGTCTGGTGATTTTTAAATAGTTTTTAGTCAAAACTGGTTTCTTGGGATGTATTCTAATTCTACATGAGTGAATTTAACAATGACGATTTTATAACAGATATATATGTATAATATGACCCATGTTCCAAAAAAGGGTGATCTTAAAACACTGTTAATTACAGTGAACTGAATGCGGTATAACATCATAATTCAGCTATATAGATTCTCCTTATTTTAATTTATAATGTGTTAATTCAACAAAATATTGTGATTGGGGGGGGGAGGGGGGGGGCATAGGGGGGAATCTGTTTTGCAGTCTGTTTTGCCTTTCGAAATGGTCCCGGAAGTTGATATTTAGTGCGGGATGCATCCCCTACTGGTCCCCTGCCTGTCACGGTCACCTCCAGCGGACGATCCCTCGTATGGATTCATATAGGTCAAACGTAAGAGAATCTGTAAGAGCGATAGACCCTGCTCTGGACGACATGCCTTATTAAACCACATTGGACGAGAATCCTCCAGAAGGTCGTCCCTCGCCCTGTATCTCGTATCGTCCAGGTACAGTCTCGCTCGTCCGATGTTAAACAGACCCCAGGGCCCTGTTTTTCAGTCGAGACAATTTCATCTTGAGACCATTTGAAAGACAAACTTTTTTTCAGTTGAGACAATCTCTGGGGATCTCAGCCTGAGACTGTGATGCGACCGTTTCGGGTGATTTCAGTGTTTTTCAGTTGTGATGATCTCAAGGGATCTCAAGTGAAATGATCTCCCAAACGGTCTCAACCTGAGACCAGTTGATACTTGTCCATACTTATTTTTTTAGGTGCTAAAACTCATTCAAATTAGAAAATATTTAGAGCGAATGATACTAATAGTCTGACACACTGCCCCACTCAACCAGCTTGTGTATACCTACTGTAATGCTCGATTTTATTTGAGCAGGGTAGGGTCAAGGTCACTCCATATTTATGAATAACAGCACTACCCATTCACTAAGAAAACCATGTCTGACTCGTAGGATTCGATTGGGTGGACATGGACAATTATTCGCTGTAAATATGGTTTAATCTGAAGAAGTATAAGTGTCTCAAATCAATAATTTCTGAGTGCAGTATCTTGTACCGGAAAGAAGTGATCTCTGGGGATCTCAGCTAAAACGATCACAACCTGAGATCACCCTGAGATCTGCTATGGCGAGCTGAGACCACCTCTGAAAAACACCTGCAGCCATTGATCTCCCAAACAGTCTCAGGATCGCTTATGGATCTCCGCGGATCTCAGTTTGAGATCGTCTCGACTGAAAAACAGGACCCAGGGCTTTCCTGTGAATATACATATAGGAGTAATTGGGTAATAGTTTTTTAGGATTATCACTTGTTCTCAAAGGAATTAGCTTGGGTGGTGTTTAACCCTTTCAGGGCAGAAAATGCCTTGAGGCATTCCCCAACATAGACCTTGAGGCATTCCCCCACAGAGACCGGATAATGCCTTGAGGCATTATTTATGAAATTAAGTAATATTTACCATTTCATTGTTTTATGAAGAAATGATTGATCAATATATCTGAAGCTTTCAGGGAATATATCTATAATATAGTATTTGATATTATTTGGTAAACCAAATAATATAAATAAGAATGATGTGTCATATCACGTGATCAAATAATGGAATATGGGTTTAGACAAAATTTGGCCCGTCCCCTGGAGTTATGCCAATCTAAAGTACCCGCCCAAACCAACAACGCTCTTCCACAGACCCCCGTCTTTAAAGGGTTAAGAACTTACAAGGGAGAAAATAAATGGTCGTTAGATTCTCCTTGGCCCGATATCGTTTAATAGGGGCTAGGAGAATTCCCAAAGGACAAACGAGGGAGAGGATCAATAGTGAGGCATGAAATATTGTTTAACAAATTTATCCCCCAGTGGATGATTGTCCTCCACATGGTCCTACGTCGTCCAAAAACGGACAATTAAGCGACACCTACAGGGGGTGTCATACAGGAAGCTTGTACCTCTGTCCCTGGTAAGATATAATAAATAATCATGGGTATAAGCAGTTTATTTCCACAATGGCGGCCAATATCCTTCATATACCTCCTGCTCCCAGGTGTTTTCAACCACGCAAAAATCCTATCATGATTAATATGAATTAGTATGATTAAGGGCCAGTATGGAACGAAATATCCACAGTTTCACCAACCTATTCTTTTCAATAAAATCTTATTTTTTGTTAATATTTTATGGGATTTAGGATTGAATTAATATCTCAACGCTGAATTCTTAGGGAAAAATAAGAAAAGCATGCGACACTGTGGTATACTATAGTGACACTGTGTCTGACATTCACATCAATGACAAGAGTGAGCAATAACCAGGGAGATGGTCGATTCAATTATGTATTTCGATTAAAACATTATATTTGAGATGTGACAACTGTTCAGGAAAGGTCTAATATATTGTACTACCTATAAAAGATAATTCTATTATGAAAATACATTATAAATATTAATAAATCTTAGCGAAAACTTGATTTTATATTATCCAATGTATCAGAGAACTATCAACGGAAGTAGCCGAAGGACTGAATACACTGGTGCCCTGCCGTGTCCGACGCTGATCTCCTTCCACAGACGATCTGGGTCAAAGTTAGGAGAATTTACAGCAAGGAAAGGAGAGTCCACGCAGGACCTCCCTTATTAAACGATATTCACATGGGATCCTCCCCAATGCCCTCCCTCGCGGCTGATCTCCTATCGTCCAGACCAATTATCCCTTGTAACTTCTTAAACAGCACCCTGGACCTACACCCTGGTCCTGCTGCTCTGTCAGACACAATGTTTAGTTCAATCATTTACTGATAGGTTACCCCACTTTGAATACAAAAAAAATCTATTTTAGCCAATTAGATGACCCTTTGAGCTTCCCTTCAGTGCAAGCACAAAATTTCCATCACCAAAACAAGTTGATCAAGCACCCAGTTGAAAGAAGGAAATGCCTGTCACACACACATGGTTGAATCAAACAGGTTTGTGCCTACACCATTGTAACGAGCATACATAGAGGGTTAATTTGATGTAGGACATGCCATAGTTTGATAGGTATTTCAGGTCAGCATATTGAAATAGCTACACTGAAGAACTAAGTTTGGCAATTCTCTGATCTGGCTGGGGACTTCAGGTTCAAGATAAATTATGTAACTTAGCTATCCAAATTTCTATTTACAAATCAAAGATATGCTTTGCCTTGTATGACATGATCTAGATTAGAGAGGAGTATTATTTGAGTGTTTTTGCGCAAAATCTATGCATCGTTATTACAGATCTTTCTATTATTATGCAAATTAACTATGACATCATCAATATAGATAAAAATAAATATCTCCATTGAATTTGGCATGTGGGAATATCCCTGTATGCTAAATATCATGTCCCTATCACCAATATCTAGAGAGTTATTGTAATAAATCTGCTAATCACTATGTGGTGCCATGCCTTCTACTGTTTTCTATATACTTGATATCCTCAAACTGAATCTTAATTTGACTAGACTTTCCTCCATAATTCTTGAACTACTGGACCGATTTTAAAATTCAAATATCTTTGTGATCCTCTCTTTCCTTTGCATATAGACTTCTAATAATAGATATGAGATTTTTCTGACTAATTGTCTGACTAGTGATTCACCCTGTCTGTGCTCACACTTTACCTTGCAGTATGGAGGTCTGACTAGTGACTCACCCTGTCTGTGCTCACACTTTACCTTGCAGTATGGAGGTCTGACTAGTGACTCACCCTGTCTGTGCTCACACTTTACCTTGCAGTATGGAGGTCTGATTAATGACTCACCCTGTCGTGCTCACACTTTACCTTGCAGTATGGAGGTCTGACTAGTGACTCACCCTGTCTGTGCTCACACTTTACCTTGCAGTATGGAGGTCTGACTAGTGACTCACCCTGTCTCTGCTCACACTTTACCTTGCAGTATGGAGGTCTGACTAGTGACTCACCCTGTCTGTGCTCACACTTTACCTTGCAGTATGGAGGTCTGACTAGTGACTCACCCTGTCTCTGCTCACACTTTACCTTGCAGTATGGAGGTCTGATTAATGACTCACGCTGTCTGTGCTCACACTTTACCTTGCAGTATGGAGGTCTGACTCGTGACTCACCCTGTCTGTGCTCACACTTTACCTTGCAGTATGGAGGTCTGACTAGTGACTCACCCTGTCTGTGCTCACACTTTACCTTGCAGTATGGAGGTCTGCAGATTAACACAGCGGCCTGTGTCCAGGCGTGCTGTCCTTGTGGCTGGAATCGGAGTGACCGCGGTGGTGTTTTTACTGATCACCTTCCTCAGTGACCAGACACCAGAGGAAGCAGGTCCACCACACCACAGGCAGAAGCGTGGTAGTATCTTTGTCTTACCTTCCATGCAGCAACAAAGAGTTGAAGTTGTAATCAAACACAACAAATATAGAAACATGGTCAGTCCTCCTGCCTGCGATATGGAACAAATGGTGAGTTTATTTATAACATCTCAAAAATCGCAAGATTACTACAGCAATATATGTACCGTAAACCCCCCTTATAAGCCGATTTTATTTTAGGGATTTTTGAAAAAATTGGCTTATGCATTCAGGGGTCGGCTTATAACCAGGTTTTATCTAAAATTTATTTCTGGAAAACCCCCAAATCAGTACAAATTTACAAGAAAGTAAAAAGGTATAAAAGTTCATTGAAACGTTTATATTCTAATATAGTGTGGCCAAGAAAGTTCAATAATACAACCAAAAATTTAACAAAACGTTTTGAGTCGGGGAATTTATAGGGGGATGGGGTGCCAGAACTCCAAAGATGGGGCGGGGGGTCAGTGTATAAGCAGGGTTCTCAAACAGTTGAAATGCCCCAAGTCTAATTGAACAAATTGGACGTTAAACTACCCGAACAAATCAAACTGCTGTTGAAGAGACCTACCGTCAAAATGCCTTGAACGCCAAGAATATTGAGTCCTCAAAATCATAATTTGGTTCTGTGTTCTTTAAAGCATTACAATTGCTCATTGAATTAAATTCTGGTATTGGACACCAATATTCTGGCCTTTTCTGGACTTACAACAGCAAATAGAATGAAAATATGTGTTTTCATTAGCATACAGCAGCCTTTGTTATATGTGTACTTTTAATGTCCCCTTTACACATCTGCAATTTTCAACATATTTGTTTCTTTGATAATCTAAAGACTATAAAATATTTTCATATGCAGTTTTGTGCTAGGTGGCCATATTGTGGCATCCCCTAGGAACATTTTGAGCTATTGTTTAGTGTTTTGTGATATCAGGTTCCAGGTATATAACCAATTTTGCTACACCTTCCGCTCATGCTTTTTGACATATCTGACAGCCAGTACTAAAGACATATAGTGCCTAAGGACTTTTCATATGCAGTCTTTTCCTGAGCTGCCATATTCTGGTATCTATTAGACACATTTTAAACTATTTTTTAATGTTCTGTAATTTTAGGATCAAGGGCCTAGTCAAGACAGTTTTAGGCTGAGATCTGCGAAGATATCCTAGAGAATCTAAAACATTTTTTCAAGACAAAAGATGGCACTCGGGCTTGGTGCACCAAGATAGATCGCCGCTAAAATTGTCTTGGCTTGAGACAACTATAGAACTATCTTAGTTTATATAATTCTACTCTTGCCGGATACCAGCTCCAGCACTGGCACGGACATATCAAGTTATTAAGTGATCTCAGGGGTGTATTGCATCAGCCAACTCTGTCATAGGTTAGGTATCAGGCAATCGTGCTGGTGTGGGTTTGGGCCTCCCAAGTCTTCAATCAACAGTCCTCACTCACCAGTCCTCACCCCCCCCCAGTCCTCACCCACCAGTCCTCACTCACCGGTCTTCACTCACCAGTCCTCACTCACCGGTCCTCACTCACCGGTCCTCACTCACCGGTCCTCACTCACCGGTCCTCACTCACCGGTCCTCACTCACCGGTCCTCACTCACCAGTCCTCACTCACCAGTCCTCACTCACCAGTCCTCACTCAACAGTCCCCACTCACCAGCCCTCACTCACCAGTCCTCACTCACCAGCCCTCACTCACCAGTCCTCACTCACCAGTCCTCACTCACCAGCCCTCACTCACCAGCCCTCACTCACCAGTACTCACTCACCAGTACTCACTCACCAGTACTCACTCACCAGTCCTCACTCACCAGCCCACACTCACCAGTCCTTACTCACCAGTCCTCATTCAACAATACTTACTCACCAGTCCTCACTCACCAGTCCTCACTCACCAGCCCTCACTCACCAGTCCTCACTCACCAGTCCTCACTCACCAGTCCTCAGTCACCAGTCCTCACTCACCGGTCCTCACTCACCGGTCCTCACTCACCAGTCCTCACTCACCAGCCCTCACTCACCAGTCCTCACTCACCAGTCCTCACTCACCAGTCCTCACTCAACAGTCCCCACTCACCAGCCCTCACTCACCGGTCCTCACTCACCGGTCCTCACTCACCGGTCCTCACTCACCAGTCCTCACTCACCAGTCCTCACTCACCAGTACTCACTCACCAGTCCTCACTCACCAGTCCTCACTCACCAGCCCACACTCAACAGTCCCCACTCACCAGCCCTGACTCACCAGTTCTCACTCACCAGTCCTCACTCACCAGTCCTCACTCACCAGTCCTCACTCACCAGTCCTCACTCACCAGTCCTCACTCAACAGTCCCCACTCACCAGCCCTGACTCACCAGTCCTCACTCACCAGTCCTCACTCACCAGTCCTCACTCACCAGTCCTCACTCACCAGTCCTCACTCACCAGTACTCACTCACCAGTCCTCACTCACCAGTCCTCACTCACCAGCCCACACTCACCAGTCCTTACTCACCAGTCCTCATTCAACAATACTTACTCACCAGTCCTCACTCACCAGTCCACACTCACCAGTCCACACTTACCAGTCCTCACTCACCAGTCCTCACTCACCAGTCCACACTCACCAGTCCACACTTACCAGTCCTCACTCACCAGTCCTCACTCACCAGTCCACACTCACCAGTCCACACTTACCAGTACTTACTCACCAGTCCTCACTCACCAGTCCACACTCACCAGTCCACACTTACCAGTACTTACTCACTAGTCCTCATTCAACAGTACTTACTCACCAGTCCTCACTCACCAGTCCTCATTCAACAGTCCACACTCACCAGTTTTCACATACCTACCACTACTTCCCAGTCACTTGGCTCTAAGACACCTCTACGACACCTCCAACCTTGTCTTTGGCTGAGACCGTTTTGGAGCCAATTTGAGCTAAGATACCCTAAGATATCTTGAAAAAATCTTGACTAAAGGACACCTCTAACACCCCTAAGATGTCTCAGCCAAAGATATCTCTAAGATCCTCTAAGATATCTTGTCTATAGCACACTTTTGTCTATAAAAGTGCCGCTCGCTGTTGCCGGCCTCTCACTTTGAAATGCCACGTGCTTCTGGCGAGACTTCACTCGAGTTTTGAAACATCTCCCAGGTCTGTAGGAGGCTCTGGGGATCTTTAGGGTTTGCCAACCACTGCTGCACCTGATTTTAGGATGGAATCTCCTTCCTGTGACGCTTGCTACTCTACCTCATCAGCTGTGGCAGTAGTATGTGAAACCATAGTTATGGTGACAATACGGGGTAGATTTATGAGTTGTTTCGGAGAAATTCATTCTGAACGAGCCGGCATGGCGAGTTCAGAACAAATTTCTCTACTCGAGCGGTGCAGGGGTCTGACAGGGGTTTTGCATTTGTTGACATCGACGAGTCACTTGCTTGGCCTGTGAACGTATCAAAATCGATATTTCTCGCATATCTAAGCTATCTAAAGTGTATCACGTAATTCGTTATCATATTCCACCTCGATGTTTGATGTATTTTCGCACTAACTCGCTGCGTGGTTACTGTACGACGCCATGGAACTCGTGAAGTGAAAGGATCCGCCATTTTTTAATCTTGCGCCTAGAATTCTGTTGTCGGCCTCTCGACCAATCAAAATGCATTATTTCTTTAAAGCGTGCAATCTGTAGCTCAAAGCGTGCAGGTTAGGCTCATAGCATGCATTTTGTCACTCAAAGCGTGCAATCTGTTGGTATCCAAAGGCACCAGTACAACGTTTCACAGCATACAGTGCAATCTGTGTATAGTTACTATACCCATAGGAGCAGTATGTATTTACTCTGACTTTATGCAGAGTGTTATGAATTCAAGTTCTTTTACTAGTATAAAGAGTGACAACAAACAGACAAACAAATGATGATGGTTGAGGAATTTTAATCATTTAAATGTATATTGTAATATATATATATATTGATTAGGCATAGTCTGGCCCTCTGGTCTGGGTAACTGGACTGGATAGGTCGTCTATCAGCAAAGTAAAGCTGTAAAATAAAAGAGGTATAGGTCAGTGAAATGTGAAACAAACTTTTACTCTATCATAGAAAAATATTAAATGTATCTCAGTAATATATCAAAGGAAGACTAGAAAGGCTATCTGAATAACACCCCTACACTCCCCACATATACATAAGAAAATCAGGCAAAGTGTATACCTATCAGCAAAGTAGAGCTGTCACAGCTTTCAGCGGGCAGTGTCTGGTAGGTCTGGTACAGTGTAGCCCCTCTGTAGAATGGTGGTGAAGGTGGCAGCACTGGAGCAGGATTCACTGGAGCAGGGCCTCCGGCTGAGGGAGGTTCCTGTAGAGGTAGCCCGGTCCTACACCTTCTACAGGGAGAGAGGATCTCTCCAGAAGTCAGGTTCTAGCTGGTCTTTTATACACCTGTGGTGGATTGTCGGTGCCGGTCTGTCTGGAACATAATTGCTCCAAAGCAATCAACAGGTTGTCAAGTGATTCAACCCAATCAAAGTGCAAGGTGAAGGTCACTCAGTCCAGTGGTCAGGTCACTCTCCCAGCATTCTTGTTATAACACTCTCCAAGCATAGTAACTATTATACAGTACACACAACTACCTTCAAATCTTTAGTACAGTGAAGGTAAAGGAATATTATACAGACCACCATTAATCTATTAAATATATTACTGAGAATAAAGCTGCACTAATATGTGCTATAAAATCATAATAAGTTTCTGAAAAAAAGCCAATTTCTCAGACCATATGACCAGGTTTATCCCAATGAATATAATTCATATAAAAAAAACAAATTAGGGATTTGTAACACAGAGGTATATAATAATAATTGCTGACGGCATGGCCAGTGTGGATGGGGCATGCTCTCTGCACCTTGACTGGGTTGTTGCGGCCACCTAGCAGGCTCTTCCTGCACGCCTTTCCCATCCGAGCACCCCCAATGGTGCTGTATGTCTAGGCTGTAAAATCTGATTATATAAAGCCAATACGGGAAATTACGTTGTCAAAAACCTAGGATCGGCCGGCGTAAATTGGCTAATGCTTCGGCAAACCTCCCACAGTGCCAGCCTCAGGTTCTGACTGTTTATGATCAGGATTTTGGTGAGTCTACACATATTTTCTGATACTCTAATGATGTTTAAAATGCATATGCTTAGAACAGGTTTAATCCCATACTGATTTTCAATCATTATTCTTGTGCAAAGCCTTTCACGGCAGGCCTATGTCAGGTCGTCGCAGTTGGACAGTGTCCACGAAGATGGTGTCACGGGCATGTTTGTCTTTTGTCGAATGTCAACCAGATGTTGAGATGGCAAATAATGCGATTATAGCTCTCTTTCCTTCAAAATATTGCTTGGGATGGGTGTGTTTTCATAAATCACCCATAATATTCTGTACCATGCTATCAAACATTTTCCTGGGGGCTTTGAGCACAACCAGAACATTATTTCACAGTTGCTAAATTTCTGGTAATTGGTTGGTCAATTCTTTGGTCACATGAAAATAACTCTATATGCTCCAAGGAGCATACAAAACTCTGTATGCCCGTTAGTGTGACATACAGAAACTCAATGTTAAACCTATGGGATTTTATATTAGGGGTAGAATAAAGATCAATATACCAAAGATTCCGGAGACTGGTTTTGTATCCAGTAGGTTTAGTGATAGTTTATTCTACATCCTCTTAACTTACCAAAAGATATCCGAACTAACCTATGTGATACATACCACATAGGGTAGTGCAGTCTCACTCTTACGGTCCGGACTAATCTAGTTCTCACGAAGTGATCCACAAAACACCTAGAACTGGCGGATCACAACAATAGTACACAAATAAAAAAGGCTGCTGTAGGCCACTGAAAAGAAATATTTTTATTCTGTAAGCTGTTGTGAGTCCAGAAAGGACCAGAATATTGAGTCCAATACCAGAATCTAACTCAATGAGCAATTGAACTATAGGCCTTTAGGCATTTTGACACTAGGTCTCTTTAACAGCTGTTGTCATGGTAATCCAACCAGGGGGGGGGGGCAGCCATTTCCTTGGATAAGGCCCTTTTCCAGATTGCCATTATTTTTTACTGTATTGCAGTTTTATAGTTTTGCTTGTCATAGATTTTAGCACTAAGTCCATTTAGGGCTTTATCTATAGCGGCATATTTTAAATAAGAATCTTTGTATTTTAAGTTTAGGTATGTTTACATGGTATTCCGAAATAAAAATGATAGCAGTGAAAATAAAGCTTTTCACATTACATTTGCATGTTGACATGTTTATATTCAGGTATGGAACGATCAATTGCAAAAACATGCTGAAGACTCTGGAAAAAAATGTAATTCTCCTGACCCTAACCGCCTTAATGTGACTGGGTTCGGTGAAGTTGGTGAAAACAAGGCAACATTTCCATCCGCTCAAGCGTTCCTGACTTCAATGGATGCTGCTATGGCACAGTGGGTTTCTGAACTGGCCAATTATCATTATGATAATAATTCGTGTACAGGCAGCTGTGACAACTATAAACAGGTAATGCATTCTCCTTTCATTTTATCGGGTGTTAGCATCATGATTTACAACTTACAAACAACCCAATTAAAATGGTCATCGTTAAAGGGAAAACTTCCGAAGGAGAAACCAAGTTACCTACTTCAATTAAACTCTGAATTGTTTCATTCAAAATAATGTAACTACCAAAGTAATCAAAATAATTGGTGGCTTCATTTGAGACCCACCTCAATATAAAATCATAGTAACTAGTGTGGAAATATGACAGGTGTTTTGACCAAAGCAGCAAACAGTCTGGCATTGAGCAATGTTTGGAGTTTGTTAGAGAAATAGTGTCATTGTAACATTGCACAGAGGTTTGAGACGTTTTCTTGTCCTTGTTTGATAAAATATAGATGATTTGGAATGCCAGTGCCAATGTTGGCTGTGCGGTGGTTGATTGCGAAGGTGCATGGGTCACGGTTTACTGCTACTATGGACCTGCGTAAGTTGACAATTACTTTTAAATGCTTAATGACTAAATATAGCATAGAAAGACAACATGAGAGAGAATACAATATCATTATGATATCTAGGGAAAGTAGCATCTCTTCTTATAAAAAAAATCGATAATTCAAAAAATGTTATGTTTATAAATTGGTTTATATTGGTCTGGGCCCAGCTATGATTGAGTGGCCACTCCAGTCCAGTAGACATTCCAAGGACCATTGGGGAGTCACCTTTTGATGCTGAAGCACAGGAGTACATATATGTGCTGTTTCTGCTGCATTTTCTAAGAAAATTTTAGTCTTCTGATGTCAAAGATACTTGTGCTCACCGAAGGGTGGTGTCATATATTGTCACCATCTTCTCAGAAAGAAGGATGTTGTAATTAAATTTCTTCAGTGTCATCCAGTTCTCCCCACAATAAGACTGTCAAGTTATATATAAGAACGCTGGGGCCAGGGAGCATTTGTGGATGGCACATACATGAACCATTGGGTATACCTGGTACAAACTAAAGATGACACAGCACAAAAACCATAAGTTTATCCCTCTATCCACAATCGCTGAAGTGCACATATCGGCGGTCAATCGACTTGTTTTCACTTGTATACACCTCTTATCCACACCAGTGCATGAGGCGTATTCAAAACTGTTTCCTTTTGTATACAGAGGCGTCTTGGCTGTATTTCCCACCTGGCATATGTGAGAGGAAATATACTCTGCGCCATATATATATGCCAGGCTCATATTGATAGAAAATAAAAAAGGTTCACCCCTGGTGCCTCCCACCCGTCTGTGTTGGTAGAGTTGGCTTAGTGTGAAACCCTCGCCTCCACTGCCCCTGCAGCCACCCTCACCGCCCCCCTCACCGCCCCCCTCACCGCCCCCCTCACCGCCCCCCTCACCGCCCCCCTCACCGCCACCCTCACCGCCCCCCTCACCGCCCCCCTCACCGCCCCCCTCACAGCCACCCTCACAGCCACCCTCACCGCCACCCTCACCGCCCCCCTCAACGCCACCCTCACCGCCCCCCTCACCGCCACCCTCAACGCCCCCCTCAACGCCCCCCTCACCGCCCCCCTCACCGCCCCCCTCACCGCCACCCTCACCGCCACCCTCACCGCCCCCCTCACAGCCCCCCTCACCGCCACCCTCACCACCCCCCTCACCGCCACCCTCACCGCCCCCCTCACCGCCACCCTCACAGCCACCCTCACAGCCACCCTCACAGCCCCCCTCACCGCCCCCCTCACAGCCCCCCTCACCGCCACCCTCACCGCCACCCTCACCGCCCCCCTCACAGCCACCCTCACAGCCACCCTCACAGCCACCCTCACAGCCACCCTCACAGCCCCCCTCACCGCCCCCCTCACCGCCCCCTCACCGCCACCCTCACCGCCACCCTCACCGCCACCCTCACCGCCCCCCTCACAGCCCCCCTCACCGCCACCCTCACCGCCCCCCTCACCGCCACCCTCACCGCCACCCACACCGCCACCCTCACCGCCCCCCTCACCGCCCCCCTCACCGCCCCCCTCACCGCCCCCCTCACCGCCCCCCTCACCGCCCCCCTCACCGCCCCCCTCACAGCCCCCCTCACAGCCCCCCTCACCGCCACCCTCACCGCCCCCCTCACCGCCCCCCTCACCGCCCCCCTCACCGCCCCCCTCACCGCCCCCCTCACCGCCCCCCTCACCACCCCCCTCACCGCCCCCCTCACAGCCCCCCTCACAGCCACCCTCACAGCCACCCTCACAGCCACCCTCACAGCCACCCTCACAGCCACCCTCACCACCCCCCTCACCGCCCCCCTCACCGCAACCCTCACCGCCACCCTCACCGCCACCCTCACCGCCACCCTCACCGCCACCCTCAACGCCCCCCTCACCGCCCCCCTCACCGCCACCCTCACCGCCCCCCTCACCGCCACCCTCACCGCCCCCCTCACCGCCCCCCTCACCGCCCCCCTCACCGCCCCCCTCACCGCCACCCTCACAGCCCCCCTCACCGCCCCCCTCACAGCCACCCTCACAGCCACCCTCACCGCCACCCTCACAGCCACCCTCACAGCCACCCTCACAGCCCCCCTCACCGCCCCCCTCACCGCCCCCCTCACCGCCCCCCTCACCGCCCCCCTCACCGCCACCCTCACCGCCCCCCTCACCGCCCCCCTCACCGCCACCCTCACCGCCACCCTCACAGCCACCCTCACCGCCACCCTCACCGCCCCCCTCACCGCCCCCCTCACCGCCCCCCTCACCGCCCCCCTCACCGCCCCCCTCACCGCCCCCCTCACCACCCCCCTCACCGCCCCCCTCACAGCCCCCCTCACAGCCCCCCTCACAGCCACCCTCACAGCCCCCCTCACAGCCACCCTCACAGCCACCCTCACCGCCCCCCTCACCGCCCCCCTCACCGCCACCCTCACCGCCACCCTCACCGCCACCCTCACCGCCCCCCTCACCGCCCCCCTCACCGCCACCCTCACCGCCCCCCTCACCGCCCCCCTCACAGCCACCCTCACCGCCCCCCTCACCGCCCCCCTCACCGCCACCCTCACAGCCCCCCTCACCGCCCCCCTCACAGCCACCCTCACAGCCACCCTCACAGCCACCCTCACAGCCACCCTCACAGCCCCCCTCACCGCCCCCCTCACCACCCCCCTCACTGCCCCCCTCACAGCCACCCTCACAGCCACCCTCACAGCCACCCTCACAGCCACCCTCACAGCCACTGTCATGTGTGTTGATAGACGTTGCGGAGGCCGACGGGCAGCCGCATTCACTATGCAGGTGTGCTTAGTGAGAAACCCTCCCCCAGATGCCCCCGTCCGGTTGTTAGTAGTGGAGTAGGTGTTCTCAGTCCTCTCCCGACTGCGGGGTGAGGGGGATGAGGGAGAGGTAGAGGAGTGGGGGGTGAGGTGTGGGTAAAATGAATTTAGGAGTCAACCTTAAGATTAGACGGGGCCATTATATAATGAGCCAAGACTTCCCACATATAGCATAAAACGGTAAAAAAAAAAAACATAGTACAGGGTTTATTATATGTAATTAATCAATTTATACTCGATCAAGTTTTATAAAGGTAGTATAGAGTAAATTGGTAATATAAGATTGCAATTTTCATATAATACAGACTTGGATGGTTAATGGCAAATGAAATATGCTACCAGTAGTATCCCCAAGTGGCAGAGATCGGAACTATTAGATAGTGGTGTAAACACAACAGAATCAGGCATATATAAGAATCACAAAAGCATACCTATGTATGCCGGGTATATACATGTATAAAGTGGTTAGTTTCGTGCAGTGTGAGATATGAGCTGGGAAAACCAAGTCTGGACTAGATGCCAACTCCTTCATCCCAGCCAAGCAGTGGATCAAACACGCGAGTCTCCTCTGAGACAAAATTGAATACAATTGGATTTGTCTCAAATGCCAGTCACCTAGAGGACTCAATACAATTGGTCGCAAATATGTATAAGAACGTCAAAGATTCTTTTCCCCCAAAAAAATTTTTTTAGTGAAGATACACACAATAACATATACTTCAAGTGTACAAAACCACCTAAATCATAATTTTCGTATTCAAGTAATATTGACAAACTAGTCAGTGCACCGGGCAAAAGGAAGTTTAGTTTAAAATCTGGTATGCAAATTAGTGGAAGTTAGCACTTCTTTTGTGTGTATCTAATGTGATAACTGTGTCTTTGCTCTCGGGACATTTGTAGATATAGTCTATGACATATGTCTGTACATCATTCACTCTATCATATCCATTCATGTTGAAGTGTTTTGGCAAGTCACTGTTCCCTTTGTTCGGTCAGATACTTCTGAGGTGTTCTGACAGTCTTTCCTTTAGTTTCCTTTTTGTTTGTCCCACATACTGGGATCCACATCTCTTGCATTCGATGCAGTATATATATGATGTTTGAACTGTTGCAAGTCACATTACTCTTGCAACGGTGTGTTGTGCCTTTGGTGTTGGACTTGATTGTTTTGCTCTTGTTGATCATGGGGCAATATCTGCAGTTTTTGCTGTTGCATTTATTTTCCGATTTTTCTTTTTCTGGAGTGGTTTTTTTTCGGTAAACCATTTTGACTATTACTAGATGGTCTCAGAGGTTCTTCAGTCTCCTATGCCCTTTGATCAGTCTTGATCTATGGAGATATTTGGTGGTACTGAACTTTCCCAGTATCTCTCAGTTCTTTAGACCTATTGGGGGAGTGCCTTGTGTCAATGTCGGTAGGTACTGATGAGAAATACTTTCTTTTTGTTGTCTTTCTCTTTAGTGCTTTTTGCCAGGGCTTTATCTATCTGTACCTCGTCTACCATCTTTTTGCACTCCTGTAGGAGTGCAGCAGGGTATCCCGATCTTTGAACTCTTCTATTATTGTTATTGCATTGAGTTTGTAGCCCCCATCTCTGGACCCGTTTGCCCAGCAGTAGTTGTGGGTATGGGATGCTGTTGCCTTGTGCGATTGGGTGGGCCGAGTCATATCTCAGATATGTTTTCTCATCTGTAGGTTTTAAGTGCCAGATCCACTAAGGCGATTTTACATGCAAATTTGGGTTCGCAGACGTTCGCATGGACATGCGAATGCCTTGCGACAATGTCTAATATATTGAATATTATCGCATGGGATTCGCACAGTCGCATGGATCACAGACACATTCGCTTGGTCACCTTAGTGGATTTGGTGCTTTACATATGGATCTGTGTATAGATATCCCTGTTGGTCTACCTTCATGGTTGTGTCAAGAACTTTGAGACTTCTTTTGTGAATTTCATGCTGTGGTGTGACTCGTTGAGGTAGCTATACCATTTGGATAGTTCCTCTTCCCTGTGTTGCCATATGAAGAAAATTTCCTCCAGGGCCTCCATATACAGGTTTGCTTACGATGGGGCTAGTCTTGTCCCAATCGCTAATCTGCATACAGTTGGTTTCATTGAATTGGATGTTGTTGTTTTCCAGTACCAGTGTGAGTAAGTCAGTTATCCTATTTTTTTTAGGAAATTGGTGGTGTCCTTTATGTAGGGCTTGATCTTGGGTATCTCGGGCTTTAGGTAATGGTCTGGGAATTTAGAGATTTTCTCTGTTGCGCACCCATTGGTGGAGACCACCGGTCATGGTGGCACTACCCCCTTGGGAACTTTAGGGAGGAAATACACCCGGGGAGCTCGAGCTTGTTCAGTTTTAAAGGCTTCTCCCATGTTCTTTCTGCACTACCATTTGGTCAATTTTTGATGTTAACATTGATTTTGGCATTGAAAACATTAGTGGGGTCCTCTCTAAGTATGAGTATACTTTGCTATCTTCTAGTTGCCTATGTGCCTTCCTCGACATAGTTTGATATTTGGTGAATACTGTGGTGCCCCCTTTATCAGCTGGTATGATAGTGATATCCCTTTCTTTTGACAAAGATTTGAGAGAGGCGATGCGCTCCGCTCGTGGTGCAGGTTACTCATCCCTCCTGTCTGGGATACTTACGATTGAGTCATCCACTTGAGTGTACGCGCAGTACCAGGCCCTTCGTCAACTGTGCGACAACCTCACTCTGGTAGAGTGTACAGTGCAGATGGAATTTGCAGAAAACTGGGTTGTGAGCTACCCCGATAAACCAGAGTTGAATGGGAGCTCTTTGAACTTGATGAGCCATCTTCACCAAAAGAAAACTTACCAGCCAGCAGTGTCATGTCACCAGCTATAAGGTCTTGGCTTTCTGCTGTCTATCATAGCAAGTGGTGCATCAACAGTGATGCTGACAGTGCTGAGGTATCTTTCCTTTAGCCTGGGTGTCACAATATTTATTTTCTGATGCTTAAATTCAGTATTTCTGAATTGTGAGTAAAATTGTTCATATCATAGACATAGAAATATTTATAACAACTCGACGAAGATTTGGCACACTTAAAGTTTAGTATTGCTCCTATCATTACTGTGAAGTATTTCTTTGTTCTTTATATAGGAGGGACCAGAGAGGATTTGTGAGGACAACATGTTTCAAATATTCTGGGTGAAAAATCAAATTGTACTGTAACAAGCGTAAAAACTGAGCTGCCTTGAGAAAGTCAGTATAATTGGTAACTACATACAGCTCAGATGTTGCTCTAAAATAAATAAAGGTTGTTTAATTGATCATCTGAATTTTTTTAAATCTTGTTTTGTGTTGGCCCATAACTCTGAATTGTACATTTTGAAGAAATCTGACCCATATCCTTTTTCAGCATTGTGCAACCTTATGAGGCATCATGTGTGGTACTTAACTTCCAGAGAAATCCAGCAAATAGCTTTGCAAGGAGTTTCTCATAATTGAGGGTTATGGCACATTGATTAAGGTGTTCATTTAGTCATCTCTTCTTGAAGATTAGAAATATCTTCTTCTTCACAAAAGAAGCATTCCACTTTTGGAATGTCCACAGATTTTCGTCTCTTGCTCATCCATTGCTCCCGAGGTGCTTGACAAAGCCCTCTTTGTTTGTGCTTGTTCTAACTTAGTGATATTGAGCATTAATCGGGAACTCTGGTGATATTTAGCTTTTTTTCATATCAGAGTGGGCTCTATACCTCCAACTTTATCCAGCCTTGATGGGTTAAATGCTAACAGTTTCTTGATGGCATGAAACAGTGTTACATAACTTGCAATATTACTCTACCCAGCAGGATCTTGCTTCCTCTGCAATGAACTTAGAGGTGTTTCATTGCTCTTTTCCTGCTGACAAAGCAGTCAGTTTTTTATATTGAAACTTCATCTATCATTAGACGGTAAAGGCCGAGGGTTTATCCTTTTACTGCCTTTTGCTCTCTTTGATATATGGGATACAAATAGATTCATTGAACTGCCCTACACCTAGCCTGACCGTTCATCCAATGCCATTTGAATCCTGTATGATCTGTACACAAACAGAAAAACTTCAAAAGCTCCTGTTATCCTTGGCTTGGCTCTCCTGTGTTGGCACTTTCTGTCAGGTACAACTGCCTGATATCTTATTAGGGACTTATTAGAAAGCATTGAGGATCCTAACTTATTATTTAACCCCATGCTGAGTTCCACAGCAGTGTCTGGCAATAGTGTACCATGGTAGTGAGCAACATACACTCTCTTCATAATTCCCGAATGCCTTTCAATTTAAAACTTGTCTTCTCAATGCCACTGCTCTGCCTCCTTGATGAACTTCCACTTCTCAGCTAAAGTGTTTCATCTGCTCAGAGCAACTTGTTTTAAGGTGCCAGAAACCCACCTTCCAGACAACTGCAAAATTACCCCTGCCCTGGGAAGGCTAGGGTGGACACTTAACTGCCAGAGGTTGTGTGGTTTGCAACTCATCAAGGTATTTTGTAGGCAATGAGAGCTCATCTTCATTGTCACTCCTGCATTAGCAGTCCATTTTAGGTGCAGAACTAAACCCTAAGACGCACGCTCTTCAAAGAATCCTTTGATCAGCCGTTTAGCTGTAAGCACTCTTTTCTGAAACATGCCTGCCCATTTGGTGGTTATCTAAAAAATGGTTACCATAATTGATTTCTTTCAAAACCAGCATTTTCATTTTAAAAAGGTGACCTACAAAGAACTTTCCTTCCGTATTTCTTGTTTATATTATTGTAGGGGTCAGGGTAGTCGAGCAGCTTTGGGTTTACTTCTCATTAGGTGGTGCGAATGACGATCCTTACTGTGCTGTACGGCTTCCGGATCCATGTATATGAGTCAGTATATAGGCTGGTCCACAGCAGGTTGACAGGTCTTCTTGTGGTGCCTCTCCGTCGAGTGAACACTTGGAGCCTCTGTTATTGGTCAGGTTTTTCCAGAAACCTTTCAGCGGTGAAGAGACCACGGCCTTGTTTTTTAGTCAAGAAAAAAAAAAGGCTGAGACTGTCTTGAGACAAAAGTGTGCTATAGACAAGATATCTTAGAGGATCTTAGAAAAATCTTTGGCTGAGACATCTAAGGGGTGTTAGAGGTGTCTTTTATCCAAGATTTTCTTAAGATATCTTAAGGTATCTTAGCTTAAATTGGCTCCAAAACGGTCTCAGCCCAAGACAAGGTTGGAGGCGTCATAGAGGTGTCTTAGAGGTGTCTTTGAGCCAAGTGACTGAATAGTACTGGTAGGTGAGTGAGAACTGGTGAGTACTATTGGGTGAGGTCTGTTGAGAGGGGACTATTGAGCGAGGACTGTTGAGTGCAGACTGACGAGTGAGGACTGGTGACAGACGATTGAAGAGTGAGGACTGGGAGCGAGAACTGGTGGATACTGGTGAGTGAGTGAGTGAGTGAGTGAGTGAGTACTGTTAAATGAGGACTGATGAGTGAGGACTGATGAGTGAGGACTGGTGAGTGAGGACTGTTGAGTGTGGACTTGTGAGTGAGAACTGGTGTAAGAGGACTGGTGAGTGAGGACTGGTGAGTGAGGACTGGTGAGTGAGGGCTGGTGAGTGAGGACTGGTGAGTGTGGACTGGTGAGTGAGAACTAGTGAGTGTTGACTGGTGAGTGAGGGCTGCTGAGTGAGGACTGGTAATTGAGGACTAATGAGGCCTACCCACACCCACACCCACACCCACACCCACAACAAAATTCTTTTCACCTTTTACAGGTGAAAATGATGTGCCAGCACTGGGGTTTGAACACCCAACCTCCAGCACGATTGCCTGATGCCTGACCTATGACTTCACAGAGTTGGCTGATGCAATACACCCCTGAGATCCCCTAATAACTTGATATGACTGCGCCAGTGCTGAAGCTGGTATCCAGCAAGAGTAGACTTATAGAACCTAAGATAGTTCTATAATTGTTTCAAGCTAATACAATTTTAGTGGTGATCTACCATGGCGCACCAAGACTGTGTCTTTAGGACAGCAGCCATCTTTTATCTAGGAAAAATGTCTTAGATTCTCTAGGATATCTTCGCAGATCTCAGCCAAAGACTGTCTTGACTAAAATACAGGGCCCAGAATCTTTTCCCTTACACTACTTGGTGCCCTGCAGCACAAATGGACTGTAACGACAGGTATAAATAAAAGCTATATACCTGGGCCCTGTTTTTTAGTGACGACCATCGTTACGGGCGACATGTTTTTGCTGTCAGTGTACTATAGTCACGATAGTTTAGGGGGTCGGGTAATTATCACTGCTCTAAGAGACTTAGGGTGGTCTGAGGTGTGCTATAGTCACGAGACAGGTAAGTCACGTGGGTAAATTTGTCTCCCAAACTGTCTTAGACCTAAGACATCTATGGATATGTCGTACCGGTGTGGAAATTCACTTTTACTAAGATTTAAGTGCTGAAATCTTCACACGAGTAAGATATACATATAACCTATGAGCGTACCAAATATAAAGAAAATCGGCCTCATCGTCTCGAAGATATCGGCGTTTGAAGTTTGTCATAGCAAATACTGCTCTGGTGGCCAGTGTGCCCCTACCATCATGTGTACCATCTAATTTATGCAGTGACCTGACATATTTGGGACGATTATAGGATACATGTATCCCTTACTTGTGTTCAAATTTCATCGCTTAATTCTGTCAGGAAGTGGATAAATCCTCTATATACACACAGTGAGGTTTTATAGAACCTGAGACAGTTGTATACTTGAGACACTTTTAGCAGCGATCGTCCGTGCCTCACTACGACACCGTCTATAAAACACCAGCCATCTTTTGTCGTCGGAACTGTCATGAGATCGCTGGTTGGTCTTGGGCCTTCCTGGCCACACAATGGTCGTGACTAAAAAACAGGGCCCTGAAGTGTCCGGAGTCTTGTTTTCTCTTCTAGGTTAAGCTAGGTAGCAGGTTCCACATCTTCTCAGGTTTACCTTGGAACATTCCGAACCAACCCATGCAGAAGCGGTAGCACGGGGTAGCGATTCGTCTCATCCACTGGTGAGGTAGAAATACCCTGGGAGTGAGAAGACACATCCCAGGAACTGGTTGTCTGCTACGTTGTGACCAACTGAGGAGGTATAATGGACATGCGAGGAGAACAGATTGGCGCCACCTGGCGCTTCCCAGAGACACCCGCGCTTCCTGGAAACAGGGCCATCTAGCGTATCGCGGCCGTTAGTGACGTCACGCCAAATGCTCTTCAAAGAGTCCTTTGATCATTTTACGTTATCCTGTTACTTCGCCGACAAAGAATAGTTTTTGTGCATCTCCGACTTCTGAAAATGCTGCCAAAGAAAACGGCCACGGCCAAGACTCAGAAAATATGCAAGAAAACATCGTCAGGAGAGAATAAGACGGTCAAGATGGATAAGAAGATCGAGGATCTTAGCCGCGAGTTGTGAGCTATGAAAAGTGCGGTAATGGCCGTCACACAAGCAGCGGTTGCTAGGCCCCAGGTGGCAGCCTCGTCCCCTAGGCCTATTGCGGAGACTTCGATGCCGGTGCAACAAATTACACCTTCGACTCCTACGGGCCCCCTACGGTCCTTCGACCACGGTTAGCGCTGCTCCTACGGTTCAAAACAATGGATTTACAGCTTCGATGTTGTCTCAACCCTGGATACCAAGGGACGCTCCCACCCTAGGCGTTCCATATCACGACCAGGCAATTGATGACCAAGTTCGACAGCTTCTACAAACAACGGCCCATGTTCTACGGCCCAACCGTGGTAAATTCATAATTCCTTGTCATTATGTTTTATTGCCGAGCCGTAAAGATCACATGAATCTGGGGACCATTAATTTACAAGAGCATATCTGGAGGATTCTCCGCATCGTAGACGATGCCGCAGTGCCATCTGCCATCAAACCTCACATATTGTCTCACCTCAGGGAAGTAGTGGAGGACTGTCTTGATTATGACTTCACGGCCGTTCGCCGTTGGAGCGAGGAAATTTTCATACGGGTAACAGAGGGCCGTTTTGCCCGTGGTTGGGAGGACTGTAATCAATTCCAACACCTTCGCACAGCCATCTCCCGTTCAGAGGCTTCCAGGATTTGCTGCGCGGTGGAGGCACCAGCGGCAAAAAAGAAAAACAAATCAAGGGGCGCCTCCCCAGGCCACCCCCCCTGCAAAGCTTATAACGGAGAAGGGGGGTGCGCGGTTTCTCCCCCCCCCACACGGCAAGCGGGGTTACTGTGGTTCACTGTTGTTCGTATTGCTTCGACAATTTCGGCGCCCACCACGCTCATAGTTACGTGGATTGCCGTATCAGGGCTTGTCATGAGGCAGCCATTCATCTGGCACACCCTTTCGTGGGCAGGCAGGAGCACGACCTGCCGCAGCCAACAACTCAGCTTAATCCTCTCCACCAGGAGGAGAGCCTCTCGGGGGCCGGGGCGGACACCCCCCCCACCGGCAAACCCGGCTACGGTCTCTGCCGCCGGCGTTTGGCGTCCACCCCCCGCGGACGAGTTTTGTGAGCGCTTCCCCATGGAGGCGGCTCTTTATATTTCTGTTCGAGCAGGGGGGATTACAACTATCAAGCTGCTCGTTGCGAGGTGGCGTCGGCCCTATGGGTTGACCGTTGGCCTCAACTTCTCATTAAATACCGCGACTCTGAGCTGTGTGATTTCCTTCGTTATGGGTGGCCTATAAGCGTCGACCACAGCCGTTGGCCTCTTTCCACCTTCACCAACCACGCGTCAGGGAGGTCACAGGGTGCCGCGCTTGATGCTTTCGCCACAAAGGAACTCAGTCTCGTAGGTCTGACGGGACCCCTCACTCACCTGCCGTTCGGTCAGTGGACTCCTCTCCTCACCCGCCCTAAAAAGGGGGGGTAGGGCATCCGAGTGATACTGGATCTCTTCTTTCCACCTGGTCAAGCGGTCAATGATGCAATAGCCCCCGGCTATTATCTGGGAGCTCCAGCTGCCTATACCCTCCCTGGCATCGGGGATTTGATCGAGGAGGTCCTCGTGGCTGGCCCCTCAGCTCACGTCTGGTCCGCGGATCTCTCCAGGGCGTACCGCCAGCTTCGCATCGACCCCATCGACGCCCCCCTCCTGTGCTTCCGTGTGGGGGGGCATTCTACGTGGAGAGGAGCCCCCCCTTTGGTTGCCGCACGTCCTCCATAGCATGCCAGCGCACATTGGACGGAGTTGTCTACATGATGCGTTCTCGTTCGTGGCATTGTCTCGCTTACCTGGACGATTTCGCAGGTGTTGCCGCAAGGAGGGAAGCCCCTCAGGAAGCCTATGATCATTTCCTGTGGTTTGCCAACCATCTGGGCCTACAACTGGCCGCCTCACCTGGTTAGGGTTCGTCCTGGACATCGACTCATCCACGGTCTCCATTCCCCCCGGCAAGCTCGCGGAGGTCCTGGAGGTGTGCCGCGAGTGGGGGGGCGCTCACACGCAACTCGTCATCAGCTTCAGTCACTTCTCGGCCATCTCGTCCACGTCGGTCACTGCGTCCGCTATGCCCACCGGTTTTTGACGCGGCTATTCACGGCTCTGCGGGCGTCTCAGGGAGCCACAGTCATCTCCATCAGCTGGGAAATGCAAGCGGACATTGCCTGGTTCCGCGCTTACGCAACGTCCTCGAACGGCCGCCACTTCTTCAGCCCCCCCACCAGGCCTCCACCGGCTTCTCTGGGGAGTACAGCCATCAGGTGGGAGTGGAGTACCAACGACTGCGACGTCCCCTCGGACGACAAGTCGCTGCATGCTTACGCCTTGGTGGTGGCACTTCATTTCCTCGCCCCTCACGCCCCCCCGGGCACTGCCATCCGGGTCCACACCTCTCACACAGGCGTCCTCGCCCCCCTCGCCCCGGGGGCCATCAAGAATGGCCAGGTCGCCACATGCGCGTGGCAAGTCTGGCTCGAAGCCTTCCTCAGAGACACCGATGTGCTTCCGGGGGGGGTGGGGGTCTCCCCCCCCCCCGATTCATGTGCCGAGTCATGTCGATTTACCTGCTGCCGTAGATATGTTCAGTGTCAATTTGTAAATTGCAGGCACTCCTCTCGACCTCCACGCCAGGATGAGAGCCTCCGTCGATGCCGCGCTTGCCCCCTCCACACACAGGAACAAGGAGGTTCAAGCATGGCGGTATATCTGCTTCGCTCTCGACACGCCGTGAACCATGTCCGCCCCACGGTTCTGAAGGCGTGTTTATACATCCAACACTTGGCGGACTCTCTGTCTTCGCCCGGGGCCGTGAGGAACGCCATCTCCGGAGCCCGCGCTTGGATCTCAGACCATGGAGGGGACGCCAGCACTTTCGACTCTCGACAGGCGGCGGCCGTGTTGCGCGGCACGGGACTTGAATCAGCTCATGTCCTCCGCCGCACCCCTCCGATCACCTTGGATATGCTGATCTCGATCGCCTCTCAGGCGGCATCTCTCACGACCGGGGTTCTGGTCAGAGCCGTGGCGCTCATCGCTTTCTTCTCTCTCCTCCGCGCTTCAAATCTCTTCGCTTCAGCTCCGGGGAGGTGCCAGTCTTCACACACGCTTTTGCGCGCTGACACAGTTCTTCAGGACAGCCGCTTGTTTCTCACAGTTCGCTCGGCTAAAACCATCAGCCCCGGCCGTCCTCCGGCCGTTATCACTTTGGACCCCTCCGAGCATCGGGCTTTGTGCCCCGTCAGGACATGGAGATCTTATATAACGGCCGCCCCTGCGGAGCCTTTCACGGCCTCTCAGTTTACCGCGGTCGTGCATTGCCTTCTACAACGGGCTGGGTTCTCCCACGCGAACGAGGTGACTCCTCACTTGTTCCGGAGGGGGGGGGTGCCCAGTATTTCCACGCTCATGTAATTATACATTATACTGTTTATACCAGTTTGAGACCTTCGTTCATTCTGGGCTTGTATTTTATACTGTATGATACCGTTGTTTCATACCTCCTCTCTGGGTAATAAAATTTACCAAATGCCTTCAATGAGTTGTTGGTCATTATGATTTATACTATGGTTTTGGGGCAAAACTGCATAGCTGAGGCCTGTTTTATGGCCATCTTTAAAAATGACACGATGGTTTGCTTAAGCCACTCCACTAGTAATACACCCCTGGCAGTGGGTGGTATGTCCTATATGTAAGTGCATAGGTATAGGTACGTAATGAAGGGAAACTATTTTCCAGTGAGGGCAAGTTGAAGTTATGAGGTAAGGCTTGGAAAATTTTCAGCCCACGGCTTTGGCCGCAGGCTGGAATTGCTAAAAAAAGTTTCATTTTTAGATATGAGCTTCACTCTTCTTTTTATTCATCACAAACCTTGATAACAGATGTATCTTCCCGTTGATTTCAGTATCATTTTCATTCCAAAGGTCTACAAAAGTCAGCACTTGTATCAGTACAAGAAACAAACTTTGATACCAACTATGTTTTCTAATTACATTTTTTGTTGTATCCATTTCATAACAATTGAACAAAGCATATCCCCAAAAAATACTACATATTGTAACATAAA
This sequence comes from Alentia gelatinosa, assembly GCA_950022655.1. NCBI lineage: Eukaryota > Metazoa > Annelida > Polychaeta > Phyllodocida > Polynoidae > Alentia > Alentia gelatinosa. The sequence continues at coordinate 49,830,711 of OX465591.1, read as the reverse complement.
ACTTGAATTTGATAACTGGTTCTATCATTAAGGGGGAACATTGCTGGTGAACGGCCTTATAGAAGTGGAATCTGTCCTACAAGCAGTGGTAAGTAAACTGCCTTACATTATTATGATTTCTATTTATGAAACAAATGAGTTTACAAGAGAAATTCAATAAATGGGAAAGATAATTACATAAACTGATCATGTGTATGATTATCAAATACCTACTAGCATCAGTAACATGTTTACACACCTCTGTCAGACATAGTATGTACAAAATTTGACATTTGTTGTATAATACACATGAGAAAAAACAAAAATGATGGACTGATGGACATTGCTTTGATAACTGCAATTTATTTTATCTATTTTCTTTGTTTTTACTGGACCCGATCAGTGCTATTGCACTGGTTTGAATACGGGCACAGTTTACAATATTTTACAAATCATCTGGTTGATATTGAATATAAGCTATAACATTTACATTTACTGGAATAACAATCAGTTTTAAGATCATAAATCTAACCTGCTAATTCCTATCGGCAGTTATTTCAATACAACATGAAAATGTAACAAACACCAGATGAAGATAACACCTCTTCATTTTCAACGAGGTAAGATTCATACATAATTTCTTCTTATTTAAAATGATTCTGCTCAGAATTCAACTACTACAGGGGAGAGTGGTACAAATATACTATATAGTATACATTCGGGGATTCCATATCCCGGGGTGGAGAATGATGTGGTTATCCATAGCCAGTGTCAGGAATTTTTACTCATATCCACGATATTACTGTATATTCTTATCCACAATTAATTTCAATGGCTATACAATTTTGATAATGCTTTTTTCTTAGTGTACAGTTTGAATTGATCGTATTTTTCCAGGTTACGTGGGTCACTCAGCAAGGAGTTCCAGAGCATTGCCCCTCTGTAGAGGGTTCCTGATTTGTATTTTTCACATTTAGGTCTGTTGATCCTGAACACAGTTGCATCGTTTTGCCTAGTACACCTTGACCTTTTCACAACCATTTCAGGAAAACCTTTTTGGCGATACATATAATTAGTTATATGCATTTCAACTCTATCCGTCAATAATGGTAATTTCACATCCTTATGAAGGTCTATAATATTTGACATGCTATCTTGTTTTGAACAAATCCTTAGTCCTAAGTTTTGTTTTCTCTGAAGTTGGGTTTTAATTGTTTGTAAACATCCTGACGTTAAAATATCGCCATGATCAAAAACAGGGAGGATCATGGTTTTGTACAATTTTATGGCTGTATTTTTATTTAGATATTTACGGATCTTGCTGAGCAAGTATAATTTATTAGATACCTTATTTTATGTATACTCAGCATGTTTATTGAAGTTGAAGTATTGATCCATCATGAATCCCAAATATTTAAAGTGGAAAGCTTGCTCCAAGGTTTTATCATTTAAAAAAAGTGACTTGTTTTGATAAGTTTCGATTTTGTGAGGTGACCCAAAAAACATGTATTTAGTTTTTTTCACATTAATTGTTCATTTATTTTCTTCACACCATCTTGCTACAATATTGAATTCCTCTTGTAGTTTTAATTACATATTCCCTGGATTATCACCATCTATACAAGTAGCAGTGTCATCTGCATATAAATAAACCTTTGAATTAGCTAAAACCTTAGTTATATCGTTTACATATAATAAGAAAAAAAGTGGGCCTAAAATGGATCCTTGCGGAACTGTGCAGCGTATGGGAAGTATATCTGACGCTATACCATTGGCAACTGTATGTTGATTACGATTTGAAAGATAACTTTCTAACCAAGCATGAAAATTTCCCTTTAATCCATAATTCTTTAATTTATCCAACAAAATAGTGTGATTGACTGTGTCGAATGCCTTACACAGGTCAAGAAAACATATCAAAGAAAGTTTACCATCATTTACGGAGAGTAGTAGGTCTTCAACAATATTTACACAGGTATTCACGGTCGAATGATTTTTTCTAAAGCCACCTTGGTTCTTTACAATGATATCATTAACCTCACAGAAATTATATGATTGTTCATGAGCCAATCTCTCAAGGATTTTGCCTAACAGCTGTAGAGTAGAAACAGGTCTAAGGTTCGATACATTGGACAGAGAGAATTGAAATGGAGAGATTAAATAAAGCAGTTACCTGGTGAGGGAGAACTAACAAGGCATCTTTCAGAAAACGAGAGGAGATTCCCTTAACATTCGAGCTCTTCCATATATTTATATCTTGAATAATTTTAAGAACCTTATTAATATCAAACTGCATATCAGAAAATTCATTTACTACTTGCTCTCTCTACAATAAATCAACATGATTCACCCATGGTGTCAACAAATTTGTCGCTAATTTGGGTCTTATACCCGTAAAAAAACTATTTATATAATTGGCCGTATCAATTTCACTAATTTTACATTTGGTATCCTGGTCAACCAGAGTTATTTTCTCATTACTATCCTTTCTAGGAAGAATCTTGTCAATTTCCTTCCAGAACCGTTTGCTATCTTTTGAATAATAATCCAAATTCTCTTTTATAAAAGAAGCCTTGGCTTTCAAAACTATTTTGTGTGCTGAGTTTCTTAATGACTTGGCATTAAGCCTGTCGAACAGATTTTTTGTTCTCCTAGCTTTAGCTAAGGCCCTATCCTTTTCAACCAATATTTCTAGTATTTCATTATTGATCCAATCCTCTTTAGGTTTTTTAATTATAAAATCCTTTTCAGGACAATGCCTATCCAAAGTGTCCAATATAATATTATACATAATATCCCAGCTCTTCTCAGCCAGTTTTTAAGATTCTTAACAAAGTTATTTGTATGAATCAGCCAATTCAAATTAAAATCTCCTGTGATTATAGTTTCAAATTTGTTCAAGTCAATATTTTCAATCCTAATTTTTAATAATGATAGAGCCTCATCGATCTTGCCTTCCCATGGTCTATACAGCGTACCCAAAATTATATCTCTCATCCATTTCTATGGATTCTAATCCATAAGCTTTCCAGATGGATGTCAGATATATTTTGTTCAATGATATCAACAGACTCGTAACTCAATTTCTCAGAGATATATACATATTTAGGTTTGGGTTATGAATGGAGGCATATAGATCATCACAATCCAAAATGCATTGCAAAATTACATCAAAGTACCCAAGGAATTGATGTTAATTGTGTCAACATAGAGCAGACTGTCTGAATTCATGAGAAACCCTGACAATGGATTCTGTATGTCATCAGAAGCCTGGGCTCTGTTGAATGATAATTCTACACTAAAAGAATATTCTACAAGTCCTGTTAGTGCCAAAAAATATCATTAAAAATATGTTGTAGGCAAATGAGCTTTTGCTTGTCCTAGCTGGAGTAGCATAAGAATTCCTTCATTTTGTAAATGTTGTGCATTTTGTTGTGTATTTGTCGTCCTGGAAGACACCTTTAGAGGTTCATAGCTGATGTCAATCTTGTTTTTCATGCACTAAAGCTCATTCAAATTGAAATATATTTTGAACAGAAAATTCTATATGGAGGTGATATATGAGTGCTAAGTTCCATCATTTAGTCACACCTTGTATTTCTGGGGTTCCTTTTAAATAAGAAAATATTTTTTTTTGTATATTTAGTTTGATCTCCTTTGTTATAGATGAAATGTATGTGTAAAAATTATTGAATTTGTTCATTTTAATTTGTTAAACTCCAACAACAGAAGCTTCTACTCCAACAACAGAAGCTTCTACTCCAACAACAGAAGCTTCTACTCCAACAACAGAAGCTTCTACTTCAACTACAGAAGCTTCTACTCCAACAACAGAAGCTTCTACTCCAACAACAGAAGCTTCTACTCCAACAACAGAAGCTTCTACTCCAACAACAGAAGCTTCTACTCCAACAACAGAAGCTTCTACTCCAACAACAACACCAACACCAACCACTACAGTAGAAGTACTGTCCACAGCAACACCAACTACAAGCACAACACCGGCAGTAGAGGGGTGTGACTGTAAGAACGGTGGTACACGGTTAACATGTGATGTAAACCAGAACTGTCCCAACTGCTTATGCCGCTGTCAATCTGCCAATTACTACGGCAACATATGTGAAGGTATTTATCTTTTTATATTATGTGCACCAGCCACTATTCTTCTGGTAACAGGAAACATGTCTAATATCTAATGTCGGCCAGCAATACCAGGAGAGTGTGAGGCTCTGTCAAAATCTTGACCTGGCAGCCATTGTGATTAACAGTATTAATAAGAATTGTAACACAATGTGATGGCCACCACAGACCCCATACTACTGTAGGTGGCCATGCAGACAGAATGTTGTGGATATAAGTGACTGTAGGTGGCCATAGGCAGCTGTCTATGGCACTGGTTGAAAACAGGGGCATTGAACTCCCTCAAAACAGTCTTTGCCGGGAGTTGCTCGGGTCATGATGTAAAGGCATATATATCTGCCTCTGTGCCTTTTTTTTGGTGTGATTGTATCAACCGGGATCTCCGGGGACGCCATGGACGTAATGTTAATGTAGCATAATGGTCGATGGTGAGGAACAGAGCACTCTCGATACATATGAGCAGCCTAAACTCTGTATTATGACCAGGAACAGGTATCAATTGCCCCTCAGTACACTCACATGCTTACAACCTGAGACTTTAAACCTGTTTCACTTGTATCATATACCTACATATTCCCACTGAGTCAACCTGTACAAACGTGGCTCGCGGCGGGCGGTGGGCGGTGGCCGGCGGGCAGCGGGGGGCTTCTCACTGAGGCTGGCTGGGGGTGGCGTGGGGTGGTGGGGGGGGCGGTAGAGGGTGGGGTTGGGAGGTCCCGGGTGGCGGGTCAGTGTTGGTGTATCCTCTACCAACACCCACAGGCCCTGGTATCATATATATGCCTGGCGTATATATATTGCGCAGAGTATATTTTATCTTAAATACGCCAGGCGTGAAAGACAGCCAAGTCGCTCGCGTCTACATATGGAAACTGTCTTGTAGACGCCCGAAACGTAGACGTGTATAAGAGGTGTATACAAGTATAAACAAGCCACCATACAGCCGATACGTGCATTATCCGATGGCGTATATATATGTAAAATAGTTGTTTTCGTGCAGTGTTGATGACATCAAACTGCTCCTCAAAGTGTGCTGGATGGACATCCCTCAGTGCTATGTTCAGAACCCCATTTTCATTAGAACAAAATTAAAACGCTTTTAAAATGATTGCCTTTGCATTATTCATAATCATAATATTGTTTGGAAATTTTTGGTGAATTTTTAGTCTGTATGTTATCAATTTCTGCAACCAAGCATACTAAAAGTACCATGATACCTTAATATACGGGTACAGTATGATGCTGCGTGTCAACTATCACTTACATAGCAAAGATTGGTATATACAGTATTTTCTTGCACAGGTCCATGATACTTCATGATCTTCTTCATTTTTTTCACTATGCTTTTTTTTTTTTTTTTTTGGGGTAGTTTAACGTCCAATATGATCTATCAGACTAAGTTTGGTTTGATCAAATCTATGAGAGGGATTCAGGTAGAAATCACACCCCTACATATTAACCAAGGTGAGAGTTCTACCACCTCCCACATCACATAGATATGGTATAAGAAGGACTGGTCTTTGATATAGCAGTAAATCTATCACTGCTAGGAATGATTTATTTGTAAGTATCAGAAACACCAAAGGGTAGCTAATAGATAAAGCATTTGACAGCTGCTATTTGATCTTTAGAGGGTGAGAAAATATAGATAAAATGCTGGGTTTGTAATTTTGATGTTGTGTGGGTAAAATCATACTTTGTCAGTGTCTAAAAATAGAAACAGTGTACGGGAATCACCCTAGTGCCATGGACACACTCGGGTGATTCCCGTACACAAGCATAAAATGGCGTAGGACTAGGGTATGAGTATCCTCCTCCCGATTGACGCATGTTGATCCACATGAAGACATGGCTTGCTGACATAGTCCTTCAAAGTGACTTCACAGACTTGGTTTGGTTAGTGCAGATCTGTAATTGAGATATAGAAAAATACAATTCACAATATGTAGTACACATGGAAATAACACTATAACAAAGGTATTTTCTTTTCTAACAGGTTTCTCCAAAGAGGATGTAGCCATTTGTTCCTATCCTACAATAGACACAGCCTCAGCTCCCAATGTAAGACTGTACTATATTTAAATACAGATAATAACCTATGTAAATAACTGAGAGTTAATGTTGTAATGCATCGCCAACACTTTTATATTACTACCCATCAGCTGTGAGTGATTGACAGCCACCTGTCCCTAAAACCATCATTTATTTTACTTTTTATCAACCCTTCTTGAATAAACTAAACACATCATTAAATCAACACATTATAGGATGTATAATTAGGTCCAAGTGTAAAGGGACCATTTTCCTTTAATCAATTTGTTTAAAATCCACATTCAATGGTTATATTTTCAGACAACATAGAAACGATAGTTTGTGGCTTACTGTGGCCACATATGTTTTCACTGGGGCCTCTACAACATTACTTGATTTATTTAGGAAATATATGGCAGAATATGTCATTTCCAGGATAAAGGACATGGGTTTAATCTTTCAATGCCAATTTCCTGCTGTGCCTTCAATGGAAACTGTCCTCTAGCTATGCATCAATCATTACCCCTTATCCCTGAACACAAGAGAAGGAGTCAAGAATTGGGCTAATAACATTTATCTAAATTTTATGATGACCTTTACCGACATGAATATTAATACAATAAAATATCAATATGAGATAAGGTAAATAGTAGTAATTGACAAATATAAGATGAGGTTAATTGCGGTTGAAAAATACATATATTGTGTAATTGACAAATATAATGATGAGTCAATTATGATAAGTATATATGGTTATATGAGTAAATTATAAGTATATGTAGTTATACAATATAAATATACAATAGCCAAGAACCAGAAATGGGAGAGGGTGGAGGGTAAAAATTATGATAAGTGATAAGCCACTTGTTTAGTGACCTGATAAGGGATTGATTGACTTCATGAGCATTGGAGTCTCTTATGTAGCTCCTGTGGGCATTGGAGCGCCACCCCATGTACCGCTGGATGGAGAGTTCAGGGACCCCGGCCTGGAAGGCCTGGGTGGCTGCGGCCTTTCTCAGGCTGTGGAGTGTGTAGGCCTTTGGGGGGTGGCCTGCCGCGGTGATGAGTCTATCCCATTCCTTGGATAGTGAGTGCGTCGTTATCGCTGATCCGTCCTAGTTCATCAAGAATGGGTCCTGCTCCGATGTTGTGGGAACAGCCGCAATCATCTCCATCACAGCTTTGAGGGGGCACGACCTCGGATCCGGGGAGGCCTGCAGACATGTTTTTCCTCTCCAACACACTGGAGGTTTTTCGCTGCTTTTATACACACTAAACATGAGTTCCTATGACTGCCAAATCTCCACGTGAGAGGTGTTGATTGGGTTGAATCCTCTCACTGTAGGGGAGCGACCTCACTCTGCCGAAGTGATGCGTAGTATAGGAGCAGGAACGCGGCCTGTAGAGACAGGTCGAGGGGCGTGGCCGTTAGTTGCCTGAGGACCTCCTGTAGCACGGGGGCTTCACGTTGGGGGTGTAAGCCTTGTTCCTTCTCATCGGGCCGATTGCCCTCCTCACTCTCACATCCTCTGCAGTGACGTCCCCGCCTGACAGCTGTAGATGTGACCGTATATGTGAGAGGTGGTTGGCCACGGTCGCTGGAGAGGGGCGTGGTCCGCGATAAACTGCAGGTAGGCCCTAACGAAACTCACGGACAGTGATTGCGGGTCGGTCCCCATCCAACGGCAGAAAGCGAGGTACAACGACATGGCACTTCTCTGGTTGGCCACCATGCCTGGGGCATGTGCCTCGGTCTGCCGGACAGATGCCTTCCTCTGGAGAGAGAGTAGGGCTGGATCTGCAGGAGAGCCAAAGGACAGGGACAAATGAGTTGTGATTACATGGAACTACAGACAACAGATTATGGAATCTCATGTAAAATGTGGCACTGTCATAGTCCCTCAAGGTCAGGTGAGCCGGACTGAGTGCATCCACGACCGAGTTGAGGACCTCGGGGACATGAGTGTATACCAGATCCACCTGTAGTTTAGCCTGGACCATCCAGGCCTGTTGTGCACGCTCGGCCAGGACGCGGTTGTGCGTAGATGGTGTTGAGCGCCTCGAGTTCGGAGAAACAGTTTACGGGATCCTCCAACGGGCAAACCTGTCCTGAGTAGGCCCTGCGACTGTCGGTGCCTCCAACACCTGTCAGGCACGTGTCTACCATGATGCACTTGGTGGGCGGCCCTCGGGGGATAAGTGCACGGCTGTTCCATCCTGCTGCGAAAGTCGTGAACCAATGGAGGTCCTGTCACATGTCTGAGCTGCCGTTGATGTAATACCCATTCATCAACGGTAGGGCCTCCAGTAGTTCCCTGATGAATGTTTGTAAGGGACGGATGCACTTTGACACATGTAGGATCTTCCCGAGGATGGACTGCAGCTGTCTCTTTGTTGTTTTTTTTTTGTTTTTTTTTTATTGTCTCATTTGTATTCGACGGTACATTGTCGCTCTTCCACACAAACAGGTGTGTAAAAATACAGTGAACTTGTGAGCGACCTCTTCCTGGTAACAGCACCCACATGCTCCCTCATGTCCTGGTCTTTGTCCTTGGGGATTGACAGGGTCATTTTCACCGTGTCGATGTCTATGCCCAGCCACCGGACGGTCTGGCTTGGTGCCTGGGCCTTGTCCCAGACGTCGGGGAGGCCGAGCTCGTCAAATAGGGCATGGGCCACGGCAAAGTCTGAGGCCATTTTTTCCTGGGATGGAGACAGGATGATCAGGTCGTCGAGGTACATGGCGACCTCAACCCCCTTTCTGGCAAGTATCTCCACTATGGCGTCGGTGATGCATTGCATGTGGTACGACAAATGTGCAAATGGCATGGCCCTGTTACAGTAGTAGCCGCTGTCCCACATGAAGCAGAGCAACGGCCAGTCGAGGAGGTCGCACATAAAGTTCTTGTAGGCCCGCGAGATATCGATGGTCGCCATGTAACTCGACGTCCCCAAGGCCATGAGGTGAGCCATGAACCCGTCCACCATAGGGAGGCTGTGTTCCCACTCCTCTCCATACACAGCATTTTTAATCACATAGGCGTTCACATTCAGGTCTCGGGAGGAAGGTCATATCTGTAATCACCCTCCAGGCCTCAGAAACCCACTTCTCTCGAGACATGAGGGAGGAGACGTGGCACCACAGCCCAAAGGGTGCCTCCCTGTGCAGGTTGAGTAGATTGGAGAACCCGAGTTCCTTGGTGCTGAAATCGTAGACCTTCCTCGGATCCGCCGTAGCGCTTGGGTGGGTGGGGACAGGCCCAGACAGTATTATATATGTGGCCATGTGTGGGTTTTTGTTTTGGTCCAGCACCCTGCCACATGGTTGGCAGGTGATGTGAGTGTTGTGGTCATGTGTGCCGCACGTGTTGTCCCACGCACCCGTGGCGGGTGTATCCACAGAGGGGGCCGCCTGGCCGCCACCACTCACCACCTCAGCCCACGTCCAGTGCTTGCGCTCCTGATGAGGGGGTGCTTGTGATGGGCCTGCTGTTGGTGTTACGTCATGTGCCCGGGGGAGGGTGCACATGTGTTGCCTGTTGCCAGTTGCACTCCGCTCACTCGTGGGGTGCACCGTAACCTTTTTGCTGTGT